>OY986435.1:188965341-189297841 GCA_963920525.1 Dichetophora obliterata | reverse complement strand
ATACAAAAGTTAGTTTTGTTACGAAAGGGAAATAAACCATTAAATGAGCCTAGTTCCTATAGACCACTCTGTATGTTGGATTCACTAGGAAAATTATTAGAGTACGTAATGCTAAAACGTTTGGAAGAGCGCATAGATGACCTTGGCGGACTATCCCCTATGCAACATGGCTTCCGCAAAGGGAAGAGTACAGTTGATGCCATTAGCGCAGTATGCAATAAAGCTATACAGGCCAAAACAACAGGAGAATACTGCTCAATAATAACACTAGATGTTAAAAATGCTTTTAACACAGTAAAGTGGAAAGTAGTACTACAAGCTTTCAGAAACCGACGTTTAGATAACTATCTCTTTAACATAGTATCAGACTATCTGGATAACAGAATTTTAATCTATGAGACGGAAAATGGTATAAAAGAGCACCAAATAACAGCAGGTGTACCTCAGGGCTCAGTATTAGGACCATTCCTGTGGAATGTAATGTACGATGGTCTACTGAATTTGGAATTACAAGAAGGTGCAAAACTAATAGGTTACGCTGATGATATTGCTCTGGTAGTAAACCAGCGAACTGCCGAATTAATCGAGATAGTGGTAAACGATAGCTTATGTCGTTGTAACAGATGGCTGCGAAGAAACGGTTTGAAACTTGCAGTTCCAAAAACGGAAGCAATTCTAGTGACAGATCGTAGGGTCTTCAAAATACCGAAAATACGTCTACAAGTTAGAGAGATACCCTTTAAACGAAGCTTATGCTATTTGGGTGTGCAATTAGATGACAAACTTAGCTTTGGACAGCACGTAGTAAATATTCGTGACAAAGCTTTGCGAACGGCAGCATCATTGGCCAGAATAATGCCAAACTGTGGTGGCCCAAGGCCGCAGATGAGAAAATTAATAAACAGCGTAGTACACTCCCAGCTTCTTTATGCTGCTCCAACCTTTGTCAGGGCACTGAATCTGAATAATAATATGAGGGAACTACAGAAAGCACAGAGAGTTAGTGCTCTCCGTATTATATCAGCGTACCGTACAGTGTCCACAAGTGCGGCTTTAGTGCTTGCAGGTCTGCCACCAATAGACTTATTAATACTGGAAAGAGAAGAAATATATACCCAAACTAAACTTATAAGTTGGGCGAACACTAATACACAAGAGCGAAAGAAAAAAATTTCAGAAATAAAAATTAATGCCAGGGACAATGTAGTGACTAAATGGCAAGAACGTTGGAATCAAAACATGAACGGGAGCTGGACATATAGCCTTATCCCCAATATAAAAGTCTGGCTGGAAAGACGACATGGAAGCATGGGATATTTTCTGACTCAGGCTATGACAAACCATGGTAGTTTTAACAAATACCTGCATAGATTTAAACTTAAAGAAATAAGCAGCTGTGATTCATGCGCAACGCTAGAAGAAGATGCAAAGCACATACTTTTCGAATGTGAAAAGTGGTTGGAGGAGAGACGAGCTTTAAATGATATGCTAGGTGTTACATTAACTGAAGAGAATCTGTTGAACGAAATGCTAAAATCTGAACATGCATGGACTTTGTGTGAAAGACACATAAATAAAATATTAAAGGAGAGAAACTTCAATAGTTCCGAACCTCCTTGCTTAAGGAGGACGTAGGAATCTTACGAAATCAAACCCCCGTCCTGATGAAATGCTGACGCGGTTCCGGGGTGGAGCTGGTGGAGTATCGTGGGGCCACTAGATGATAGCGCGCTATCACTACGTCCAACAAAAAAAAAAAGAGATAGATAGATAGATAGATAGATAGATAGATAGATAGATAGATAGATAGATAGATAGATAGATAGATAGATAGATAGATAGATAGATAGATAGAATGTTGGATTCACTAGGAAAATTATTAGAGTACGTAATGCTAAAACGTTTGGAAGAGCGCATAGATGACCTTGGCGGACTATCCCCTATGCAACATGGCTTCCGCAAAGGGAAGAGTACAGTTGATGCCATTAGCGCAGTATGCAATAAAGCTATACAGGCCAAAACAACAGGAGAATACTGCTCAATAATAACACTAGATGTTAAAAATGCTTTTAACACAGTAAAGTGGAAAGTAGTACTACAAGCTTTCAGAAACCGACGTTTAGATAACTATCTCTTTAACATAGTATCAGACTATCTGGATAACAGAATTTTAATCTATGAGACGGAAAATGGTATAAAAGAGCACCAAATAACAGCAGGTGTACCTCAGGGCTCAGTATTAGGACCATTCCTGTGGAATGTAATGTACGATGGTCTACTGAATTTGGAATTACAAGAAGGTGCAAAACTAATAGGTTACGCTGATGATATTGCTCTGGTAGTAAACCAGCGAACTGCCGAATTAATCGAGATAGTGGTAAACGATAGCTTATGTCGTTGTAACAGATGGCTGCGAAGAAACGGTTTGAAACTTGCAGTTCCAAAAACGGAAGCAATTCTAGTGACAGATCGTAGGGTCTTCAAAATACCGAAAATACGTCTACAAGATAGAGAGATACCCTTTAAACGAAGCTTATGCTATTTGGGTGTGCAATTAGATGACAAACTTAGCTTTGGACAGCACGTAGTAAATATTCGTGACAAAGCTTTGCGATCGGCAGCATCATTGGCCAGAATAATGCCAAACTGTGGTGGCCCAAGGCCGCAGATGAGAAAATTAATAAACAGCGTAGTACACTCCCAGCTTCTTTATGCTGCTCCAACCTTTGTCAGGGCACTGAATCTGAAGAATAATATGAGGGAACTACAGAAAGCACAGAGAGTTAGTGCTCTCCGTATTATATCAGCGTACCGTACAGTGTCCACAAGTGCGGCTTTAGTGCTTGCAGGTCTGCCACCAATAGACTTATTAATACTGGAAAGAGAAGAAATATATACCCAAACTAAACTTATAAGTTGGGCGAACACTAATACACAAGAGCGAAAGAAAAAAATTTCAGAAATAAAAATTAATGCCAGGGACAATGTAGTGACTAAATGGCAAGAACGTTGGAATCAAAACATGAACGGGAGCTGGACATATAGCCTTATCCCCAATATAAAAGTCTGGCTGGAAAGACGACATGGAAACATGGGATATTTTCTGACTCAGGCTATGACAAACCATGGTAGTTTTAACAAATACCTGCATAGATTTAAACTTAAAGAAATAAGCAGCTGTGATTCATGCGCAGCGCTAGAAGAAGATGCAAAGCACATACTTTTCGAATGTGAAAAGTGGTTGGAGGAGAGACGAGCTTTAAATGATATGCTAGGTGTTACATTAACTGAAGAGAATCTGTTGAACGAAATGCTAAAATCTGAACATGCATGGACTTTGTGTGAAAGACACATAAATAAAATATTAAAGGAGAGAAACTTCAGTAGTTCCGAACCTCCTTGCTTAAGGAGGACGTAGGAATCTTACGAAATCAAACCCCCGTCCTGATGAAATGCTGACGCGGTTCCGGGATGGAGCTGGTGGAGTATCGTGGGGCCACTAGATGATAGCGCGCTATCACTACGTCCAACAAAAAAAAAAAAAAAAGATAGATAGATAGATAGATAGATAGATAGATAGATAGATAGATAGATAGATAGATAGATAGATAGATAGATAGATAGATAGATAGATAGATAGATAGATAGATAGATAGATAGATAGATAGATAGATAGATAGATAGATAGATAGATAGATAGATAGATAGATAGATAGATAGATAGATAGATAGATAGATAGATAGATAGATAGATAGATAGATAGATAGATAGATAGATAGATAGATAGATAGATAGATAGATAGATAGATAGATAGATAGATAGATAGATAGATAGATAGATAGATAGATAGATAGATAGATAGATAGATAGATAGATAGATAGATAGATAGATAGATAGATAGATAGATAGATAGATAGATAGATAGATAGATAGATAGATAGATAGATAGATAGATAGATAGATAGATAGATAGATAGATAGATAGATAGATAGATAGATAGATAGATAGATAGATAGATAGATAGATAGATAGATAGATAGATAGATAGATAGATAGATAGATAGATAGATAGATAGATAGATAGATAGATAGATAGATAGATAGATCCGCAAGGGTATCCTCAGAATAGGATAACGGGAGTAACGACCCCGCGGACCCTAGTTGTGGCAGGTATGGAGGGCGTACTAAAGTGGTGCATGTGCCCAAAGAAGTCCTGTGACAGGGCGAGTGGATACCGCCCTTAACTAGGTATCCAACCACAAGGGTACCTTCGAGAGAAGTGTAATTAGGAGAGTGACGTCTCTGTGGTTTCCCTAGTCAATACCCGCCGAAAGGCATTAGGACCAAGCCCAGTACGGTTCTAATTATGGCATTGCTGGATACTTTTTTGGATTTGAAGCACCCTGGGCTGACAACTGTGGCAGTCTATGACCTCAGTAAGTGGAAGTGAAATTCCAACGAAATGGCTTATAGGTTAATGTCACAGTTGCCCTCCGTCTCGTTAAAACGTAGCGAGTCTCGGAGTACGTTCAATGTTTGTCACCATTGAGTTGGTGGTGTAGGTTCAGATGGATATTTCCTGATTAGTACGGATTCGGCACTGGCATAATACCCCATAAGGATCTTATGTCAACCCTCGCATGGCCTCCCTGCTTGCATAGATAACCATGGGATCAAAACGTAACTACACTTCAAACGGCGATAGCGGCTTCGAGTTGAGACCCAATTGAAATGGAGAGTTACAACAACAAACAACAACAAGAAAAAACAAAACTAACCTACAACAAGGGAAACGGAGATGAAGACTTGTACACGAGGAACGGTGATGAAAATGTCTTAAAAAATCCCTTTGTGAAAAGCTCGGTGATAGTAAGATCACCGCAAGCAAAGGGGTCAGAAAAACCACCTGGTAAAAATGTGTGTACCATAAGAGATTACAAGAGCACACCTGTGAATACTCGTAAAGCAGATAGCTTAGAAGGCGAAAAAAGACATCAAAGTCAGCTCAGAATTTCAGAAGAAAAAGCGTTTATTGAGTTAGGCAATAAACTTAGCGCAGCAAATGGCATTGTCTCCGGCGCAAAGAATATACACAAGACGTTACGCGATAATCTTAACTGTGCTTTCGCACTGTACCAGCAACTAAAAGAGTACAGGGAAGCGATAAGTAGTAACCCAGTTTTGTCATGCGACGAGCGTAAGCAAGTGCTATCTAAAGCCACTCAAGTTGACCCTATTTCTCCTGCCCAAGAGAGGAAACGAAAAGTGCCGAAAACACCTGCAACAGTCAAAGCACTGCAGACCCAGGCTGAAATAAATATTCCAGAGACTCCGGCTGTGGCAAATGATTGGGAGCTAGTGAGCCACCGAAAAGCAAGGAAGAAAAAAGATAATCAAAGTAACAAACGCCGTGAAATGCGAATCCAAGGAGAGGCAATAACAATTAAATCCAACACGTCTGAGTCATACGCAGATGTTATAAAAAAGATGAAGCAACAAGTAAATCCCACTGATATCGGTGTGGAGATAAGGGGTATCAGAAGGACAAAAGCTGGAGACTTACTCGTTCAACTAAAAAAAGGCGAAGGCCAAGCCGAAAAGCTCAGAAACGCTATAGGTAACACGCTTGGTGAAGATGTCATGATTAGAGCGGTTACCAAAAATCATATTCTTGATATCAGAGACATGGATGAGTCAACAGATAAAGATGAACTTGTTAATGCTCTTATGAAGGCAACAAAAGTAGAAGAACCCACAACGTTCAAAATATTAAATTTTAGAACATCGTTTGGAGGAACCAAACAAGCGCTCGTTCAACTACCTGAGCACTTAGCAGCTCCACTACTCCGTACGAGGCAAGTCAGAGTAGGATGGGTTATGTGTAGGCTGAGGAGTAAGATTAGAGTTCAGAAATGCTTCAGGTGCCTAGAACAGGGTCATATTTCGAGCCAGTGTAAAGGGACAGATAGAAGCAATCTATGCAGAAAATGCTGCAATCCGGGACACAAAGCTAAAGAATGCAAAGCGGAAACGAGATGCATACTATGCCATGAAAGTGGCTCAATAAATTCTCAGCATTATATTGGTAGTACAGCGTGTGCAATCAACATAAGAAATAAAGCAAGAAAATGATCACGAAATTTCTACAGATCAATCTAGGACGGGGTAG
Organism: Dichetophora obliterata; assembly: GCA_963920525.1. Classification (NCBI taxonomy): domain Eukaryota; kingdom Metazoa; phylum Arthropoda; class Insecta; order Diptera; family Sciomyzidae; genus Dichetophora; species Dichetophora obliterata. The sequence continues at coordinate 189,291,668 of OY986435.1, read as the reverse complement.
AGAAGCGCAAGACCTGATGATACAGAAGGCGACAGAGATTAATGCAGACATACTTTTAATAAGCGAACCGTACAGAAACCCACCATCTCAAGTTTGGTACGAAGACAAAAACCATTGCGCAGCCATCATGGTAAGAAACAGAAGATTAATAATAAGCGAAGTTGATGAAAGCAACGCTGGCTTCGTATATGTCACAGTGGGCAAAATTAGGGTATATAGTTGCTACTTTTCACCAAATATAGACTTTAATTTGTTTGCAGAAGCCCTTAACATACTTGATGTTTCTATCAGGTCCTCAAAATATAAAGTGATCATTGGAGGAGACTTCAATAGTAAATCTACAGAATGGAACTCCAAAAAAATGGATAAAAAGGGTACTACAGTGTGTGAAATGGTTGCTAGTCTTGGTCTTACGATATTTAATATCGGAGAAAAACTTACCTTTCGGAGAGGTACAGGTGGTAGTATTATCGACATCACCTTTGGAACGACAAACCTCTACAATGAAAACATGAATTGGATAGTGCTGGAAGATCTCACCTTAAGTGACCACCAGTATATCTCATTTAATATAGATGAACGTCCAAATATGAGTGTAGAAGATGCAAATTTCCCAAGATGGAACGTCAGAAAACTTGATGACAAAAAATTGTCCGATTATATTACTCGGGCTAAGGATAGAAATATGGATAACCAATCCGAAAATATAAATGTAGAAAATGCCGCAGAGTCGCTGACGAAGATACTCACAAAAGCGTGTAATGTCGCAATGCCAAGAGCTCAAAAATACAATAACAAGCGCCCAGTATACTGGTGGAATGCTAAAATACGTGAGTTGAGGGCGAAATGCCTTGCAGCACGTCGAGCGTCAACACGAAACTATGATAACCAGCTCTTAACGGTTGAGTATAAAACGGCACGTAAAACCTTAAGAACAGCCATAAAAGAGAGTAAGAAAAGATGCTGGACAGAGCTATGTAACGAAATAGATTCCGACCCATGGGGCAAACCGTACAAAATTGTGATGAAAAAGCTTGGTAGCATTAAACCTATACCCGGCATTAAAGAACCAGTGTGGGCAACAACAATAGTAGAAACACTATTTCCATTCGATGAAGATGGGCTAAAAAGAGAACCAAATTATCAAGTCGAAGGTTTCATCCCTCTGAACGTAGGTGACATTACACATGCATGTAGTAAACTAAAAATAGGTAAGAGCCCAGGACCAGATGGTATACCAAATGAGGTCATAAAAGTAGTATGTGAGATATGGCCAGATCTTTTACTTGAAGTCTTCAATTCATGTCTAATAAACGGAATCTTTCCAGCTAAATGGAAAATACAAAAGTTAGTTTTGTTACGAAAGGGAAATAAACCATTAAATGAGCCTAGTTCCTATAGACCACTCTGTATGTTGGATTCACTAGGAAAATTATTAGAGTACGTAATGCTAAAACGTTTGGAAGAGCGCATAGATGACCTTGGCGGACTATCCCCTATGCAACATGGCTTCCGCAAAGGGAAGAGTACAGTTGATGCCATTAGCGCAGTATGCAATAAAGCTATACAGGCCAAAACAACAGGAGAATACTGCTCAATAATAACACTAGATGTTAAAAATGCTTTTAACACAGTAAAGTGGAAAGTAGTACTACAAGCTTTCAGAAACCGACGTTTAGATAACTATCTCTTTAACATAGTATCAGACTATCTGGATAACAGAATTTTAATCTATGAGACGGAAAATGGTATAAAAGAGCACCAAATAACAGCAGGTGTACCTCAGGGCTCAGTATTAGGACCATTCCTGTGGAATGTAATGTACGATGGTCTACTGAATTTGGAATTACAAGAAGGTGCAAAACTAATAGGTTACGCTGATGATATTGCTCTGGTAGTAAACCAGCGAACTGCCGAATTAATCGAGATAGTGGTAAACGATAGCTTTTGTCGTTGTAACAGATGGCTGCGAAGAAACGGTTTGAAACTTGCAGTTCCAAAAACGGAAGCAATTCTAGTGACAGATCGTAGGGTCTTCAAAATACCGAAAATACGTCTACAAGATAGAGAGATACCCTTTAAACGAAGCTTATGCTATTTGGGTGTGCAATTAGATGACAAACTTAGCTTTGGACAGCACGTAGTAAATATTCGTGACAAAGCTTTGCGAACGGCAGCATCATTGGCCAGAATAATGCCAAACTGTGGTGGCCCAAGGCCGCAGATGAGAAAATTAATAAACAGCGTAGTACACTCCCAGCTTCTTTATGCTGCTCCAACCTTTGTCAGGGCACTGAATCTGAAGAATAATATGAGGGAACTACAGAAAGCACAGAGAGTTAGTGCTCTCCGTATTATATCAGCGTACCGTACAGTGTCCACAAGTGCGGCTTTAGTGCTTGCAGGTCTGCCACCAATAGACTTATTAATACTGGAAAGAGAAGAAATATAAACCCAAACTAAACTTATAAGTAGGGCGAACACTAATACACAAGAGCGAAAGAAAAAAATTTCAGAAATAAAAATTAATGCCAGGGACAATGTAGTGACTAAATGGCAAGAACGTTGGAATCAAAACATGAACGGGAGCTGGACATATAGCCTTATCCCCAATATAAAAGTCTGGCTGGAAAGACGACATGGAAACATGGGATATTTTCTGACTCAGGCTATGACAAACCATGGTAGTTTTAACAAATACCTGCATAGATTTAAACTTAAAGAAATAAGCAGCTGTGATTCATGCGCAGCGCTAGAAGAAGATGCAAAGCACATACTTTTCGAATGTGAAAAGTGGTTGGAGCAGAGACGAGCTTTAAATGATATGCTAGGTGTTACATTAACTGAAGAGAATCTGTTGAACGAAATGCTAAAATCTGAACATGCATGGACTTTGTGTGAAAGACACATAAATAAAATATTAAAGGAGAGAAACTTCAGTAGTTCCGAACCTCCTTGCTTAAGGAGGACGTAGGAATCTTACGAAATCAAACCCCCGTCCTGATGAAATGCTAACGCGGTTCCGGGGTGGAGCTGGTGGAGTATCGTGGGGCCACTAGATGATAGCGCGCTATCACTACGTCCAACAAAAAAAAAAAAGATAGATAGATAGATAGATAGATAGATAGATAGATAGATAGATAGATAGATAGATAGATAGATAGATAGATAGATAGATAGATAGATAGATAGATAGATAGATAGATAGATAGATAGATAGATAGATAGATAGATAGATAGATAGATAGATAGATAGATAGATAGATAGATAGATAGATAGATAGATAGATAGATAGATAGATAGATAGATAGATAGATAGATAGATAGATAGATAGATAGACCGGGACACAAAGCTAAAGAATGCAAAGCGGAAACGAGATGCATACTATGCCATGAAAGTGGCTCAATAAATTCTCAGCATTATATTGGTAGTACAGCGTGTGCAATCAACATAAGAAATAAAGCAAGAAAATGATCACGAAATTTCTACAGATCAATCTAGGACGGGGTAGAGAAGCGCAAGACCTGATGATACAGAAGGCGACAGAGATTAATGCAGACATACTTTTAATAAGCGAACCGTACAGAAACCCACCATCTCAAGTTTGGTACGAAGACAAAAACCATTGCGCAGCCATCATGGTAAGAAACAGAAGATTAATAATTGAAGTTGATGAAAGCAACGCTGGCTTCGTATATGTCACAGTGGGCAAAATTAGGGTATATAGTTGCTACTTTTCACCAAATATAGACTTTAATTTGTTTGCAGAAGCCCTTAACATACTTGATGTTTCTATCAGGTCCTCAAAATATAAAGTGATCATTGGAGGAGACTTCAATAGTAAATCTACAGAATGGAACTCCAAAAAAATGGATAAAAAGGGTACTACAGTGTGTGAAATGGTTGCTAGTCTTGGTCTTACGATATTTAATATCGGAGACAAACTTACCTTTCGGAGAGGTACAGGTGGTAGTATTATCGACATCACCTTTGGAACGACAAACCTCTACAATGAAAACATGAATTGGATAGTGCTGGAAGATCTCACCTTAAGTGACCACCAGTATATCTCATTTAATATAGATGAACGTCCAAATATGAGTGTAGAAGATGCAAATTTCCCAAGATGGAACGTCAGAAAACTTGATGACAAAAAATTGTCCGATTATATTACTCGGGCTAAGGATAGAAATATGGATAACCAATCCGAAAATATAAATGTAGAAAATGCCGCAGAGTCGCTGACGAAGATACTCACAAAAGCGTGTAATGTCGCAATGCCAAGAGCTCAAAAATACAATAACAAGCGCCCAGTATACTGGTGGAATGCTAAAATACGTGAGTTGAGGGCGAAATGCCTTGCAGCGCGTCGAGCGTCAACACGAAACCATGATAACCAGCTCTTAACGGTTGAGTATAAAACGGCACGTAAAACCTTAAGAACAGCCATAAAAGAGAGTAAGAAAAGATGCTGGACAGAGCTATGTAAAGAAATAGATTCCGACCCATGGGGCAAACCGTACAAAATTGTGATGAAAAAGCTTGGTAGAACTAAACCTATACCCGGCATTAAAGAACCAGTGTGGGCAACAACAATAGTAGAAACACTATTTCCATTCGATGAAGATGGGCTAAGAAGAGAACCAAATTATCAAGTCGAAGGTTTCATCCCTCTGAACGTAGATGACATTACACATGCATGTAGTAAACTAAAAATAGGTAAGAGCCCAGGACCAGATGGTATACCAAATGAGGTCATAAAAGTAGTATGTGAGATATGGCCAGATCTTTTACTTGAAGTCTTCAATTCATGTCTAATAAACGGAATCTTTCCAGCTAAATGGAAAATACAAAAGTTAGTTTTGTTACGAAAGGGAAATAAACCATTAAATGAGCCTAGTTCCTATAGACCACTCTGTATGTTGGATTCACTAGGAAAACTATTAGAGTACGTACTGCTAAAACGTTTGGAAGAGCGCATAGATGACCTTGGCGGACTATCCCCTATGCAACATGGCTTCCGCAAAGGGAAGAGTACAGTTGATGCCATTAGCGCAGTATGCAATAAAGCTATACAGGCCAAAAAAACAGGAGAATACTGCTCAATAATAACACTAGATGTTAAAAATGCCTTTAACACAGTAAAGTGGAAAGTAGTACTACAAGCTTTCAGAAACCGACGTTTAGATAACTATCTCTTTAACATAGTATCAGACTATCTGGATAACAGAATTTTAATCTATGAGACGGAAAATGGTATAAAAGAGTACCAAATAACAGCAGGTGTACCTCAGGGCTCAGTATTAGGACCATTACTGTGGAATGTAATGTACGATGGTCTACTGAATTTGGAATTACAAGAAGGTGCAAAACTAATAGGTTACGCTGATGATATTGCTCTGGTAGTAAACCAGCGAACTGCCGAATTAATCGAGATAGTTGTAAACGATAGCTTATGTCGTTGTAACAGATGGCTGCGAAGAAACGGTTTGAAACTTGCAGTTCCAAAAACGGAAGCAATTCTAGTGACGATCGTAGGGTCTTCAAAATACCGAAAATACGTCTACAAGATAGAGAGATACCCTTTAAACGAAGCTTATGCTATTTGGGTGTGCAATTAGATGACAAACTTAGCTTTGGACAGCACGTAGTAAATATTCGTGACAAAGCTTTGCGAACGGCAGCATCATTGGCCAGAATAATGCCAAACTGTGGTGGCCCAAGGCCGCAGATGAGAAAATTAATAAACAGCGTAGTACACTCCCAGCTTCTTTATGCTGCTCCAACCTTTGTCAGGGCACTGAATCTGAAGAATAATATGAGGGAACTACAGAAAGCACAGAGAGTTAGTGCTCTCCGTATTATATCAGCGTACCGTACAGTGTCCACAAGTGCGGCTTTAGTGCTTGCAGGTCTGCCACCAATAGACTTATTAATACTGGAAAGAGAAGAAATATATACCCAAACTAAACTTATAAGTAGGGCGAACACTAATACACAAGAGCGAAAGAAAAAAATTTCAGAAATAAAAATTAATGCCAGGGACAATGTAGTGACTAAATGGCAAGAACGTTGGAATCAAAACATGAACGGGAGCTGGACATATAGCCTTATCCCCAATATAAAAGTCTGGCTGGAAAGACGACATGGAAACATGGGATATTTTCTGACTCAGGCTATGACAAACCATGGTAGTTTTAACAAATACCTGCATAGATTTAAACTTAAAGAAATAAGCAGCTGTGATTCATGCGCAGCGCTAGAAGAAGATGCAAAGCACATACTTTTCGAATGTGAAAAGTGGTTGGAGCAGAGACGAGCTTTAAATGATATGCTAGGTGTTACATTAACTGAAGAGAATCTGTTGAACGAAATGCTAAAATCTGAACATGCATGGACTTTGTGTGAAAGACACATAAATAAAATATTAAAGGAGAGAAACTTCAGTAGTTCCGAACCTCCTTGCTTAAGGAGGACGTAGGAATCTTACGAAATCAAACCCCCGTCCTGATGAAATGCTAACGCGGTTCCGGGGTGGAGCTGGTGGAGTATCGTGGGGCCACTAGATGATAGCGCGCTATCACTACGTCCAACAAAAAAAAAAAAGATAGATAGATAGATAGATAGATAGATAGATAGATAGATAGATAGATAGATAGATAGATAGATAGATAGATAGATAGATAGATAGATAGATAGATAGATAGATAGATAGATAGATAGATAGATAGATAGATAGATAGATAGATAGATAGATAGATAGATAGATAGATAGATAGATAGATAGATAGATAGATAGATAGATAGATAGATAGATAGATAGATAGATAGATAGATAGATAGATAGATAGATAGATAGATAGATAGATAGATTCCGGCACTGGCATAATACCCCATAAGGATCTTATGTCAACCCTCGCATGGCCTCCCTGCTTGCATAGATAGCCATGGGATCAAAACGTAACTACACTTCAAACGGCGATAGCGGCTTCGAGTTGAGACCCAATTGAAATGGAGAGTAACAACAACAAACAACAACAAGAAAAAACAAAACTAACCCATAACAAGGAAAATGGAGATGAAGACTTGTACATGAGGAACGGTGATGAAAATGTCGTAAAAAATCCCTTTGTGAAAAGCTCGGTGATAGTAAGATCACCACAAGCAAAGGGGTCGGAAAAACCACCAGGTAAAAATGTGTGTACCATAAGAGATTACACGAGCACACCTGTGAATGCTCGTAAGGGAGATAGCTTAGAAGGTGAAAAAATACATCAAAGTCAGCTCAGAATTTCAGAAGAAAAAGCGTTTATTGAGTTAGGCAATAAACTTAGCGCAGCAAATGGCATTGTCTCCGGAGCAAAGAATATACACAAGACGTTACGCGATAATCTTAACTGTGCTTTCGCACTTTACCAGCAACTAAAAGAGTACAGGGAAGCGATAGGTAGTAACCCAGTTTTGTCATGCGACGAGCGTAAGCAAGTGCTATCTAAAGCCACTCAAGTTGACCCTATTTCTCCTGCCCAAGAGAGGAAACGAAAAGTACCGAAAACACCTGCAACAGTCAAAGCACTGCAGACCCAGGCTGAAATAAATATTCCAGAGACTCCGGCTGTGGCAAATGATTGGGAGCTAGTGAGCCACCGAAAAGCAAGGAAGAAAAAAGATAATCAAAGTAACAAACGCCGTGAAATGCGAATCCAAGGAGAGGCAATAACAATTAAATCCAACACGTCTGAGTCATACGCAGAGGTTATAAAAAAGATGAAGCAACAAATAAATCCCACTGATATCGGTGTGGAGATAAGGGGTATCAGAAGGACAAAAGCTGGAGACTTACTCGTTCAACTAAAAAAAGGCGAAGGCCAAGCCGAAAAGCTCAGAAACGCTATAGGTAACACGCTTGGTGAAGATGTCATGATTAGAGCGGTTACCAAAAATCATATTCTTGATATCAGAGACATGGATGAGTCAACAGATAAAGATGAACTTGTTAATGCTCTTATGAAGGCAACAAAAGTAGAAGAACCCACAACGTTCAAAATATTAAATCTTAGAACATCGTTTGGAGGAACCAAACAGGCGCTCGTTCAACTACCTGAGCACTTAGCAGCTCCACTACTCCGTACGAGGCAAGTCAGAGTAGGATGGGTTATGTGTAGGCTGAGGAGTAAGATTAGAGTTCAGAAATGTTTCAGGTGCCTAGAAGAGGGTCATATTTCGAGCCAGTGTAAAGGTACAGATAGAAGCAATCTATGCAGAAAATGCTGTAATCCGGGACACAAAGCTAAAGAATGCAAAGCGGAAACGAGATGCATACTATGCCATGAAAGTGGCTCAATAAATTCTCAGCATTATATTGGTAGTACAGCGTGTGCAATCAACATAAGAAATAAAGCAAGGAAATGATCACTAAATTTCTACAGATCAATCTAGGACGGGGTAGAGAAGCGCAAGACCTGATGATACAGAAGGCGACAGAGATTAATGCAGACATACTTTTAATAAGCGAACCGTACAGAAACCCACCATCTCAAGTTTGGTACGAAGACAAAAACCATTGCGCAGCCATCATGGTAAGAAACAGAAGATTAATAATAAGCGAAGTTGATGAAAGCAACGCTGGCTTCGTATATGTCACAGTGGGCAAAATTAGGGTATATAGTTGCTACTTTTCACCAAATATAGACTTTAATTTGTTTGCAGAAGCCCTTAACATACTTGATGTTTCTATCAGGTCCTCAAAATATAAAGTGATCATTGGAGGAGACTTCAATAGTAAATCTACAGAATGGAACTCCAAAAAAATGGATAAAAAGGGTACTACAGTGTGTGAAATGGTTGCTAGTCTTGGTCTTACGATATTTAATATCGGAGACAAACTTACCTTTCGGAGAGGTACAGGTGGTAGTATTATCGACATCACCTTTGGAACGACAAACCTCTACAATGAAAACATGAATTGGATAGTGCTGGAAGATCTCACCTTAAGTGACCACCAGTATATCTCATTTAATATAGATGAACGTCCAAATATAAGTGTAGAAGATGCAAATTTCCCAAGATGGAACGTCAGAAAACTTGATGACAAAAAATTGTCCGATTATATTACTCGGGCTAAGGATAGAAATATGGATAACCAATCCGAAAATATAAATGTAGAAAATGCCGCAGAGTCGCTGACGAAGATACTCACAAAAGCGTGTAATGTCGCAATGCCAAGAGCTCAAAAATACAATAACAAGCGCCCAGTATACTGGTGGAATGCTAAAATACGTGAGTTGAGGGCGAAATGCCTTGCAGCGCGTCGAGCGTCAACACGAAACCATGATAACCAGCTCTTAACGGTTGAGTATAAAACGGCATGTAAAACCTTAAGAACAGCCATAAAAGAGAGTAAGAAAAGATGCTGGACAGAGCTATGTAAAGAAATAGATTCCGACCCATGGGGCAAACCGTACAAAATTGTGATGAAAAAGCTTGGTAGAACTAAACCTATACCCGGCATTAAAGAACCAGTGTGGGCAACAACAATAGTAGAAACACTATTTCCATTCGATGAAGATGGGCTAAGAAGAGAACCAAATTATCAAGTCGAAGGTTTCATCCCTCTGAACGTAGATGACATTACACATGCATGTAGTAAACTAAAAATAGGTAAGAGCCCAGGACCAGATGGTATACCAAATGAGGTCATAAAAGTAGTATGTGAGATATGGCCAGATCTTTTACTTGAAGTCTTCAATTCATGTCTAATAAACGGAATCTTTCCAGCTAAATGGAAAATACAAAAGTTAGTTTTGTTACGAAAGGGAAATAAACCATTAAATGAGCCTAGTTCCTATAGACCACTCTGTATGTTGGATTCACTAGGAAAACTATTAGAGTACGTACTGCTAAAACGTTTGGAAGAGCGCATAGATGACCTTGGCGGACTATCCCCTATGCAACATGGCTTCCGCAAAGGGAAGAGTACAGTTGATGCCATTAGCGCAGTATGCAATAAAGCTATACAGGCCAAAAAAACAGGAGAATACTGCTCAATAATAACACTAGATGTTAAAAATGCCTTTAACACAGTAAAGTGGAAAGTAGTACTACAAGCTTTCAGAAACCGACGTTTAGATAACTATCTCTTTAACATAGTATCAGACTATCTGGATAACAGAATTTTAATCTATGAGACGGAAAATGGTATAAAAGAGCACCAAATAACAGCAGGTGTACCTCAGGGCTCAGTATTAGGACCATTCCTGTGGAATGTAATGTACGATGGTCTACTGAATTTGGAATTACAAGAAGGTGCAAAACTAATAGGTTACGCTGATGATATTGCTCTGGTAGTAAACCAGCGAACTGCCGAATTAATCGAGATAGTTGTAAACGATAGCTTATGTCGTTGTAACAGATGGCTGCGAAGAAACGGTTTGAAACTTGCAGTTCCAAAAACGGAAGCAATTCTAGTGACAGATCGTAGGGTCTTCAAAATACCGAAAATACGTCTACAAGATAGAGAGATACCCTTTAAACGAAGCTTATGCTATTTGGGTGTGCAATTAGATGACAAACTTAGCTTTGGACAGCACGTAGTAAATATTCGTGACAAAGCTTTGCGAACGGCAGCATCATTGGCCAGAATAATGCCAAACTGTGGTGGCCCAAGGCCGCAGATGAGAAAATTAATAAACAGCGTAGTACACTCCCAGCTTCTTTATGCTGCTCCAACCTTTGTCAGGGCACTGAATCTGAAGAATAATATGAGGGAACTACAGAAAGCACAGAGAGTTAGTGCTCTCCGTATTATATCAGCGTACCGTACAGTGTCCACAAGTGCGGCATTAGTGCTTGCAGGTCTGCCACCAATAGACTTATTAATACTGGAAAGAGAAGAAATATATACCCAAACTAAACTTATAAGTTGGGCGAACACTAATACACAAGAGCGAAAGAAAAAAATTTCAGAAATAAAAATGAATGCCAGGGACAATGTAGTGACTAAATGGCAAGAACGTTGGAATCAAAACATGAACGGGAGCTGGACATATAGCCTTATCCCCAATATAAAAGTCTGGCTGGAAAGACGACATGGAAACATGGGATATTTTCTGACTCAGGCTATGACAAACCATGGTAGTTTTAACAAATACCTGCATAGAATTAAACTAAAAGAAATAAGCAGCTGTGATTCATGCGCAGCGCTAGAAGAAGATGCAAAGCACATACTTTTCGAATGTGAAAAGTGGTTGGAGGAGAGACGAGCTTTAAATGATATGCTAGGTGTTACATTAACTGAAGAGAATCTGTTGAACGAAATGCTAAAATCTGAACATGCATGGACTTTGTGTGAAAGACACATAAATAAAATATTAAAGGAGAGAAACTTTAGTAGTTCCGAACCTCCTTGCTTAAGGAGGACGTAGGAATCTTACGAAATCAAACCCCCGTCCTGATGAAATGCTGACGCGGTTCCGGGGTGCAGCTGGTGGAGTATCGTGGGGCCACTAGATGATAGCGCGCTATCACTACGTCCAACAAAAAAAAAAAGATAGATAGATAGATAGATAGATAGATAAATAAATAAATAAATAAATAAATAAATAAATAAATAAAGAAACATAACAATTAATTAGCACAAACGCATCCAAATATTAGTCACATTAAGGAACATTGTCATATGGATTTTATTTTTTTTTTCAGATTGCAATAGACTTTGAAAAATTATATGCAAATAAAATGGACGGTTACTGGGAAAATTTTGATAAATTGTTAAGCAAATTACCTGACCTTTTCCAAATGCACATCAAAGACGTAGCAAGCAAAAAGTTGTGGCTAAGATTCAACATTAAAAGGGATTGTCTCTCAAAAAGTTAGTATTTTACTACACTCATAAAACGAACATTTATTTGTAAAACTGCTATCTAATAGCAACGAAAATAAATTGTTAATAAAAATGAACTTGTTTTCAGATAGCAAGGAGATTGCGTTAATGCATCTTTTGCATGCATGAGCGCGGCGAACTATGGTAATGATCAAGAAGAGTAAAGGTGAATCTTTTCGCGAAAAATCAACAATTTCAGACTCTCATAACGCAGTTTTAAAATTTTTCCAAGATCCAAAAGAATTAGATAGTGCAAGAAAAAAGCATCCATATATTGCCGTCGCCAGTAAAGGTCTTCTACATGACGCGGACTCGATTTTTGTAGTTTGGGACTCCATTAACTTATTTTTTAACTCATTTGCGCAAGCGTTAATTACATTATTGAAAATGTATTTAGTTTTTAATATAAAAAGTCCAACAGAATCAAAAAACTTTTTTTTGTTAATACGAAGAGTTCTTTTAAATTTAATGTTGCCGGATGACAAAATAAACAATTCAATTATCTCTATTATAACCTTCATTACAACTAATTAATACTTTCAGTATACTGAATTATAATTATACAAGTAATTAATAGAAATTATAATTATATAATATAAGTAAATTTATAATTATTTTTGTTCCATTGTTTTATGTATCAATATGTTGTTTTTAATATTTGTTGTTTAACTTTTATGTATTAATTAAAATTAATACATCATTATAAAAATAAAAATAAAAAAATGGAAGAATAAAAACGTTTCATTTAGGTATACAGGATTTTTTGGATGCACATGTAGTAAAAATAAAAAAATGTAGTAAAAATTTCTACATGTGTAGTAAAAATAAGTTTAAATTACTGCATAAAAAAAATTCCATATTCAGCATTTCGATTTAATACAAATGTAGTAAAATTTACTACAGTTTTAGTAAAACTGTGACAGAAAACGTTTTGAAGTTTTTTTAATTAATAAATAAAAAAAAAACATTTAATTTTAATGAAAATGTATTTATTTTCTGTAGTCAAAAAATATGTAGTAAAAGTAAATAATTGAAATTAGTAAAAATAATTACAATTTTATTTGGATGGTGAGCTACTAATTTACATTTGTTTTAAATACATTTTTATTTATTTTTACTGCAGGATTTTTTTGGGTGTACAAAAAATTTTTTGCAACTAAACATAGGTTTTAGAAATCTAAAAAAACGAAAATTTTGAGAAACAATAATTTTTCAAAATTTTAATATGTCTTTTAACAACTCTTTCGTAAAATATTTCTGAAATTTGGTTTGCCCAAACTTAAAAATTACGACTTTACGCCTACTTTTCTGGAGCATATTTTGGACAAAATGAGCAATTTTATATGAATACATAACAAAATTTTCACAAAGTTCAAAACATAAAATTAGAAAAACAGCATTTTTTTTATATTCTAATATATCTATTATCAATATTTTCTCAACATGTTCCCAAAATTTGCTTTATTATTCCCCAAAATTATAACGACTTTACGCCCACTTTTGTGGAGCATGTTTAGGCGAAAATAAGCAATTTTATGTAAAAAAATAAAGCCAATTTTCACAAGTTTTCATAAAAAAATTTTTTTTTCATAAAAAAAAGTTTTCATAAAAAAATTTTTTTTTTATAAAACTTTCGAATAAAACACTTCCTTAACATAGCCTTAATATTTTACAGATTTTACAGATATAAAATTTTACAGATGTTGGATAATTTTTTTTGGAGTAATTTACCAGATCACTGATTTCAATTACATGGAAGTTGGGCGTGCTGGTCGGCTGATTTGATACATTTTCACACTAGCTGTTTATAATTACAAAAAAACAATGTGCATTTTTTAATGATCTGGGATAATTTTTTGGGTATTTATACCAGATTGCTGATTTCGGTTGTATGGGAGGAGGGCGTGTTAGTCAGCCAATTTTGATCATTTTCAAATTAACTTTTTACAGTTGCTAAAGAATTTTATGCACCAAATTTCACTGATCTAGGATAATTTTTTGGAGAGCTATTCCAGATTATCGATTTCGGTTATATGGTAGGTGGGCGCGGCATTCATTCAATTCGAACCAATTTTTGTGAGAATAATTCCTCTACCATAAAACTAATTTTCACAAAATTTCATGATTCTTGAGAAACTCCTTCTATTTTTGGCCAATCGCTATATGGGCTCGTTACATTGTGTGGCGTTGCGTTACTTAAATTTATATTGTAATTCAATAGGGTAATGAAGTAATTGAGTTGTTAAGTAATTATGTGATTACAATACAAATTAAATATACTTTTCTTTCCTTGCCTCAACATTTTTTTCATTATCTTTAGCCAATGCCTCCCACTTTTACTAAAACAAAAAAATTTACGAAACATTTACTAAACATTTACGAAAAAGAAAAACTACATTTGTGAAACAGCGCAGATGACTTGATCATGATGGTTAATGAATTTATGTAGAAATTGCTTAAATTAATAATATTAAAATGTTTCTCTTAGATAATATCATAAAATAATAAGTTTTTAATAAGTTTTAATTTATTAGTTATGGTAGACTTTTCTGTGTAAATGCACCCATATAATCTTTCTATTATTCCTACTCTTTTTCATTTAAAAGAAAAATTATCCAATTCGGTTGAGAAACACGGGAGAAAATGGTACCGAACCGTTTTGCCTACACCTATTTATATATATACTAGCTGAAACCCGGCGCTTTGCTGATTTCAAACACCCATAAAATGTTATTAGTGAAACGGCATGTTTAAATTGTGCTCGAATACTGAACTCCGTAGCTGTGCTACCTATAACTCCAAATTTATTCTATAAATCATATCGTCGGCTAAAGTCGCAAACGTGACAAGTCCACTTTTTCAAATTGTTCAGGAGAGAGGAAAAACCGTTTAAATAATATATTTTCCAATATTTGTGGAAACTGTATATGCAATACATTGTTATTTCGCCCATTGTTTGAATAAATAAACTTTTTAAATCTAAAAAAATCTTTAAACACTTGTTTTTTGCTGTTTTTGGACTTGTCTTATTTTCTGCAAGTAAACTTTTTTTTTTTATTGGACTTGACGCCTTTTATTTTTGAAGCGTCTTCACAACTTGGTTGTGATTTTAATATTTTAAACTTCAATTTGTTAATACATTATGTACATATAAGTATATTACACTTAAATTAAAAATTTCTTCTTTGTTTTTATATTATTTCAATGTAAAAAAAACTAAAAACGATAACATTTCAATGTAAAAAAAAACTAAAAACGATAACATTTCAATGTAAAAAAAAACTAAAAACGTAAACATTTCAATGTAAAAAAAACTAAAAACGATAACATTTGAATGTAAAAATGAAAAAAAAAAATAATAATAATTATTAAGGAACATGATATATCACTCATCTTTATCATTCATGTGGCAAGTTTTCATAGAAACTATGATAGTCTTTTGCTAATGTCTCTTTCAAAATTTGTAAATCATCATACTTTCTTTTAGATATTTGTCGTTTTTCATTATAAATTTGTGCTAAATTACACCACTTCAGTATGGCAACTTTTTTATGTAGACGTTGGGGCAGACTGCTCCACGCGTTAGAAAACCTTAACTTGTAAAAAATATCACCATTAGGTGTGTACTTAAGTGCTCGTATGTCCGTGACTTTTGGATCTCCAATTACACGACCAGGACGAATAGTTTTTAAGAATGTTATATTTTTAAAAGACTTAAAACATGTGTAATCTAAATAAGTTACATAATAGGGCTTTGGTTTTTTTCGCGCACCTTTACATAAACTTACATAGTCTGCAGGTACATTTATATTTATATTTTTTAAAGCGCGTTCAATCACCGAGTGGACACTATCGGCTTCCATTTGCGTGTGTCCAAGCCCTAATATTTTCTGCTCAATAGTTATATTGTTGCTGATTGCTGCATTTAGTAAAGCGTTTGCCATTGTTGAATTACGATTTTGGTAGGTACAGCCATCACTGTAAAAAATTATCTTGACAGGATCGTTGCTTTCTTGTAAATTAGGTAAAAAAATTGTTTCTATGAACATAACTCAAACACTGGCAAATTCTTCTGATGTTAGTCCACCATCAACTTCGTTCCACAAAAAACAATAGGCGTCTTTGGTTTTCAAATCATAAAAAACTAAATTATGCACCTGTAATTTAGTTCGGTAGTAAAATGAACTAACATTTGATTTTGGTGCCATCAGAACGGATTGCAAATCAACAGTAAAAACATAGCACTCTTCATCTTTATATTTTGCTTTTTGTTCTCTGGCTTCATTTTTTTTTCTTGATGTATCAAGAATTCCTCATTTGAATAATTTTGCACATTGTGACGAGAGCAAATTTCACATAAGTCTTTTTTTGGTAAAAATAAGCTTAGATTTTTTAATTTGAAAACGGAATTGAAAGTTGTTATTGACATCGGATCAGTTTCTCGTTCGTGACACCATTGTTCTTTATAAAAGTCATAAAGACTTCTCTTGGACCGCCATTCTGGCAACAGATATTTTTTGGTGGTGGAAGATCGACAGTAATGGGAATCTGTTGATGGAATCGAATCGAAAAATGAATGCAGATCTTGAACAAGCACCGTATGCGGTTGTTGTTTTTCTTGAAAAATGTGGTGATCCAAAGGAGTATCTAACCAATTTAAACAATTATGCCTACCAATGCTTAACGTGTTTAGGAATAGAGTGCGGCACACACGCAATACAATATTGTTAACTCTAAGGTGGTACCACAATGTTTTCTTTCTTTTTGTGACGTTCTCTATTGCGCGATTTCGTGGCCTTTTAGGTTTAATACATTGAATTAATGTCCTCACATATACCTTCTTTTGCTGCCAACTCATTTTCCAAAATTCATTGAAAATTTCTTTCCTTTGAGGTTCTGTTATTTTTCCACATTTCATGATTGCAGTTTTACCTTTATCAATACAGTTGCACCTTTTTTTCATACATCTTGCACTTTTAACTTTATTATATTGCCAATGCCCACCCTCTTTCGTTTTGCCATAGTATTTTTTTCCATGTTGGCGCAGACTTTTATTTTTTATTGTATACCACGCATCGTTTTTTAGTTGCGCTCGCCGTTTTCGCTTTTTGTTCTTAATTGGAAGTTCTATTGAATCATCCGTACTGCTGTGGAATCCATACGGAACTAGACCAACAACTCCATCGTCTTCTTCATTTGCATATTCAACAAAACCATCGTGTGCTTCATCGCCATAATCCAAATTGTTAATTTTTTACTAAAAAGCAGATATTATGTTTTCCTAACGCTAAAACAATAATAAAACTCTGAATATATACTTAATATTTACAATTAAATAAATAATTTTACCATTAAAATGAAACTAAGCCTGCAACCAACTAATTTTGCGCCAAAACGAAATATAACAGCTGATGCAATATGTACGTTCAGTGGACTTAGCGCGCGCTTTTTGACAAATGGGACTTGACCCTATTGCATATCATTGCCAAACATGAATAAAAACTAGATTTTTAATTACCAAAAAAAATTGAAATTGTGTATTTTTCAAAAAACTATTCAACTGCATTAAAATCTCATTTTTCGAAAAAAGTGGACTTGTCACGTTTGCGACTTTAGCCGACGATATAGTAACTTAATCATAAAAGCCATAACTTTTGATTGGAAAGAGATATAGGGATATTTTTTCACACAAATTATTTCGGAGACTTGACTTTTTTGTAAAAAATATAACAACAATATTTTGGAAAAAATAAATTTCGCCCTAAAAATCAAAGGGGGTACCTTGTTGTTGATTTTTGCGCTTAACTGGAAGAATTTTTGCAAATAAATGCTATATCATATGAAAGGTAGTCAGATGTGCAATTTTTATTTGATTTTATTTTTACAACAAACACATTTTTTGAGTCACTTTTTGAGTAAAAAGTAAATATTTTTGACCTTTTTTGAAAGAAATAAAAAATATATACACTGACCTAACAGTGCACCCTAAACAAGTGCGCGTTGCGCTGCGTACCCAAGCGCCACGCAATTTTATTTTACGCTTAACCTAAACAAGTGCGCTGCGGAAAGAACTGCTGCTCTCGAACCAGCTCAGTCTGATGGTTTAAAAATCTTAAAGAGACTTTAAGTATTGTGTAAAAATCTATTAATATTGCAAATACTTCCATTTGCAATTGAAATTAATTAATTAAAAGCAGCTGATTGCTCTTTGTTCTAATACTTTGGTTTTATGCAGCCAACTTCACATCCGAACGCACAGTCAAAATTGGAAATTCGATTCATGTTGCGGTAGTCCGGTGCGTGTTTCGGTAGGCTTCATACAAAATGTATGTGCATGAGCCGATTTTGACAGTTAAACCACGCACGCGCACTTGTTTAGGGTGGACTGTAACGGTACAGTTCGAAATACTACCAAATTTTAGTCTAATACAATCAAAACTGTCCGAAATATAGCATTTTTATTGATTTGTGGGCTGAAAAAGGGGTGTGAAAACCCATTTTTATGACAGTTACTGACAGTTGCTGACAGTAACCATACAAACTGGTCTCAAAGTGGTCTCGTAGTGAGGCAGCAAAAGTTATCCGATACAATCGAAGGACTTTAAGTTGGCTTACTGCACTGGTCACAGGATACGGTCCCTTCATGTACCATCTCGGGAAGATGACTCTGACCGAGGACGATGCGTGTAGGTTATGCCTAGAGGAGCCGGAAACAGCAGCACACATTCTGTGCCAGTGTCCGGCGCTGGCAAGCATAAGATTGACCACTCTGGGACGCCCATTTATTGGCGAAGCCGAGATTGGTCAACTAACCTATAAGGATATGCTTGAGGTGACAAAGGATGCTTACACAAGGAGCATGCTCACGTACGAGTACTCCGAGCAGTAGTACCCTTTGTCCAATGGGGGACGAAAAGGGACCCACTGTGGTCTGCTTCGGCAAATCCCCAACTTATTATATATATGACCATACAAACTAAATTACCAAATTAAAGTCATATAAAGGCAAAAGAGGGTGTTGCAAATTGTTTTCCTTAACCATCTCCTACCTGAAACAAATCGACTGCCGAAATTTTAGCTCAATCGGCCCAGCAGTTTTGGAGTCTGTAGGCATCTCACAGACAGACAGAATATTTGTATGGGAGTATATGGGAAAGTCTTAAAAATGCCATATCTTTAAAATGCCTGAACCACTGGGCCGATTTCGTGCATACTCCACTTAAGCAACGGACCATACCCAACGTACCCCGAAATTTTGTTTGAAATCGGTGGACCCGTTTTTTAAGTTAGTGGTTACATCAAAATATACTCTTCTTTTTATATATATAATATGCATTGATTAATTAATAACGTATATTAATTTATGTAGAAATTGCTTAGGTTAATAATATTAAAATGTTTCTCTTAGATAAAATCATCAAATAATACATTTTTAATAAGTTTTAGTTTTTTGGTCACGGAAGACTTTTCTGTGGAAATGCCCATTACACCAAGTATCATTATAAAACATGCACAATTCGGGAATTGTAATCGATTCTGAAAAGTCCAACTTTAATCCAATACAGCAAATTCAAGAAATATAGCATTTCAATTGATTTGTGTGCGGTAATAAGGGGTGTGGCAACTTTCATATTTTTATTATCTATAGTAATAAAACTCATTTTCTGTTTGTTTGTTTGTTTGGCCTTTATACAAATCTAAACGGCTCAACGGATTTTGTTCAAACTAGGTATACATATTAAGTGCATCCCAACTTAAAATGTTACATACTTAGTTTTTGCCACGCCCCCTCCAAAATTTTTCAACTAACGGTAATTTTGTTATTATAAAACTTTTTAGTATTGGAGATTTTTGTATATTTAATTTTAAAATTTTTTTGTTATTTTGACATCAAAAACACGGACATATCTTCAAAATTGAAGAAATTTTTTCATAAAACATCGTTGCCTAAAGGCCCAAACATAATAGGCTCAAGCTGGCTGCAGCTAATATCAAATTTTATACGAACACATAGAAGTGACGCGTAAAAACCATAATTGTTGAAGCCAACTTTTTCGTTAACTTAATCTGGCTGCAGCCAGAGTGTTTCAAATCGAATGTTTCGTAAGGAATCAGCTGTTTTTTTCTTTCCAACGAATTTAAATTAAATTAACATGAACAAATTTTTGCGACTCATTCCTGTTATTACAAATTTAACTGAACAAACAAAAAAAAAACTAATTGATCTACAAATAAGCGAATTTTTTCAATGACTTAAAGACGAGCTTGCTCAAGTCATTTTGGTCAAATTAAGTATTTGACAGAACTTGAGCTAGCTTTTCGTTAGTTTTTGACATTAGCTGCAGCCAGCTCGAGCCTATTATGTTTGAGCCTTAAGAATGAGAAAAAAAACGACATGAATATCAAAGTTTGGTCTTTCGATGCAAATATCTCCGCTGTCCATTAATATATTTCATTCAAATTGTTTTTGTTCAAAAGTTCAATAAAATCACTTTACAAAAATAGGTTGAACTGCTTAGTTTTGTGTTAAAATTCTCTATATAGTTTGAACGTCCCCATTTATCTCTAAGAATGCAATTGTGTGTCTGCTTACAGAAAAATATCTGCTGTTCAATATATTTTTTAATATAAATCTTTGTTTAGACGTTAAAATGTCCATATCTCAAGGACGCATTGAGTCCCACCATAATTTTTATATTGTTGAAAAGGTAATTTTTCTAGCTTTAAGATTAAGTAAATATGAAAATTATTTTTAATTTTTAAAGTATGTTTTTCGTACCCTTTCTTTGAATTCAATTAGCTACTGCAAGAGATGGAACCACCAACAACAAAAATTTTCCAAAACTTTTTTGGATTAATGTTCGTTCAATTACCTTTCGAACGGCAACTTATAAATAAAATTCAATATTTTTTCATTATTCCAGATTTTAAAAAACATTTAATCGAGAAGTGTATGTTAAAATGTTGATACAAATGACTCTCGAGTAACACCGGGTATATCAGCTAGTTTGAAATAAAAACCTTGATAACAGATGTTTTAAATTTAGAGGCGTTTGTATAGTGCGTTTACACCAAACCCTCAAAACGTATTTTAAGCATTTATCGCTTTTAAGAGCCAAATCACGACTTATTTTAAGAGTTTTTCCGTACAAAACAAAATGTACGACATTTGCCAATCTACCCAACTACCCAAGTCAGTGTGAATACCCCTATAGATTTCAAGATATCGACATAAGTTTGATGTCAAAATAACGTTAATTTTTCATAATGTACTATTTGTAAGAAGTTTCACCATCACAATAAATATTCACGCATGTAACATAAAAAATTCTTACAGTACGGTATCTGTAAGAGATGTCGAAAAATGTCGCAAATTGTTTTTTGTACATCTTATCAGTGTGTGAAATTCCCTTTTGGATTTTCCATCACTTTGAGTTTAGCTTTTATTTAAGAAATGCTATTTCTACGCTCAAATTTTGGGCCAAAGGTCACCAATCTAAAATCAAAATATACAAATCTTCTCACTCAGACCTTTCTTCCGATAACTGATTCACCATTCTACCTCTTTTACATCCTGAAATTCCTTACTGAAATAAATATATACTTTCAAGGCTTACATTTCGGGTCATGGTACCTATTTTGAAAATAAATCACATGTAAATTTTTAAAACGCCGAAACACGTTTATTTCCCATATCGTCTTCTCTACTAGAATCCGTAAACCGAAATCTGCTATTTTGAAAGGTGTTGAAAATTGATGAACAGTGTAATTATACAAATGAATATTCTTACCAAGTGCAGTGAAATTAAGAAAAAAAAACGACGCCGTGTAAAGTCTATTTATTGTATGTTTGTGCAACAAAGATATTTTAGCAAAGTAGAATTGTGTAAACATATTTGTATATAATGTATACTTAACAATGAATTTTAATATGTTTATTTATGTTAAGATATAATTTAACACACTTTAGCTTAAAATATTATTAAATTGTTCTTATCAGTAAACAATTTAGTTGATAACCTTTCGCGGTTATTCTAAATTTTTTCAGGTTTATAATTTTTGGTTTTGATTTTGTTCATTGTTTTTCTAAGAATTTCACACTTTTATGTTGCAGTTTTTAAAATTTTATTTTTAGTTAAGTCTAAATTCTAGAATAGTTTCTTAACTCTTTTGCCCGATTATTTTTTAGATTATTTAACTAAAGCTGCGTTCCATTCGCTTCGAAATAATCCAGATTATTTTTTTTACATTCAAAGCATAAACAAAAATAATAATCCTATAACAAATAGGATTTTTTTTGCTATCCATATAAAATTGTGATATAGCCTTTAAAAAATTTGAAACACAGGTGCCGCACCTGTATATTTAAAGAGCTGTTATTTCATTTTTTGAATTATTTGTTTGTTTGATACAATGACTATTAGATAGCCATGACAGCTACCTATTTTCTCACGAGCTGCGACCATCGAATGTTAAACAAAAGAAAACAAAACAAACCGCGTGTGTCACACACATTGAACGCATTCAGCGGAGAAAACAATTGCACTGAAATTATTTATATAATTGCATAATATTAATAATTCAATTAAATCATTTACAATTTTTCTGACGTTTAGAGTAAAACACATTCAGAGAAAAACATCGTTCACTAAGGTATCGCTACCATAATAGTTCATAACAGTTTTGAACGACACACGTTCTCATGACACCTAATAGTTATTGTATCATGATTGCTTGTTTGAATTTAATTTTGACTGCAACGGTAGTGCCCTCTACGAGTCGTTTTTCTTGTCGTTCCTTTGAGAAAATTTGTTATCGCGATTATATTAAGGCGAAAGGAACGCAGCTCAAGTTAACTGCTCTCGTTAAAAAGCATTTTCTCGCATATTCAAACTTATCAAAATAAATAAAAATTTAGCCTCTCTTCATGAGGTTCAACCGTTCAGCATGAGGTTGGTATTTTTTTTCTTCTTTATTAAATTAAGAATTCTTGCGTTTTATGGAAATGTTTACATTGACTCTTATATTTATATAAAAACTACAAAAAGAAATCCAAATATAGAATAAATGTGTCTAACAATTTTTAGGTCCAAATTTGTTATCAGCATACAAAGTATAAGATTGGTTTACTAATTTCAGGCGTAATCTATCAGCATATATACACTGGTAAAAAATATCCAATGATATACAATTTGAATCCTATCGTATCTTTTATCAAGTGATTTAGATAAAAATTATAACTTTACCTAAACCTATATTTAACACTTATGTTTGTAAAGATAACTGTTTCTTTATTGCTTCATTTTGAACACATTAAATATTTTCAAATCAATTTTATCAAATTTAATTGATCATAATAAATAAATTTAATTTTGATAAATTCACATTTGACTACACATTTCTCTTTACTTAAAAGAGATTGTTTTTTAAAATGTACATAACTTTGCAACTTATCAAGAAGAATGACATGTTATCATTTGAATTTTTACTCAGCTTATCAAGAAAACAGTTTTCCCGCTCTATTATACGTCAAACAGCTGTCTATGAATATTGATTGCACTATCATTTTTTTCTCTGAAGGTTATGCGTTGCTTTAAGAAGCTACTGAGCGACATGTTATTGCTTTTGGGGTAGTTTACTAGAAAAGGTAACAGCAACAAAATAAGTGCGCTGCAACAAAATCGTGTATCTTTTTTAATATTGGGGACACACAAAAATGATTATAGGAATCAAAGCATATATTCATACATCATATATAAAACAAATCAAATTCAAATTTGGTTTTGTTTTTTTTTATTAAATTTAAAATTAATGTAACATTCAATTTGTCTGTGAGCAAAACAAAAGCAACAAAACTGTAAAAAATGTAAAAAGAGAACAGAAGTTCGAAGAATTATTATTGGTAAAAGTTCCGTTACTGTAAAGCACGTGTTGTTTGTAAGTCATAAACATTTAAGTTTAGTTTTTTTTGTGCTAGTTGTGACATTGACTGTTCCATTTATAATGGCACGTTTTAAATACTGTGAAGCTCTTAAATTACAAATTATTTCCGAATATAAAAACGAAAATTCGCAAATATCTAACGTGAAACAGTTTGATATTAATCGGTCAATAGTTTGCAGATTAATAAAGAAATATACCTTCACAAAAGACGTAACAACGGTACATTAAAGAGGGCGACCGCGGAGGACATCGCTGCGTGATGATAGGAACATTTGTGGTGTGTTCAAACGAAATGCATTTGCAACATCCAAAGAGGTTGTTCGGACACTTGATTTAGATATCCACCACAGCACTGTTTGAAGACGAGCCTTTAAGAACGATTAAAGAAGTTACAGACCGGCAGAGAAACCTCTGCTTACCGCTAAAGGCTGTTTTACATTATCCTACTGTGTGTTAACACATGTCAACATTTTCATGTGTGATAGAAAGTGAGATGGTGTAAACAACGGAAAGCAATGTGTGTTCTGATTTTTTTGGCATGTCGTACCACATTTTATTTTTTGGCTTGTTTCTAATTTCATCACACATTCTATCCCACCAGAGATGCATTTTACCATAAACTTACTTGAAATTTATTATTTAAGTGAGAAAATTTTAAACTCGTAATGTATTTTCAAATGGAATAACAGAAGGAAGCAGTTTTACAGATTATTGAACTTTGTAGGGGCTTTCAATTCATTAAAAACCGATTCATTACTCAAATTTTCACGTTTAAGTATAGTGTAAAGTATAAAAATGTGGTGCGACTCTGTGAGGTAGTCTAAAAGCGAAAAATTAATTTCTTCATACAAAAATTAAAAATGACAGCATGATGAAATTCAATAATACTTTCTATCTCACATGTGGTAACACACAGTAGGACAATGTAAAGCGGCCTTAAGTGGCATGTTATGGTGGCGGTCATGGGCTCATCATGGTCATGCATTGTTGTTGTTTCAACGTAAATTAAAAATTTGAGAGCGAGAGCAAGAGAGTAAATTTTCACCACCACGGTAGCCAAATGATTCGACAAAAATATGAAATCATGGGATCAAAACAGTGTTGCGTTGTGGAATTAATCACAACATTTGTGTTTAGGCACGAAAATAGTACACTTTTAGTACGAAATGTATGAACGCAGTAATGAAACCTGCTTAATAGCAACCCTCAACGACTGCAACACTTGACAAGTTGACAAGTTCATTAATTGCATTTTAATAAGAATTTAATTAAAAGTTGTTGATGCTAATTACAATAAAACTGAAAGCGTAAGTTATTAACATATGTATTATTAATGAAAAATATTAAAAAATTATATTATTTACAAGTTTAGCATGTCTGCACTTTGGAGCCGCTCAAACACTTAAATGCTGATAACCATGTTCCAGCAGCATGAATGTCTTTGGAACGTACGCATTGGTTCGTACCAAGACAGAGACAAGCGTGAAAAGGCCTTGAATATTATAACTAATTCTTTAAAGGAAAATGTGGATGGTTTAACACTTGCAGATGTGAAGCAAAAAATATTAAGTGTTAGATCCCAATACCGAAAAGAATTAAGGAAGATAAATGCGAGTAAACGCAGTGGAGCAGGACTTGAGGAAGTTAGAACACCTCGTTTGTGGTGCTTTCATTTGATGGATTTTTTAAGGCCATCACTTGATATTCGGCCAAGCACGTCAAATGTAGTCCTCAATAAGACATATGTAAGTTTTTATAAACATTTCCACAATATTTCTTCATAATCCAGGGACATAGTTTTATGGCGTTTTCGTTTCTCGAAAAATTCAATATTTTGTGTGCCCTTTTTGTAAATTCTATTATCTTGAGAAAAAAGTGACTTCTTAACGTTGGACAACGTTGTCAAAATTTTTAAAATTCAGTGCAAAAGTGATTTTTGCTTTAATAAAGCAATGCAGTATAGTTTGCAGTATTTCTGTATAATTGCATGTTTCATAATATGGGCATTTCCAAACGGGCGTTACGGACGATTTGTAAGAAGAAACATTAAAAGAATAGAATGAAAAAGTAGAATTTTTAAAAAGTTTTTTATATTTGCGTTGTTTGGAAATGAACATAATCGATCGTTTTCTTCAATAACGTCACTATCCAAAATACATAAAAAACGAGATAATTAATAATAAGAATTTTTTTTACAGGAGCATCAAAATATGAAGGAGCAGCAAAATGAAGTTGAAGATAACACGCAAGACTCGTATTCGGTAAGTGTCGAAACTGATACTTCCATCCATGTAAGTTTTCCTTCTTCGTTGAAATAACTCATAAATTCTTTACGAATTTGATCAAATCCAGACCGATTAGTGATTTCTTCTCAACAGTTGCTTGCTCAACAGCAGTGATTTGAAACAGTTGCGTACTGCGGAGTGTTGTCAATTAGAAAATTGTGTAAAACACAACAGGTGCGTGTTATCAGTTCTATATTGAAAACACTTCTAAGATTCATTGGCTTTCGAAATATACGAAACCGTGCTGAAAGAATCTCAAACGATCGTTCCACTACTTGCCGTGCCCTAGAGAGTCTTTTATTGTATATTTTTCTTTCGTATACATTTGTCTGATGTGAATATGGCTTCAATAAATGCTTTCCAAGGGCAAACGCACTGTCACCAATGATGACATATGGCAATAATCTATTGTTTCCTATCAATTTATCAGGTGGGAAATGGTTTGCTGCGTTATTTAAAATAGATTGTAACGATGAATTAGCTAGAACTCCGCTATCATTACATCTACCATTTGCACCAACATCGATATAAATAAATCTGCATTTGGCATCTGTTAACGCTAGCAGTACCATGCTGTCTGTTCCCTTGTAGTTGAAGTAGTAGGAACCTTCTGATTCAGGAGCATAGAAGGATATATGTTTTCCATCTAATGCACCGAGACATATGGGAAATTGCCATTTCTTTTCAAAATCTGCAGCTATTAATTCCCACTGTTGAGGTGTATTTGGAAACTGAAAAATAAATAACTAATAAATGTAATGATGTATGTAGCATTCATTTAACTTATATTTTTACTTTCATTTCAGGCACCAAGTACATCGAGCCAAGCACAACAAAGACTGAGGAAAAAGACGAAGAAGGGCAACACAGCGCAACAAGAGTTTTCAGACCTCGTAAAAATCTTAGAAAACAAAACTGAGCGCAGATTTGAATGGCTCGGTGAACAAATAGTCTCAACGATAAATGAAATGCAGAATGAAGAAATTATTGATGAAGCAATATTAGCACTACAAAAGCAAATAATTGATTTTAAAATAAAAGACCGCGTTAGAACAGAGCAGCAAAAAGTTTTAAGGAACAACAATTCCAGAAATTTGATAGCTGAAGCACTTGAAGGCGTTTTTGATGATGACGATATATAGTTAGCTTAATATTAACTGAATACATGTTGTAGTGGTCTTAATTCTAACTTTGTTTAGAACTTTGTAATAACAAGGTCTTAACCTTACCTTAGTAATTAGATTATTTTTATTGAAAATGTGAAATAATTGATTAAGTACGATTCTTTTCGGTTCGTTATCGTAATCTAATAATTACGATTGCAAATAATCAAAAATTAAGTACTATTACTTCAGATTATGAAAATACTCAAAAGTAATTGAGAAAAAGTAATCTGACTAATTTAGAAATTATTTTTGATTCTTTTTGATTATTTAAATAATGTCTAAAAGTAGTCGGATTACTTTTTCCTGATAGCTTTTGATTATTTTTGACTCTTTTCATAATTTAAAGTAATCGTAATTATTTTTTGATTAGTTGTAATCGTAATAAATTACTAATCAAAAACTTCTTCCACAAGCAATATATCATGATTACAATGCCCTTTAAAATATAATTAATGTCACCACAATGCATAGCAGCAAAAGTTCAACTTTACATTTTTTATAACATGACTGATTTTTTATTTTTAATATTGTTTAACAATAACATAAGTTCCTAAAGCAAATTCTAAGAGGCAATACTAAACAATTGATTTGTTTACAAATTTTTAGTATTAATAAAAAGTGAATTTAAGCATTACTTTTAAAAACGTATAATTTCATTCTTAAAAAGGTGCCTGACTCTTGTTTTACTTTGGTGCAATGGAAATCTGAGGTATGCATAATTCTTTCGCAGAAAGCAAAAACTTCCTGAGGTGATGTTGTACGTTTGAAAATGAAAAATCTATTAATTCAAATTGAATTTTTTCGGTAAATAATAAAACCATATTACAACATTTTTGTTATACAATAATACAATATTAAAGACTTCAAATAAACTAAAATACGGCCGTGGGGTATTTTAACTTCGGTCCAGTTGAAAATAATTCCTTACTAGTTTTTGAACTCTTGAATATTAGCGGTTGATGAAGAAATTTCCATTACAAATTTTAAAAATGTTCTTCAACTGTATCTTAAAATTAAAAAAACCTTTTCCGATTACTCCGGAAGAAATTATTCATGATAGGGCTGATTGATGCAACTGTATTCTACGACATAGCAACATACCTTTAAATAAATGTCTTTCATGTTCTCCCATATTGCTTTGCAAACTCTGGGTATGCAATATACTAAATATGAGTGTGAGTGTAACTTTAAATTGTTTGGTAATTCAAACTTTTGTAAGATTCCCCAGTTGCTAGGAATCTTAACGTAGCACTCAACTGCTCGCTTGGTGAAATGGAGTTTCGAAAATTTGTCTCAGCTTTCTTTAAATCGCCTTCGACAAGCCTTAAGATAAAATTACAATTTTCCTCCGACATCCTCATAAAATTTGTATAGGAATCGCTATCGTTTATACTCAATTCTTTTGATACAAAAGCAAAGGATCCTTTGTTTTCCTTATTCTTGCGCCACACTTTTTTTCACAAGATCTGCTTTTGCGAGTGCGTTTCTCTTTTTGAGCCATTTCATATATTTTTAAACACTTTCTAATGACTGCTCTGTGTTTTTCTTGCCAAAATACAATATTTTCGGCATACGCGGTACCAAATTTTAGCGCCTGCAATCCATAGTCAATATTTTCCATTTTTTTTTAATTCTTTTAAACTGCACACGATTCACAATTGCACACGATTAATGCGCGCAAAATTAATGAATAAAAGATTTGTTTTGTCAAACACATCAGCTATGATAAAGTAGGTACTAAGAAAGAGTAGCAAAAAGTGTACTGGTGATTAGGCATCATATGACCACCAGCATAACATACTTTCGTCACACAGCTCATCAAACGAAAAAAGAGAGTAAAAAGTGACATGACCAGGGATCATATGACGACCACCATAACATTACCCTAAGCATAAAACAAGGTGAGGTGTTACAATTTAAACAATTCTGTCTGAAATTGTGACAACTAGTGGCAATTTATTGTTTTTTAGACTCAGTCTTCAAAAAGAGCACCTAAATTGGACCGTTCAAAAATCGAAAACCGTTTTTTTAGCGATGAATCAAAGTTCAACTTGATTCATTCAGATGGGATGTGCACGGTACGGCGCCACACAGGTACACGACTTGAAGCCCGAAACTGCAAAATAAATTTTAAACACGCAGGCGATGGCATTATGGTCTGGACTTGTTTTTCCTATAATGAAGTTGAACCATTTCAAAAAATCGATGGAATTATGGATCGATTTGTATATAATGACATTTTAGAAAGCAAGATGCGACCACATTAAGAGTGGAATATGTCGCTTCAGTGAACGTTTCAGCCCGATCACGACCCGAAGCACACTTCAAAGCTCATCAAAGATTACATTAGAGGCAATGGGATTCAAGTCCTTGATTAGCCGGCACAGTCACAATGACTTGAATCCCATTGAAATTTTTTTTGGGATTTTGAAGGTAAAAGTTTCTGGTCAAAGGTTTTCCAATAAGACTGCACTGTATGAAGCGCTGAAACTTAATTGGGAACATATACTAATACTAACATATATACTTTAATAGAGTCGATGCCGCTCAGATGTGCAGCGGCTATCAAGAATAATGGATCTTACACCAAATATTAATTATGTTGCTTTTGTTTTGTTTTCAGACAAACTGAATGCAGTCACATTAATTTTAAATTTAATAAAGAAAACAAAACCAAATTGGTTTTGAATATGATTTGTTTTTAATATGATGTATGAATATATGCCTTGGTTCCTATAATCATTTTTGTGTGTTCCTAATATTTAAAAAGATACACGATTTTGTAGCAGCGTACCGATTTTTTTGAGTGCTTTTTTTTGCGCAACACTGTAAATAAGCCATTTTATGCGGGGTTTTTTTATAACAAAAAAATATGGTTTGTATGGGAGGTAAGCGGTGCAGTTGACCTAGAATTATTTTTTTCCTTGCTGTTACTTAATTTAGACCAGTGATGGGCACACACATATTATCATATTCTTTGCTTGTGTGTGAAGCAGAGAAAAACGAAGAGCAACTTGGCGTTCGTCAGTTTTAAGCGGAAGTTTATCAATGCAGGTGTTTTGCGTCCGTCTACTCGGTGGCGCAATTTTATTAAGTATGTGAAAGCGAGTTTAATGCTTGTGACGTATCAATGGTGACGTACCATCGTTGTTTTCTATAAAAAAAAATCATTTTCCCATTCTTCAGGCATCATTTTTATCTGTGCATTTGTAAAATTGAGCACCCAGACCCAACTACAACAAAGGCATAACATCAACGGACTTGGTTTGCTTAGCAAAAATCAAAACAAAGCAACAGCCGAACGCATACGATTGAAAGCCACACGAAGAAGCTTATAGTGTACATGTGTCGACTTCGCTCAAGCAGCATTTTGTTTCCAAACACGTGTGTTTGGGAAATTAAAACGTGCCCGACACTGATTTAGACTAAAACTCATTGGTACAAAATTTCATGGCACTAGCTTTTATAGTTTCTGAGATAATGCAAATGTCATCCTAAAATCGAAAAAAGCGCACTGTGCAACGGTATAAATTGTTTATATTTTTTTATAGCTATCTACCAGTGGAAAAAAGTATCATGAAAGCAGTAATCAAGAATGATAGAATATAAGATTACGACATGCGCATGATTTCCCGTTAGATGACGTAGCTTGTCCCTTGTAAGGGTTGCCAACTCTTATGAGAACAAATACAGCTCATCAGCCAGTTGAACTCAAATCAAGATTTTTTGGTTTTTATCAAAAAACAACTAGTTAAAAAACTTAAAATGATAATCAACTCACCTTCTCCTCCTTCTTTTCCGTTAACCCCTTGTGGGGTAAGGGCGACTCAACTCACCTACACACGACTTATTTTTGACAAGCAGCCAGTTTATCTACAAGTTTCCCAATTAGTTGCTCGACTTTATGGGCCCTCATGTGAGAGTTGGCAACCCTGCAATTACAATCACTTTGACAGTTCGCCAAAATATTTTGCATCGGCTTTGAAATAATTTACGAATTTCGCGTTATATTTCATAAAACAAACAATATAAAAACAATTGAAATTATAAAAAACGATAAGTGAAGTGTGTTTATAAAGTTGCAGCACAGAGAAAAACTAAAAAAATATAATAAACAAAACGTAAACATGAGGTGTGCAGAGGGCAAATGCAAGCAAAGCAACAGTAAAAACTCAAGTGAGATATTGAGCGAAAACTAACAATGCAAGTTTTTAATTGAATGTAATTATTTTTTGCAATAGCTGGTGGAAAATCTGTACATTTTTATAGTTTTCCGAAGGACGCAACGCAAAGAAAACTTTGGGTTGTGTTTTGTAATCGAAAAAATATAAATGCTCAAAAAGAGAGAATTTGTTCAATGCATTTCAAGGAGGAGGATTTTGAAAGAAATTTGAAATTTGAAATGGGTAAGTTACAACTAATTTGTTTTATTTTGCAGTTCATTTTTAATTATTTTAAATAGGATTTAGCAATCGGCGTGCGCCAAAATTGAAACCGGATGCAGTACCGACCGTAGAGATAAGTTCTATTGCAAATGATGTGCAAACCAACCGTTTCAACGAAGAAAGCACTCCTATGGTAATAGAAATTGCGAATGAGTTTGAAGCAATTACTTGCGACGAAAACAGCACTCCCAAGACCACTGAAAATAATGAAAAAAGTCTTCTACAACTACACATAAAAGCATTGGAAACGAAAATGTATGTATATATTTTTAAAAAGTGCATAAATACTTATTTGAAATCGTTTTTAGGGATGCATTAAGCCAGGAGAATGATATGCTGAAAATGTTACAAAATCAATCAGCGGCTACAATAAAAAATTTGACTTGTCTTGTTCAGAGCTTGAGTTTCACAAATGCAAATTTAGAGAAAGCATTGAGACGCCTTTTTACTGAAGGCCAAATAAAAAAACTCAAGAACGACGATAAAAGGCAAAACTTTACAGAAGCAGATATTTCGCAATCAATCACTTTGTATTCCACAAGTGCCAAGGCCTACAGATTTTTAAAGAAAAAGGGATTTCCACTTCCCTCGGTGAGAACTTTGCAAAGATGGTCGCAAAAATTAGACGTGTCAACAGGTATTTTGGAGCCTGTTGTAAAAATATTGTCTGCCGCTAACCAAATGTCTGAAAAAGAAAAGCTATGTGTATTAAGCTTTGACGAAATGAAGGCAAAGAAAAAGTACTGCTACGACAAGCCAACAGACTCTACACTCGCACCAGCCAATTATATACAGGTCGCAATGTTGAGAGGTGAGTTATTTACGTAAACTTAAACTTTTTTTAACGTTTGCCTATTTGATTAACAGGTTTAATTGCAAAATGGAAGCAAATACCTACGCAAGAAAATACCTACGCAAAATACCTACGCAAGAAAGAGAAAATACAATAAAATAACAACGTAGTAAAAAAAAAATTTGTTTCGTTTTTCGCTTTTAAATAATTTGATGAGAAAAATAATGAATTGTCCCACTGTTATGTTTACACAAATATTTTGAGCTTGACAGCTGTAAATTATTAGCCAATAGGAGCACAGTTGGCGTGATGTCATGTGTCCAACATGCGCAGAAAATTTTTTTTTCTGCGCGGGATGTCATAATCTTTGTTTCTATCATTCTTGGCAGTAATCATGTATCGCTTCTTATGCATGTTATACTCCCTATTGTTTCGAAGCCTATGTACTTCTCTCTTTTACTTTGACTCTGTACTTTTCTCATAGAGAGCGTTCCTTTTAAGTACTGCAAGGAATACTCATTGAGTTAATCAAAATTGTATTATTGCGAGCAATCTATTTTTATTCGACCTTCGTATAATTCATAGGCACTTTTGCGATTACTTGTGTCAGAGTTTATAAAAATTTATAGAGTTTATAAAAAAAAAACAAAATTTACTGTCGGTCACAGGGTCACTTTACTTCGAAAAGTTTTTCTACGATTGATAACGACTTCTATAAGTTATCTTTTTTGGCATCAGTTGCTTAAAAATTAAATTGCAAAAGTGATAATAAAATTTCTACAGAAAAAAATTTGTTAAAATAATAGATTATGAATTAAAATAGTTCGTTCTTTCACAAAACTAAAAAAAAATACTGTCGTCATGCAGGGTTTGAATCCATTTCAATATGTTCTTCCTAATATGATTTCCATTTGCTATCCTCTGCGCAATCAGTTTTTTTTTTAATTTTTTTCAGAAAACTAGATAAATGCATGATACAAAGAGCTAGAGGCAAAGTATTCTCGGCGCAACAAACAAAATTTACTGCGCATCTCGTCATTGGTGCTCGTCAAATGTGACACTTGATGAATTCATTCAAAAGAAAATGTAGAAAAGTGACGAAGATAGCAAAATGAAAACGAACAAACAGTCAAAATTCTGTCAAGCACATCAAGCAACGTAGCCGCTTTTTGTGTAAATCGGTAAAAAGGGGAAAAGGCACCCCTACACAAACCCCCTTCACAAACAGTACTAAAATATATATTTACTTTATTTTGGACATGTGCTTTATATAACAATATTTATTTCATTTCAGTAAAACAAGTTTTCATAAGAAAATGTAGGCATTTTAAAATCTTTATACCCTATGAATAAATTGTGACTACGTTTCAACCAAGGAGCACCTTGCGCGTCACAGCAAAGATGGCGGACATGCGCAATACTTTATCTGTAGTTCTTTGTATCATGAGATAAATGTATAAAGTTTTTGTCTAAAAAAGTTTCTGTATACTTAAAAACAAAATTATGTTTATTGCTCCAAATGGAGTGCAAAAGAAGGACTCGTCTATTTGGAAAAGTTTTTGCTCAAAATGGAGTATTAAAAAAGTGGTCGTTTATTTTTCGCTTATTGCTCTCTACTCATTTGCTCGCTTTACTTTTATTTTATTTAAAGAATGCAACATTTTTTGAAGAAAAAGCGTAAATGGAAATAAGCAATATTTACTCAGGTAAAATAAAAAAAATTGTAAAACAAACGAATTTTTTTGTCTGTGTAAATATTGTTTGCTTTAAACTTTAAATTACACAAATTCCTTAAAAAAAAAATGTATCCATATCCTAAGACTTATTATATGATACAATTAATTTATTTTCTTGAAATTTGTCCAAAATTACTCACAACTTTGGCATGTTTTTACAGAAATATTTTCTTAAGTATGTATATCATATTTTGGTGAAAACAGATACATATATATATTAGTTAAACATTTGGGCAATTTTTATAAATTCAGGGCTATAAATTATATAATATATTTCGGGCTTACAATCGAAAAGCACTGAAAGCACTTAAATTAAAATGCACCAAATTTAGTGCACTTTCAGCTAGTGCTTTTTTAAAAAAATTAGGCGTATTGGAAAATCAAAAAACCACTTTATCTCGTGTCAAAAGTGCTGCATTGGCAATACTACCAAAAAGGTTTATTTCTGAGTGCTCGAAAAGTTTAATAAATGTTCTAAAAAGTGTAGTTATGTTTTACTGGAATGTTATTGTCTCCCATGTTAAGGGGGAACCTGCTCCAGACAACAGGTTTATCAATAATTTTTGACAAGAAACAGAGTATTTATAGCATTGAATGAAATTACATATTGACATAGATGTTAAAATGTGCACATTCAAATATTTTTTTAAAAGAAAAGAAAACAAAATGGTAGCGCTACAGCTGCTCAAACTTGGCTCCTTCAATTTGCGCTGTGGAATGCCCCGCCCCTTTTAGTGAACTGAGTTCAACGGAACAAACATTTTTCATTAAAATAAGTTATTTCGCTTTGTATATATCTATTTTTAACACAAAAAAATTTAAATTTAAACACAAAAAGAAAAAAAATTACACTTTTTTATAAACAAATTGTTAAAAACAATATTTCTATTAGTAATTTTTACAAACTTAGGTATATCCTAGGGCCAATACGTTAAGGAATATTTGTGCAAAATTTTAAGTTTATATCTTAATAACTTTTTAAGTTATAGTCCACAGTTAACTTGATTAAAGTTTTCAATATTGTACTAGTCACGATGCTCATCGCTTAACCGACTTTCTAGGGACTTTTTATACTTTCTATTGAGCTTAAAACATTCAAAATATATTCTTAACGTTGTAAATGAATTTTCACAGGAAAAAAAACAAATACAAAAATTGAAATTTCTACAGCAGGTTCCCCCTTAAAGAGATATGATCGCTTGCTTATTTTTCAAGCATTTTCCATCAATAGCGAGCCATTTATAGTTTAACCTATTTTAACTAAAGTAATGATTAGTGAGGCAATCATAAAAATGCTTAGTTGTTATTTCGCTCTTAAATTGGGATCGATGTCATTTAAGTGGACCGTGACACAAATACAACTCAGAAAAGGTTATTGTTTTTGCTCTACGACAGTTTTTTGCAAAAAATGCACATTAACATGTTTATATATAGTATATTATAAAATTTGCGAGCTTACGTGTTTTCCCATTTATGACCGAATATTTTTTCTTTTATGACTCCTTTGCCCTGGTAAATAATATTAGTTTTGTAAACAAAATGTACATATTTACTCTTTGAAAACACTTAAAATTACATACTCCCATGGCTGGCGATGAAGTCTTTCCGTTCTTGCTATCAAGAACTATTTTGACTTTAAAATGACAATTTTAAGTATTAGGGGTATTCACGCTTCAGTGCACTTGCCAGTGCAGTTGAGAACTTGTGCACTTTACAAAACTAAAACACACGTACGTCAAAAATTTGCACAACTGCATTTCTACTTGAGCCTTAACACTAGATTTACCACACCAGTCAAAATGGCTGGTTTTAGTTTTTTTTTAATTCCTACTTCATCTTGATTTTTTTTTGTAAGGATTGTGATGACTAGGGACTGGAATCTGATGCAAATGCATGTTTGCAGTGGTCACCATGTTAAGAAAATGAATAGAATATCTTTGCGATTCAGAAAATTTCCTTTAAAATGGCATTCAATCGTTAGTGCATATTTTTGCATATTTCTTTTTAAGTGCATATTTTACTATAAATGCATGTTTTTTACATATTTTCTTTAAAATTCACGTTTTCTTTGAATATTTTATAAAATGTTTTTATTTTTTTGTTTAATTTTCTTCACGTTCAATATTTTTCTACACAACATGAACAGTAAGGTGGATAAAAAAAAACATTTTTTTGACACTCATATTCTGGGAGCTGGATTCAAGTAGATCTTAAATCCAAAAGGATATCGAAATCGGTGGAACCGCCATCCAGCGGTTTTGATTTAAAAAATCGCTTTTTCGCCAAAAATCACCGGTTTTTTCGCCGTAACTTTTTATCAATCTAAGATAACTACCTAAAAAATGGGTGCAAATGAAAGGTATCTGTTACACCTAAGTTGTAGGAAGATTTTTAGATTCAAGAAATTTTTTAGTGCAACAGTGTTCAGAATTCGCTCAACATTTTGGATACTTTTCACTAAAATCGCTTTTTGAAAAAAACATTTTGTTGTCTCTGCTAACAAGGCAATATCTGTAGAAAAGTAAATTAAATATATGAGGCCTATAGAATAAAAAAATCTACTCTTTCACTTTTAAGAGAACGAGATAAGTATGAGCGATTATTCTCAACAGCGGTCACCATAATTCAGCTTTGAAAAAAAAATTGGTTAAAACATTTTGTGTCTGCTTAATTTGGATCGATAAACAAATTTTCAGATATGATTGGCTAATGTGAAGAGTTTTGATTTCATATCGCAAAATTCATATTTATAATTTTGTTAAACTTTCTTCTATTTTTAAATATATTAACTTTTTTTTGTTAAATCAATAACTGTTATTTTTCGTTGCTGGTTCAACTCAGAAAAAAATACCAAGAGACATTGCACAGTTCAATTCGAACTTGAATGAGTGTAGATTCATATTTCTATTTTATAGTTCGTGTTGACGTTGTTTTTCGTATTAAGTTTAAACTTGAGCTTGAAACTAAGAATGAAAACAAACTAAGCTAATATTTACAAATATTTTTTTGAGCTTTATGTGTTTTTTGGTAAGTACATGCATATTTATGTAATTGTTTGTCAAAAATATTGAAAATTTTTTCTGTTTTTTAATGCATATTTTAAGTGCATATTTTCATAATTTTAGGTGCATATATATGCGCATATATTGGATGTTTTTAGTGCATGAGATTCCGGTTCCTAGTGATGACATTTGTGTGATAATTAAATGAATAATAGGTCTGTTTTCGTACTCGCTTCAAGTTACTTGAAGTTATTGATTTTGACAAATAAGATATACTTAAATAAATTTCTCAATGAGAAGTATGGTGTGTTCACGAATACCTAACTGCACAAGTCCTCAACTGCACTGAATAGTGAATACCCCTATTGTAACGAAAACAATCTTGATTCAATAACAAACATTCCCTCAGACAACGCATCATTTATGACACACAGCCTAATGGGTCTTGTCGGTCTTGGAATCATCCAACATACTGTGCAGCTCTTCACCACTTTCTGCGACATCAGCTCCTTGTGGTTGCGTGCCAAACTGTTCTGCATCTTCAATGGTTTCAAGCATAGGCTTGTTGTGAGTTTCAGGCAACATCAGTGACAGCAAACCGCCCGTAAAAGCCAGAGCACCGCAAATGATTAACGGCAATGGTCGCCATATCTCACCTAACAAATTTAAATACGGCGCCAAAATGCCGCCAATGCGCGCCATCATTGAGGAGGCACCCAGACCGACATTGCGTACAACAGTCGGAAACTGTTCCGCCGTAAAGATGTAGATTGTGCCATACGAGGCGGTTATAGCCAGTTTACCCAACATGGCAAATGCAATGATCAGCCAATTCATGTCACTTGGTACGAGGATTGTCAGTAGCAGAGCGACGCCAGCTACCAACATGCAACCACACAAGATCGTACGACGTCCCCAACGATTGAGTGTGCAGAGCAGAAAAGAATAGGCCGGTATCTCAATGGCGCCCGAGATGAGAAAATTTAGCAAAACATTGCCGCCAAGATTGTTAGTGTTCCAAGAGAGCCCATAGTAGGTGCCGCTATTAACGAACCAATCGAAGAAGATCAACAGAGTTTTTCGTCTCAGATTGGGATACTTTAGTAGATCAAAAACGGTGGCAGCCTTTGCTGCGGCTTGCGCAGGATCGTCCTGCTTTTTCTGCTTACTTTCCAATGCTTCATCCAGTAGATTATCGTAAACCGCTGCCGGTATGGTAACCCGATTGACGCGTGCCGCCTTCTCGATCACCACAATAGCTTCGGCCTTGCGTTGTTTGGAGAGCAACCAGCGCGCTGATTCCGGTATGATCCAGTGATAGCTCAAGAAGAGCAGTCCAGGCAGAGACAGCGAGATCTGCAGCCAGCGCCAATCGTGTATGAAGTAGGCAAAGCCTGCCGTTAGCATAAAACCCACCGAGAAGAACATTTGACAGACAATGCCGGCAAAGAGTCGATAGGAAACGCCCACCATTTCCATAGCTATAACATAGGCAACCAAGAACACACCCGACGTGGTGGCACCCACAATCATGCGCGATACTGTGTACGTCAAGTACTCGGGCGCCAATCCAGCCAGCACACCGAAAACCACCTGAATTACCAGCGAAGCAAAAAAGATAGGCTTGCGTCCATACTTATCCGAGAGCTGACCAAAGATGATGCTGCCCAATAGCACGCCAACCATAAAGAGCGAATCACTAGTAGCTGTCAGCAAGCTACGACTGCATACCATGTTCCATTCGGTAACAGCGCTATTCTGATACTTGGATTGGTCATAGATGAAAGTCTCGCAGCGTAGCGTGCCATCCGGCTGCACACTTGTAGTAGTGCCATTTAAATAGTCCTGCGTATAGTCCACATCGTAGTATTCGCAGGTTTGCCACTTCTGCGTGATGCTGTCTACTGGGTAGCTTAGATTCCACTGTTGCGATGGCAACGCTTCAAAAGACGGATTTGTGCCTCTCTCAAAGGGCAGCTCACAGCGGAAGTCCGGTCGAGCGAGTAGAAAAACACCGGCTAGTTTGTGAAAAGCACAGGAAATGGCGGGTAGGCAAAGCAAAAAGTAGATCTGTTTCTGATAGCGTCCGAAATCGCCTAGATACTGGATAACTTCGTCGTAACCCATGCTAGAGTGAGTTTTACTCTCTTTCTAAATTCTACAAAAATCAATCGTTTACTGATCAGCCGAAACACTTGAGAGTGCAAATACAAAAATTAGTATTGCAGATTAAAGTCCAAAAGCATGCACACGATTATTTATTTTTTGAAAACATAACACTTTCGGTGCTGGTTCTTGCGTATTGCCTGATTTGTTTTGTTTTTTTATTACAAAAAAACGTGTGCCGTCGAGGTGAACGACCAGTCGCCTGTTGTTTTTTTAAGATGTCTTGTCTGCTAACAACCGGTGAGTAGCTATTTCACAAGTTTAACGCGCGAACTCATATCGTAAATACGTCACTAGTTGTAAATAGTTGTATCGGAGGTTTACTCGTTTTCGTTATTGAGTTCAACAGCACGATCATGAATGAACGGACAAAAACCGCAGCTGCAAAATACGGGTTTTCTTCAGGCTTTTCTTCTCAGCTGAATGCACTGAATTCTTTTGAACTAAGAAACGCGCCAACTTTTCCAAGTGACACACACGCGATCTCTGCTGAAATACAACTGAATTTATTTATATCTGCATAAAGTATTTCAGAGGCTAGACCTCGTAGTTTTCATAGCGATGTCAACGTTGAAAATGAATGAATTTTTGGCAACCCTAAAAAAGTGTGAGCATCTGCTGCTCATGATCTTTCTCTCTCTCTCTATGTTTCTCTTAGTCGCTCTCGCTCAACCACTGTTGCCAGATCAGCGGATTTCCCGCCAAATCAGCGGATTTTGATGTCACATGGCGGGATAAATTATGAAAAATCCGCTGTCGGAATTTTTGGTGGATTTTTTACTTATTATTATTTATTTAATTTAATTTACTTATTATTAATTTTTGTTTGTTTAATATTATTATTATGACAGTAAAAGAAGATATTTTGCCTTTTTATACAGAAATTAATTTGTACAGAATAAATTAAATCAAATCGTTTCCACTGTTTTACATATGCAGTTTTTAATTTTCGTAAATGTTTAGTAAATGTTTCGTAAACTTTTTTGTTTTAGTAAAAATGCAAGGCATTGGCTAAAGATAATAAAAAAATGGTTGAGGCAAGGAAAGGACTATATTTCAAATTAAATTTTTAATTGCTAAATTAAATAACCCTTGACCCACTTGTGCGTTAATGTTTTTGCAAAAATTCCAACGAATTATTTTTTTTGTTTTGTTTTGCATTTATCTTTTTATTCGTATCATTTAGTATGTATTCGGCAATCGCTTGGTATACTTCAATTATTATACTGCATTTATTAAGTGCTTGTAGAAGTGTTGTAAATTTCGGGGAAGTACAAGTTTTTTAAATTCGTTTTGCTCAAGTTTTTTAGCTTTTGAATGAAAAAATCACGTTATTGGATGGTCGGAAGTTCAAATAAGATGTAAAAAATAAATTTTTTGCTCAATAAAGTCGATTGTGTTCTGTGGAATTTTTTATTTCTTAGTTGCTTATAAGTAGGGCTACGAATCTCATGCACTAAAAAACTGAAAATATGCGCATATAATATACACTTAAAGCTCTTAAATATGCGCTAAAAACAGGTAAAATATGCAATTAAAAATATTTTTCTACTATATTATTATCGGTTAAGAAATAAATAACATAAATAAAAAATAAAATGCATGTACTTTAACAAATAAAGAAAAAAAATTCAATTTTAAAGTACATATAAAACGAATTTATCAAAAACACAAAAAATATGAAGTTAACATAAAAGTAATAATTATAAGTTATCTCCTCCTAAAATATGTCGCAATTAATTTAAATAGTTGCAAAAAAAGAAACCAAAAATATGCAAATACCAAATGCATTTATTGTGAAATATACAAAAATATGCGCAATAAATATGCAAAAACAGGAATTTTTTGTAAATATGCAAAACTATGCATTTATTGCAAAATATGCAAAAAAATATGCACTAACGATTGAATAGCATTTTAAAAGAAATTTCATAATTCTTAAAGATAACTTAACCATTTCTATTTTAAGATGCCTAGTAAAAATATGCATTTTCCTGAGATTCTTAGCCCTACTTATAAGAAACATTGGGCACGAAGGTAATACTTTGCATATAAAATGGCGCAAAAATGTTTAACCGATGAAGAGATAAATGTTATTTTAAATTATGATTGGGATGATTCGGATCAAGTTGAGGATCTTGAAGATGACAACGATTTAGTGGAAAAGATGAGTTATGGACGGAACTCAAACTTTACACAATTATGCCGAAGACGAGGAAGAGGTAAATGATGAAATTGAAATGTAGATGTTCAAAAGCTGTAGAAACACCCGATAAAGATAAACAAGTTTTGCAGGATACACCTAAAGAAATACAACAAACTAAAATATTTAAAAACCAAAACGTAAATGGTTTCAAATGGCTAAAAATTCAAATGGATGTAGTACATACTGAATGGAAGGAAGAACTTTCTAATGCTTAGAACTTAGTTGGGATCCTTTTGACTATTTTATGTAGTTGATTGACACTGAGATAATTGAAAAATTGCTGAGGAATCTAATAAATATTGCGTGCAAAAAAAATGCACTGTTTTAAAGTGCACACCTTCGAAATACAACAGTACTTCGGCTTTTGCTAAATTTTGGCGTAATAAAAGTTCCACAATTTAGAATGGCTTGGACAAAGGAAATGCGATTACCGCTACGAAATCGATTTGAGAAAATAAAACAATTTTTACATTTCAATGACAACACTCTTCAAAAACCAAAATATTATCCAGAATACGATAAATTATAAGAGATAAAATACGACTATTGCTCGAAAAATTGAAAACTGAATACAATAAAATATCTCCAGAGAAGTTATAAGCTATAGATAAGCAGATAGTTCAATTTAAAGGTAAAGATAGAACTATTTTTTCATTTATCGCATTATAAGCAGCAAAATGCTTAGAAAGTTTGTTTTGTGTTATCTCTTTATAATTGCTGGAAGATCATCAGATTGTCTTCTTCTTACTTTACCTAATTGTCATCATTTTATGAAAATATATACATATGTAAAACATATTTTTTCAATAAAACCATATTTTCATAGATTTGTCTTTTTGATAATAGTTCTTAATAGCATAAATGACATAAATTTTTATGATACTTTTAGTTGGCTTACGAGATTTTTTAGTTTATACGGTTTAGAAGGCACTTATAAATCCGAAAATCTGTTCTTTTAATTGTTTTCACTTGATGCCCAATGTGGCTTTTACGCAACATTCTTTACAGCCCGTTTCAGAGGGTTAATCGTTATCAAACTTTGGAATTAAGCTTATTTAGCCTCAAATAATAAATGAAAAAAATACCACTTCATATTTTTCATTCATCTAGAAATAATCTGGGCACAAAGGGTTAACTACCTAATTACTTCATTACGCAATTGATCTACAAAGGAAATTTAAGTGACGTTATGCCAGTAACGTTATGCCAGATCAAGAAGCTTTATAAAAAAAAACCGAGAAGATTTTTAAATTTGATCACTTGGAATATAAACTTATGTTATTTCAAAACCTTATAAAAAAAATCGGATTTAAAAGTCTTTTCCAACAAAAAAGTTTTACAAATTTTCTAATTCAAGTCAAAAATCAATTCCGTTTTTTGTAACGTCTTTAGGATCGATTGTATTCATTGTTTTTACCTAATATAGTGTTACTTAATTACTACGGAAATATGAAAAAAAAAATCTTCCTTAAAATTAGACTTCTTCATTCCTTTTTCTTTATATTACAGCGTACAAATCGTACGTAACGCCAGTTTAGAAATGCTCATATCGAAATTATTATATCAAATTTGTGGTTTGAAGTAATTGAATATTAGGATGCATTTTTTGCGGAACTGTCAAACTTTTCACTTCACCTGTTATCATGGCCTTGGTTAAACGCTGATGTTAAACGAGTGGTGCTAGAAATAATGCATCGACTAAAATATACCCCGATAATATCTAATCTTAACTGGGTCGAATGCAATTTCTATCAACAAGAACATTAAGAAGAAGGGATTGGTTTAAATTAGTACATGTTTTACGTTTTCTTAAATTAGAATTAGAATAGAATTCATCTTATTGTAAATATGTAATTATATTAATATTTTTACAAATTATGTTAATAAATTTTTAAAAAAACTAATCACCAGATTTTAGCGGATGATTTTGCAAATTTTGGGGATTTTGATCAGCAGTAACTGGCAGCACTGCGCTCAACTTAATTAATTGCTCTCTATAACTATAAAAGAAAATCGATCGCGTGTTTTTTGCATTCTAGTTTAGTTACGTTTATTTGCTTGAATAACAATGAATGGTAAAATGGGCACCCGAAAGCAGAGCAAAGAGAGGGACACTTCACCAATAGACTACACAAAAAGAAAAATTTATTATTTGTAAATTGTTATTAAAAAAATATCTGCCAGCGAATTTAACGATTATTCTTGAATATTCTGATTACAAGATTATGCGTAAAAGGGCGTAACGCAATAGAGTGCAAATATTTACGAAGGTGAAAGGTGATCAGCGTTGCCGCTTTTGTTGAATTCAACCAAATGTGCTCGTTTTTTTTTAAATCGGCTTCTGGTTGTTCGGTAGATTTTTTTCGATTTGGTAGATTTTGGTCGATTTTTTAAATTTTGTAGACATGTAAAATGTTTTCCATATAAAACTCATTGAAATTAATTAAAAATGGAAATCATAACGCTTGGCTTACACCATTAAAAAAATGAACATTATGTAAATTTTCTTTTTCCGTTCGACTTAGAATCACCCGATAGAATCATCAGAATTGCCCACAATTTTTTGCGTCATTGTTTTCACAATTTTTTGGTTCTAGAGCTGCAGAAAGAAATTTTTCTGTCTTGACGTTAATAAAAACAAAATGTAGGAACAAGGTAAAGCATAGCACAATTAATAATATAATGCTGGTAAAAGAATTGGCCAAAAATAATACCATTTCAATATTTTCAATACAGAAAATTCAATACTTTTTGTCCGCTAAAACTGATATTTTTATTTTATACGGAATTACATCTTTTTCTTTATGTGATTTTTTATAGCTTATTTAATTAATGTTTTTCTAGTCAAATGCATTCAAAGACTGTGATTTTATTTTAAAAAAATAATTTTTATTTTATTGGAGCAAAGCTTCCATGGAATAGTTAGTTTGAAGAATGTTTGACTAAGCAAATCATTAAAATGGGTTGACCGATTGTAGCTGTTTTTTTTGCTAAACTATTCTACGCTTCTCAAATTATTTCCTAACGAAGCCAAAATGTGGAAATTCAATTTCGTTTATAAGTTAGTTAATTTGGAAAAGACAAGCAATTCGAAAATTATAATTTTTCATTG
The DNA here is from genome assembly GCA_963920525.1 of Dichetophora obliterata. Lineage (NCBI taxonomy): Eukaryota > Metazoa > Arthropoda > Insecta > Diptera > Sciomyzidae > Dichetophora > Dichetophora obliterata. The sequence goes on along the minus strand of OY986435.1, from coordinate 189,246,931 downwards.
ATTCTATGTGTTAAGACATTTTAAATACAATGATAAACATTTTTTAACCCTCTTGCAAGAGGTTTAGAATGGTCGAAGGGGTCGAAAGTTCAGAAAATGGGCCTGAAAAACTTCTGATTATATTTTCCTTCTAAGCATTATGGGTTTCAAAAGAAAGGTTTTGCTATTACCTATTCAATAAGTGATACACCATTAAAAATAATGCATTACTTATTTTGATTTTATATGATTTAAATAAAAATTCTAAATATTTGATAGTTTAAATCATACTTGATTTAGAATGTGTATTTAAATCATATAAAAGTATATGTTGATTTTCTATGATTAAAATAAAAATTCTAAATGTTTGATAGTTTAAATCATACTTCATTTAGAATTTGTATTTAAATCATATAAAATCAACATAATAAATAACAAGGTCATACAGAAAAGCTTTAATTATGCATTACTTTTAAAGGTGTAACATTTTACATATTGTGCATACTTGACAGTTCACCCCTTTACGAAATAACAAAATCGTAAGTATAAAGAATTATTTTTGTACTTACACTCACTTTTTCTCAATCAAATCAATATTTACACACCTTCTATGAAAACATTTCTTTTTCCCATTGTAAATGTTCTAAGTACAGAAAGAGAATAGATTTCACAAATAATGCATGGTTTTGTATGGTTATTAGCTTGTTGGAATTTGTATTAGGAATACCATATGTTGCATTCTCCAGGGCTCTCATCACGTAACTTTTAAAACGACTATCGTTTGAACGATACTATCCGACGATATCGTCTTCTTATATGTCTATCGCTATCGTCTCTTCTATCGTTGAGTTTTCTAAAGTTTGAAAGCCACTGCAAAACATTGGCCGCATTCAGCGCAGACAACAGTTGGCAACTGTTGTGTAAAAATTCGCTGAATGGTACAAATTTAGTAGCGAACGCCTTTTAATCGAGCGAACAAATTCTATGCTACATGAACACAACTGTTTGCTTAACTGTCAGATGCTGTTACTGACGCTGTTAAATTAATAAACGCAGAAAGAACGCAGCAAATTTAAGTGAGAAACCTTTGCAATTGAATTAAATATACATAAAAATAAAATTGAATCTAACTTTTGACGTGTAGAGTAGCAACACATTCAGAGAAAAACATCGTGAACTAAGGTAGCGCTACCATTACAGTTAACAACAGTTGTCTGCGCTGAATGCGGCCATAGATTCAGTGCCAAAAGTGACATTTACTTTTATGTTTAATTTTTTTTTTTGGATTTTGCTTCAAAAGTGAAAATTTAAGCAAAAATGCAAGAATATTTAATAAGTTATTTTGATGATAATGTTTTGGAAATATATTATTCGGCAGCGACACCTAAGTAAATGGAAATATTGCTCCACTTTATTGATGAACATCCGCAGCTGGCCAACAAATACGTCGCAAACATAGTGCAGAAACGACATTCTATCAATTTGCTATGGACCTCTTTAACAAAAAAGCGCTCAAAACATTTCAAAATTATTTTTATTTTTATTTCCAACCAGAAAAATAGCCAAACGTTACCAAATTAGCAATCGTTTCGACGATATCATTTGACAGTTGTTTGCCATACATGAAGCAAGCAAAACCACATCGTTTAGACGATACATAAAATTAAAAGTTACGTGATGTTAAAGTATCGTTGACACGATATCATCAAAAGCTTCTCGTCATACGTGATGAGAGCCCAGGGATGAGATTTTTAAATGAGATAAGTTGCTAAAATTTTTTTTAGTGGCAACCCTGAAGGTGATGTCGAGTTGAGTAAAAAATCGTATTGGAGGGTGTGGCCTGTTTTCACACCCTTAGGAGCTACAGTGTTCAGGCGCGTACCTAGCAAAAAATTCCGGGGGTTTTTAATTTTTATTGCTTAGACTTATTCCAATTTTTTTTTATATTAAATAGATAATATATATAATAATAATATATATTTTTTCGAGCTAGAGCATTTAAAATTTCTTCCATGGTCGCTTCCACACCCCTGTGAACATTTAGAAGAGCTAGCCCATTGGGCCTTTCTTCTCCAGTTTTACTTCTCATGCATGTTTTGAGTCTTCGAAACCAGAGATAAAGAGATGGGAAACTCCGTTGAAGAGGGATAGCATTATGTTCGATTTTACGTTAAATTGGCTCCAATACTAACACAAAACACTTATACAATGTCGTAAAATCAACGGAAAACAACCCTGGCTTATGGTAGATTGGAGGAATTCACCAGTTACGTTTGAGGTCCGATAACTGTAAAACAGCATATTATTGGAACAAAATAGGTAACAAAAGGTACACCACAAAAGACGTCGGAAAAGCAATGGAAAACATCCCTGAAAAATCATGGTGAAATTATCTTAGAATAATTACACCATAGGAATAAGACCAAGCAGTGTTGCCGTTACGAAAAATTTATGGATACTTTTTTAAGCCTTATATATGAATATATGTTTTTATTTGCAAAAATATAAAAAGTAGGCATTTCTTTAAATTCAACAAAAACGTTAAGAAAAATTATGATATTGAGACATTTTTGGACAGTACTTTTTTATCAAAAAATGCATAAACGCAACCTCTTTACAAAGAACTTTACAATTTTGTGATAAATATATTAAGTCTGCCTCATAGCACAGCTGCTGCTGACTGAATGAATTTTTTCTAATTTAAAGCTTACTATAAACGATAAGACAAGTAGATTTTTTTGGGAATAGGTAAAAGTATATTGTTTTGCAAAATACTTAAAACGAATAATTTTTAAATTTAATATAAATAAAGGGCAGTAGCAACCCATTTTATTTATATTTCATTAAACTGAATAAGCTATTAAATTACTTTTTTGTGTATTTATATATTATTTTGTATCATTGCTGTTAAATAATTACTACTAATCGTATTCATTAGCAATTCGATTATTTTTTAAAAATGTGAAATAATTTATTAAGTACAATCCTTTTATGTTTGCAATCGTAATATAATAATGACAATTACAAAATAATTACGATTACTTCAAATGATGAAAATAATCAAAACTAATTAAAAGTAATCAAGAAAAATAATCCGACTACTTTTAGAAATTATGTTTTGTTCTTTTTGATTATTTAAAAAATTCCAGTCTTAAATACTAAAAATGTTGTTAAATTTTTTTTATAAACAAACAGATATGTTTAACTATTAAACAAAGATTGTCAAAAAACAAGAACGAAAAGAGTACATTACAACATTTGCTCTGTTAATTTTGTCAAGCACTTTTTTCTTCTTTTGAAAATCTTTTTTAATGATTGTATACATACTTATATGTTTATTTATGAATAAAATTTTAAAAAATATTTCGTACTTTAAAATAAAATTCTTATATAAACAGTTTCTTATTTGTAACAGCCGCTAATGCTGTAATGTATGGCCTGCCTGGTCTGTTACCCTATTAACTAATTAATAATCGAAAGCCACTTGGCTACAATATTACTACAGAATAATTTACTCCTGCTCAAGGAGTATTTTAACATTTGCTTTTGACGGCTGTCCTAAAAATATATAGGTGGAAGAGACAACGACAGCTTGTACACGGCGAGACATATACAAGCACTAAAAATACTATATAATATGATGTGTTACTATAATATATACAGTAGCCTAGTGTGAAAATGGGAAATATAGTTAAATAAATACATACATTTTAATATATTACATCAAATGCAGATTTTACGTTCACGTATAGAATTATAAAAATACGCAATCACTAAAAACATAAAATATTAAATCATAAATGTTATGGTCACGATAACCACTAATAAAATTCAGCTGTTCAGTTGAATTCAATTGCAGCGGCTAGGTAGGAATATATAGTACAGTTCGCTTCAACTCGTTTAGGATGTCGTCAAGTATTCTTTTTTTTTTATAAAAAAATGCTATACATTTAAAATGCTATGATTTCAGTTAAAAATTACTGGTTGCACTTCAAAACCTCACCGTTGAAACGATGCGAGTCGACCTCAAACAGAATTAAAAATAATTTCTAAAAGTAGTCGGATTAATTTTTCTTGATTACTTTTTATTCTTTTTGATTATTTCCGTAATTCTAAGTAGTAGTTATTATTTTTTGAGTATTTGTAACTGTTATCAGTTACTTATCAAAAACATCTCCGTCAAGGATTATATTATGATTACAATTATTTTTAAAATATAACAATAAAATATAATTGTTTATTAACGTAATCACAATTTAACAGCTGTTTTATATATTGTTTTTTGTATAAATATCAAACCTTTAAAATTATTGTAATAAACCTAATTTATAAAAAACTTAAACATAACACAAAATATAGCAGACTGAAGTACTGAAATGTACATATATTCCTTTTTAAGGCAGACGCCGGCTGTCTAAAATTTTATCTTCTTTTTCTTTTTAATCTTTCAAAAGTATAGTTTTTGAAAATTTACTGTTAAATTTTTGTATGGAATCTTCTACAACAGTTTTAACAGGTATCGAGCGCACAGCAGAAATATCCATACTCATTCTCTTTACACTCATTTATCTCAAAAATATATTTTTCGGCAATGTGTTGTAGCGAAAAAAAGCTATTCAGATGAATCATCTGAAATTTTAATATGTTATTCACATCAGTGACTTTCGCTATCAAGACTTTAAAAAATAGTATATTTTACACTGAATAACCAGTAAAAACTCTGTTTTTAGAACTTAAATTTCAAAAGCGCGTCATTCTGCCAATTTTCAGTGTTTTTTTTTTCTAGTCATAGCTGATTTCATAGTAATTAATTATATTCTTGGTTTTAATTTTTAGGAATAATAGAAGAGTAAATATCAACAAAAACGCAGAAGCTCTTTCTTCGAAAGGCTCTAATTAAGCACCATTTTGAACATAATCAAAAATTATTTTATGAGTTTTGCAATTAACCTTTAAAGTTTAAATATCGTTGTTCATTATTTTAACTTTTAAAAAAATAAATCGTAAAAATATTTAAAATATTCAAGCGCTAGGTCTTAATATTATTACTTATTTTATATATATATGAACATGCTTTGTTTTTTACTATTACATTTTAACAAAGCTATTTGTTAGTCTTCAAATTAAATAAATGGAATTGTTTTTAAAGCTTAAAAAATTAGGTTTTAGTACTTTAATATGTGGATACTTAATTTCTGAAGTGGATAAATTTGTGACTTTTTCATAGATACTTTTTTTAGAATCGTCGCGGCAACACTGATCTGAGGTGAACTCACGTACACAATAAATGAGTTTCACCAAAGTACATAAAAATGGAAAAAAACATATGTTTTGACGTCACAAAATGTAAGTTTCCTATCTCTTTATCTCTGTTCGAAACGACGAAAACAAGGGTTCGCTTGAAGCGACTGAAATCGGAAACCAATCTTAAGGAATCGGCTTATTGATGGATATTTAACGTATGGATATATAAACGTTACAGTACAATTTGTCTGATTCAAGCAGTGCCTACAAATATGGGGTATAAAATATTTGTCAAAATCTATATATACACTGAAAAAATCATCACGTTTTCAACACAATTCAATACAATGCCCTTAACCCTCCGATGGACTATGTCGTCTGGCCAGACGAAATGGTTTTTCTTTTTGAATAACTTTGTTCCTAGTAGTTTGATAAGCAAACGCTTTCTTGGTCATTCGAGTGTGTTTTCCTTCTATATAAAAAGTATAAAATTGAAAAGTTCTGTAAATGTTGGTAGTGATAACTTCTGTCTCAATGTCAAATTCTTCATACGTCGACTATGTCGTCTGCCCAAACGAAATTAATTTCTGATTGATCATTGCGTGATATTTTGGTCAAATTCATATTCTTCTTTTAACCTGGGCTCGTCAGATAGCAAGATAAATATTGCTCAAATATATATAGCATACATATGTTAAAATAATCTGAAATATAAAACTACCGTTAGCCTACCTGTCATTATGCTATACCTTCGTAATTGGGCACACCTCTGATTTAGTCTGGCCAGAAGACATAGTCTATTTACTGGCCATACCCATCCGAGGATTAATATCAATGCATAATTTTTCACACAAAATTTAAAAAAAATGTTTCAAGCAATTTTTTAACCATAATATGTTATAAAAAAGTTGCAATAAACATATTTCGTCAAAGTAACAACAAATTGTTTTCAATATTTTGTCCATTTCACATTGAAGTGTAATATCAGTTGTACTGAACATCTCCGATTTGGCTCAAATTGTCGGCCTTTGTAGTCTAGTGGAGAGTGCGCTAGACTATCAACCCAGAGGTCCCCGGAAAATGTGGAATTAATGGACAGGAACAACTAAGGCCTGGAAATGCTTGCCGAGGTTAAGGCATAACACTAGCCTTGGTTAAAAGCAATTAAAATTGTCTTTCGCGGTTGTTTCGCCTAATCAATAATTAACGTATGGTTCCAATCAATTCCTCTAAATAATCTATTCTTTCCTTTCAGGTCAAAGACCAAACCTTGTGTGTATAAGGCGCATACCTTTGTTCTTTGATCTTTAAAAAAAAATGTTGTGCTTATATTAGTTTATTGTTTAGGAAACCTAATCCGGAGTTGAGGTTTTGAGATTTTTTTGGACTTGCTAAGAACAATGAAAGTATTTTCTTTAAGGGTTCAGAAGTTATGGCGTAAAAGCTTTTCAACGAATTCAACTAGCATTGATATTTATTGTGAAAAGGATACAATACATAGAGGCTTAAATTTTTTTTACGTAAATAATACAAGAAAAATTTATCAAAGTACATGTTTTGTTTTGTTTTTAAACGCATCTTCTCCTTGCTAGGTGGCATAATAAAAATTTCAGCCGGTGTCAAGAAATTTTGGTTCCAATTTATTAAAAAACAAAAAAATCAAAGTGCATATTATAAAGATAACGACAACCTTAACTACTATTATAAGGTTTGGTTACAATTTTCCCCCGCTACTTGGATCAAAAACGTTGAAAATTACAGCATTTTTTAAAAAGTCGCGCTAAATTTTTACTTTTGGGTCAAACTTAATGATTCTAGTAAGGGTTCTAGCTACAAGTACCCTTATTAAAATGCACTTTAATTTTTTTGTTTCCGATAAATTGGGACCAAAATATCTCGGCAGGATGCATTAAAAAACTAACAAAAAATTTATATTGGAACATTTCTTTATATTATTTGCACCGAGAATGAAAATATACTAAACAAAATTTTAAATAAGCGTATTAATTTTTCAACTATAAACTTATTTATTTTATTTAAAATACTCTCTTATTATTTCTTTACTATAAAAAAAATTGCTATCGCTATCTGAGATTGAATTGAAGAATTATGTGCAGTAGTATCTTTGACAATAATTTGATTGTGTGAAAATTTTTTTTTATTGGTCTTACAAATAATGAACATTAGATGAAATAAGAACTAATTTATAACTTTAATATTTAAAATATTTATGGAGTTAAAATATGGTATTGGAGGGGTTGCAATGGTCGCTTATTACGAAATGATAAAATGGCGGTTTAATTTTATTGTTTTTAATTAAATTTTATTGTTTTTAATTAAATTAAAATTATGATTTAAAATAGTTTTTTTCAATACTTAAGTTTTGTTTTAAAGTTTTTTTTTAAACAAATGTTTTTAAACTGTAAATGTTTACTTTAAAAGTATTTTTAAAGCATTCTTTTGAAAAAAAAACTTTTGTTTATAAATTTAACTGTACAAACATTTGAGTACAACTTTAATGAAATTGTTTCTATTTCAAAAACATATTCATTTCATATGAACACAGTTTCATTAAATTTGAACACATATTCCCTCAGTGTACTTAAAAAAATTGTTAAATCTATATATTAGTCTTTTCAAAATAAATATTTAAGTTGAGTCGTTTTATTTTTTTTCCAATGTGCAATGTCATCTAAAGATCTTTGTCATGACCATAAACACACAACGGCTGCCATGTTTCTCTCGAAGCTCTTTAAAATTCGTTCATTTCAGGGGAGAGGGGTTTAATTCCCAAAAGTTCCCCTGCGTACGCGCCTGACAGTGTTCATTATGTCTTGAATTTTCATTTCAATTTCATGTCTTTGATGCACATTATTTTTTTATCAGAAAAACTAACTCACGGAAAACTTTTTTAAGAGCTAACCTCCCCTCCAGGAAAAATCGGAAGGCTTCCATCTTAAAGTGATAAAGAAACATACCCCACCGTATCTTTTGAAAGCTTAAGGGTAGTTTTGTATTTATATTGTTTCCCCACCGCATCTTTTGGAAGCTTAAGTTTAGTTTTGTATTTATATTGTTTCCAAACCGCTTCTTTAAGAATGCATGTGGAAACTTTTATTTATTGTCAAGCAATGACAATAGAAAATATTAATATCATTGTTTTCTAGCCACTTATTGTAGAATTCGATAGTCTAGTGGTAGCGCGCTCGACTCTCGCTCAGGGGTCCCGGGTTCGAATCCTGGCCGAATCCATTTTCATAACAAGGGAGAGGAATGTTTCCACATTAATTCTTAAAACAGGGGAGAGGACTGTTTCCAATTCACTTTTGGGGACAGCGGAGGGAAATGTTTGCACAAGACTTTTTAACACAGCGGAGAGGAATGTTTCCCTCTAATGACATGCTATGTTAAAAAGCAGTGGAGTGTGCAACAAAGGGGAATGCTTCTTACATTCCATGGAATGTTTCCTGGTAACATCCGGGAATGCTCACATTTCCTGGTGGGTCAGACATGCAAAAAGGAGAAGAATCATGTACTGCATACAAAATAATGAATTTTGTGTTTGAAATGTAATTTTTCTTAAAGAATTCAACTTTTAAGGCAATAATCTCGGAAAAAAAACAAATATTTTATTACTTTTTATGACGTGTCATTTTTAGGTGGCTTAGCGTAAATATGTGGGCAGAAATCATGGGCAACTTGCTTATTGGTCACGACTTTCTTCCGCTGGTTCTATGCTCTCAAAATTTCCTGGAGTTTTTGCAGCAATTTCTGTAAATCACGTGATTACATTTAATTATGAAAAATAAATAAGTTTCTTTTTAAATTCCGTTAAATTTAACTGTTTTACTAGTTATTGTAATCAAAACAAACTTAGAAGCAGTGCCTGCATTTAAATCCCTAGTGAAAGGAAAAAATGGTAGGATCGAAAAATCGATCTTTTACGAAAAAAAAACTATTCTTAGAAAAAGAAATTATGTATGGCAAGTGTATAGAGAATTGTGAAAGAACAAAAAATGTCATTAAAAAAATAAAATATTTGGCTCTTTTTCGATAAAAATGCTTTAAAAGCTGAACTTTTTATAAAAAAACACATTTTTTGATTTAAGGTGCTCATAACTTTTTTAGTTGTGACTTGATGACAAAATTTTATGCTTATAGCTTAAAGGACATATGATTTCTAAAGAAGCTATAAGTTTGGTAATCGTTGTAAAAAATATGTTACTTATGGATTGAAACGTAATTAAAACTATTATTGTTGTTTTTCCCTCTTACATACCCATACAATTTTTGGCTCGTCTCATCACCCCCGCTTGATTGTCCTCTAAGTATAAAATAGTTGCAAAAACACAACTTCATTTTTATTTCTTCAAAAATGCTCATAAGCTGAAAATTTTGTTGTCGTAATCCCCAAATCGATTTCGGGGATTATGTTCGTTGGTGTTATGTCTGGGAATCTTAAATACAAAATCCTCTATTTAAAAATCATCGTCAGCACTACTCAACTATTCTCAAAAACTCAAAATTTCTATTTGGATTTCCTGCACCCTAAAGAAAATCATGTGGACGCCCTTGAATGCTAATGCTTATCATAGATTTTGAATAAAATTAGCCGAGAGAATAATGGTTATTGTTATGTTGAATAGAAGAGATAAACTGATATCTTATTGCTGCTCTGAGCAATTTTACTAACAATCATCTTGAGAGTTTGAGCGGTTTGTAGAGAAAATGTGCTCAAAAGCTAATCGTTATATCGAAAATGCTTAAAACTTCAAGATAAAAGTGAATGAGACGCTATCTTGACATATGAATACAAAACAACTTTGTTGTCTATGTTTATAGCGTTGTTAACTAATTTATTTACCAAATTTTGTACGCATCAGCTGAAAATTTAAATCAATTTACCGTTTTTTTTTATGGTCACGTTTTCTAGATCCAGTGGAGAGAATATGAATATTATTCAGCAATTTGATTTTAAATGTACCGGAAAAATAAAAATGAGGGAATGACCATATCCGATTTGGGTCAAATTTTGCATGCAGCATCACTGACGGAAATAAAAAACTTTACTTAGAGAAAAAAAGTTTGGCGTAATTTTTGGCGGAGTTACGCAATGCAGAAAATTAAAACAAAAAAAAAGTTTTTATGAAAGTTCACATCATTGAAAAAATAATTTAACGAATTTTCTGTTCAAAAGTTACCAATCTAAAATCCAATCATATTGTGAAAGCCTCCACACTCAGACTTTTTATCCGATGCCTCATTCACTCGTAAATAAATGAATATAAAATCTGCAAAAAAAAATTTCCCAAAAAGTACGTTTTCTCTTTAAAGATTGTTAATATCCTGGGTATTAGTCATTTATACGAGCACTACTTGCCTGTGTCACATTATTTTATGTGATCACAAAATTATCGATTACTCAGTGCATTATATTGATTAATTACTAATCGCGAGATAGCATGCGAACTATAATGCTTTCCGCGAGTAGTTACGCTCCTCGAAGTTCAACTTCTGATTGATGTATCTTTTAATCGGTAGCATGCTCGACGATACCGTTAGTGGGTAATGGAGAATCGATAGGATAAAACATTTTTTATTATTCTTGCACGGTGCGCGTACATTTATTTTTTTTTTTATTTATTTGATATTCAATATTAGTGTGATAAGAACATGTTCTTTTGAAATACAAAAGAAATAGCTTAATAATAACATTATATTGTATATTGCTATTGTAATTTAGTTTAAATATTGGATTTAATATTATTATTATTAGTCCACATCAACACTACAAGAAAAGAACAACAATTTCGTAGAAAAATTATTTAAAATGAACCTAATATCATCGGCAGAAAAATTTAAATTAGCTACAAAAACAGCAACAGCACGAAGGATATACGGTTTGCCGAAAATACACACAGAAGGAATACCATTGAGACCAATACGCTCCTCAATTAATTCACCTTCTCAAGGACATTGCGACGATTTTAAACAACGTGACGACTCACTCCATATGTAACTTTAAAGACGCAGTAGAATTCAAAACGCGAATAAACAACACAAGTATCGAAGATGACGAAATTCTCATCTCTTTTGACGTCATCTCACTTTTTCCCAGTACACCCGTTAACTCAGGCCTGTAGCCAGGGTGGGGAAAGGGGAGCAATGTCCCCCCTACTACAGCCGTTTTCCCCCCTGGCCAAATCCGACAATGAAAAACTTTAAATGAATAATTAATATGCATTTTGTAGATGTATTTGTTTATTGCTTTAAAATTAGTTTAGTTTAAAATAACAAAAAATTTACACATTCACCTTATTTATGACTTGAATATCGGTCATTCCATGTCAAATCGGACGCTTTTCGAAACTAACATTTCTGTAAAAAATTGGTACTTTGCACGTGAATAGTATTTTAAAAAAGAAAAATATTTGCATATTTTTTTTTTGTAATTTTCAATTTTTTTCGCAGTTATACACAGTAAAAAATTATAAGGAAAAACAAAAATTGTCATTCGGACATGTACACAAACAAATATATCTTCTAAGCCGTTAGTCCTACAAGAATATGTTTAAGTCATATTTTAAAGATCTTGAATTAGTCTTTACTGTGGTGTCCTTTTTTACACTTTAAATTTTAAATTTAGCCACTTTAAATAAATCTTGTATTTTTACCTTAATTTTATTACAAATTCCTGAATTAGTTTTTATATTATTTTTTATGTATTAATCTCATGAATAAAAAGATCTACATATCCATGTAAATATTATAAAATTAACTGTTTTTTAATAAATATGTGTAATGTATTCGTTTCACACGTTAAAAAATTTTCTTTTTTTATTTAAATAAAAAACAAAAAATTCCCCCCAAGATTCATGCCTACCCCCTCTGTCTTCTTGATCTGGCTACAGGCCTGCATTAACTTTGCAAAAATGGTCACAAAAATGAAATGGGACAGCAACAAAAATTATACAGCCATACCTGAAGACCTATTTTTCAATATTTTATCGTTTTGTGTAGAAAAGCGATATTTCAAATACGACGACAAGATTTATGAACAAAGGGAAGGAATGCCTTGGGCTCATCATTATAACCAAATATTGCAGACATTTTTATGGAGGAATTGTTCGACACCTTAATTAAAACACTAACTGACAAACCAAGAATTCTAACAATATATGAAGATGACTTATTTGGGATAATAAAACGCAACGCGGTACAAAAGACACTGTAAACACTCAACGGATTTCACAAACAAATACAATTCACTAAAGAAGAAGAGATTGATAATAAACAACCATATTTGGACGCGTTAATAATAAGAAAGGACAAAATACTTTAATAAGAATGGTATCAAAAATCAACTGCGTCAGGGCGTCTCATAAATTTTAATTCCAACCATCACAGACGAATAAAATTAAATACCACAAACAATTTCATCAAAAGAGTCCTTAACATAAGTGACACAGAGTACCATAAAAGTAACACAGGAATAATCAAAAAAATTCTATTGGAAAATGAGTTTCCGATCAGGCTTATAAACAACGTGATATCTATCATACAAAATATAACAATACCACTAAAAACAAAACCAGGAAAATTTCCAAAATTTCCAGAATTTTCCAAAACCATCTGTGCAATACTATGGTTCTAAACCGCCTATTGAGTTTAACTTTAAAAAAACAAACTACGTGATTTTGAAGAATAACTTGTCTAATATAAACTGGAATTCTATTCTAAATATTAATACAAAAAGTTTATCTTCTCAGAGTCTTGATGATGCGGTATATGCGTTTAATAGAACGCTCAATGATTGTTTTCTTAAGGCTGTTCCGCAAAGGAAAGCCTCTTTGACATCGGGTCCGGTATGGTACACAAATGAAATAATAAAAATGAGAAACTTGAAATCTAAATACTATAAAAAATATCAAAAAACTTTGGAACTTTGTTAACACAAAACGTAAGATTGATTCCTATCCTTCTTTTAAGAAGTATAATTCTGTTGAGTCTGATAATGATAATAGTATTTGCAATCTTTTTGCTGACTTTTTTGAGACGACTTATTCATCATCGTCCTATGATTATTTAAGTTATCCTTTTAATATTCAATCTGGGGATATTTATTTCTCAATAATTGATACAAACACAGTCTTATCATTTTTAAAAAATATTAAAACATCATATAAAAGTGGTCCTGATAACATACTTTCATGTATATTAAAATACTGCTGTGAAGAATTAGTATTTCCAATCTCTTTACTATTAACTTCATCATTAAAATCCTGCTATTTTCCTGCAGCCTGGAAGCATTCATTTATCATTCCGCTGCATAAATCCGGAAAAAGGTCTTTAATTGATAACTATCGTGGCATCGCAAAATTAAGCGCTTTGCCTAAACTTTTAGAGGCAATTGTTACATCACGACTATCGCATAGCATTAAATCTTTAATGTCTCCTTTCCATCATGGACTCCTTTCTGGAAAATCCACTGTTACTAACCTTCTCGAATTTACATCAAAAACTATAGAAAACTTTGGAAAAGGCATGCAGACTGATGTTAATTATACGGATTTTAGCAAAGCTTTTGACGTTGTACAATAAATCACAAACTATTGATCTTAAAATTACATCTTGTTGGATTTCCTATACCGTTGGTAAAGTGGATTGAATCTTACTTAAGCAATAGAACCTCTCTCTCTTCTTCTTAGTTGGCGCTAAAACCGTAAAACTAAAACCGTCTTGGCCTCATCTAAGAATTTGCGCCAGCCATTTCTGTCTTTCGCTTGCTGGCGCCAGTTGGAAATTCCAAGCTTCGTCAGGTTGTCCTCTACTTGGTCTTTCCAACGAAGATAAGGTCGTCCTCTTCTGCGTTGACCGCCGCTGGGTACCGAATCGAATGTTTTCTTCACTGGAGCATCGTCTTTCATGCACTGAACATGACCAAGCCAGCGAAGCCGCTCGATTTTAATGCGCTTGACTATGTCGATGTCAGCGTACAGCTCATACAGTTCATCATTCCACCGTATTCGATACTCGCCATTGACGCAGATTGGTCCGTAGATCTTACGAAGAATCTTTCTCTCGAATGCTCCCAAAGTCTTTTCATCTAAACTGCTCAGCGTCCAGGTTTGTGATGCGTAAAGTAGGACGGGCATGATGAGCGATTTATAGAGCGTGATTTTCGTTCGTCGAGAGAGGGCTCTGCTTCTCAATTGCCTACTGTGCCCAAAGTAACACCTATTGGCAAGAGTTATTCTTCGTTTGATCTCAATGCTGATGTCGTTGGTTGAATTAATGCTGGATCCCAGATAAACGAAGTTCTTCACAACCTCGAAGGAGGTATTGTCAACGGTAACGTGGGTTCCAAGACGCTGGGACTGTTTGTTTGTTGACACTAAGTATTCTTATCACCATTCACTGACAGACCCATTCGACTTGACTCTCTTTCTAATCTGGAAAATGCTGCACTGACTTCGCGCGTATTATGGCCAATGATATCGATGTCATCAGCATACGCAAGCAGCATAGCACTCTTGTAGAATATTGTGCCACTACGTCTCAGATCAGCAGCTCGGATGATCTTTTCCATCATTAGGTTGAAAAAGTCCCACGATAAGGAATCATCTTGTCTGAAACCTCGTTTGGTAATAAATGGTGGGGAGAGGTCCTTCCCGATTTTAACTGCGCTGCTGGTGTTGCTCAGTGTCATCCTGCAAAGTCGTATTAGTTTTGCAGGAATACCAAATTCAGACATGGTGGAGTACAGGTGCTTCCTTATTGGGCTGTCGAAGGCGGCTTTGTAGTCGACAAAAAGATGGTGGGTGTCGACTTGTTTTTCTTGAGTCTTCTCCAAGATTTGTCGTAGCGTGAATATCTGGTCGATGGTGGACTTTCCAGGTCTGAAGCCACACTGATAAGGTCCGATCAGTTCGTTTACAATGGGCTTCAATATTTCAAATAAAACGCTCGACAGGACCTTATATGCGATATTAAGAAGGCTTATCCCACGGTAATTGGCACAGATAGTGGGATCGCCTTTCTTGTGGATTGGGCAGAGCACACTGAGATTCCAATCGTTCGGAATGCATTCTTCCGACCATATTCTGCATAGAAGCTCGTGAATGCATTTAAGTAGAGCTTCGCCTCCGTTCTTAAACAGCTCAGCAGGTAAGCCATCAGCTCCAGTGGCTTTGTTATTTTTAAGCCGAGCTATAGATGTCAGAACTTCATCATAGTCGGGCAGCGGAACCTCAACGCTGTCATCCAAAATTGGGGTTTCCGGAATATCATCTCTATTGGCGGGATTGTTGTCAGCGTCGCCATTTAGAAGCTTAGAGAAGTGTTCCCTCCATTACGTCAGTGTACTCTGGACATCTGTCACTAGATTCCCGTTTACATCCTTGCAGGAAGAGGCCCCGGATTCAAAACCATCGGCAAGGCGTCTTATTTTTTCGAAAAATTTTCGGGCCTCATTCCTGTCACCAAACATCTCAATATTCTCTTGCTCGCGCTTTTCTGCCTCTCTTTTTTTCCGCCTGAAAATATGTCTCTCTTCCCTCCTCTTTTCTTTGTATCGCTCCTTAGCAGCGCGCGTTACAACCGACTGCAGGGTGGCTTTGTAGGCGGCGTCTTTCTCTGCAGTGGCGTCGCGAAACTCCTGGTCGTACCACTGGTTTCGGCGAGGACGTTAGTAGCCAATCACCTCTTCAGCAGCCGCACGCATGGAGTTGGAAATGTGTGTCCACTGCGCGCATATATCATCGATTGGAGGAGTGCTTTGAAGCAGGAGTGAGAGTCGAGTGGCGAAAGCATCGGCTGTCTGTTTCGATTGCAGCTTGTCGACGTTTAGCTTTCTCTGTGTAGGGTTGCGTGTATTCTTAGCTGCGCACAGACGTGTACGGATCTTGGCTGCAACAAGATAATGATCCGAGTCAATGTTTGCACCACGGATCGTGCGTACATCCAATACACTGGAAGAGTGCCTTCCGTCGATCAAAACGTGATCAATTTGATTTTTTGTTTTTTGATCAGGGGACATCAGGTGGCTTTATGAATATTGAGATGCTTGAATCTAGTGCTACTTGCGACCATGTTTCGTGCTGCGGCGAAGTCAATCAGCCTCATTCCGTTATCGGAGGTGTTGTCGTGGAGGCTGAACTTTCCGACTGTTGTACCAAAAATATTTTCCTTGCCCACCTTAGCGTTGAAGTCACCAAGCACGATTTTTACGTCGTGGCGGGAGCAGCGCTCGTAAGCATTTTCAAGGCGCTCGTAGAAAATTTCCTTGATCTCATCGTCCTTGTCTTCTGTCGGAGCGTGCGCACATATTAGGCTTATATTGAAAAATCTAACCTTGATGCGGATTATGGCAAGTCGTTCGTTCACAGGTGTAAATCGCAGGACGTGGGGCCGTAGTCTCTTGCCAACTACAAATCCGCATCCAAACTCGTGCTTCTCCGCATGGCCGCTGTAGTAGATATCACAGGGTGCATGCCGAATGCAACCCTGTCCCTTCCTTCGCATTTCTTGGATAGCAGTGATATCAGCTTTGTATCTTTCCAAGACATCAGTCAGTTGGATAGAGGCACCTTCCCAATTAAGGGTTCGGACATTCCAGGTGCATATGCGTAAATCATTATTGGTTTTTCGTTTGCGGTAGTCGTCATCAGATTTGGGGATAATTTTTCTTCTTTTCTTATTTGTTTTCATTAAAATTGGTTTTTACGGGTGGGCTTCAAACCTGTAGCATGCAACATTGTGAATAAAGCTTTAAAAAAAAAAACCGAAAGTTGAGATAATCGGAAGCGGAAGCACGCAATGGTTTTCCGGCTCTGGCTCGTCGGCTAAAGGGGTTAGGATCTTGCTACCGATCATCCAATTAAAACTTTACTACAGCAAAATTATTTCTCAGTGTTTTGCGTGCAGAGGGAGAAAAGGATAGATTAGAATAATATGACAGAATAGAAGGAAATTAGAATAAGAAAGTTTAAAGCAAAAGAATAAAAAAAAAGGAAATGATCTGCTGCTTTTAAAAATAGTGTAGAGCTCGGTTGTTGTCCTCTACAAAATGCCCTCCCAACCATGATCAGCAATAAAAAAAACCTAACGACAACAATCATTGATGATCCCAAACCAAAAATTATGTTATCGCAACTACCTAACCAACCACTAAAAATCCGGACCAAAACCTTAGGCTTTCATTTTAAATCATTTGAAGTTTATTTCACAATAATAAATAATCCAAATTATATAAATTAAAACTAACAATATGTTCATCTTAAAGCTGATTGGCATGAAAAAGAACCAAATAACAAAAATGCATACAAAAAGTTATCAGACATAATCTTTTTGTATTAATTAAAACAAAATTATTTATAGAGAATATATGCACTATATGTAAGCAAAACTGAAAAGATCAATGACACTTGTATATAAAACTTAAAATGTTTATATACTCAAAAATGTTAACAGAACTTAAACAGAATGCGAAAAGTTGCAGAATTACATGTGTATGTATGTATTTTACTAGTGGTTGTTTAAATTCTAAGCACAAATATATATATAAACTTTAATATAATTGTTTAATTATTATCATAAACATTTTTGTTTATCTGTTTAATAATTAAAATAATGAAACAATTAAACTAAGCTAAAATTTTCATGCAGCCCATAGAAAAATGGGTATGCAACAATATAAATATCAAAGAATGAGACACTTACTTTGAAAACATGTTGTTTGCTCACTTACTCCAACGATGAAAGATCTTTCAACTGGAATGATGATTTGTGCTAAATTTTTAGGTTAGCTTTATGTGGGGGCTAAAGAACTTAAGTTCCACAAATTAAAAAAAAATAATACATATTTGCCTCTATAAAATTGAATTTAACTAATACAATAGTATTGCTTATCCATAAATAGAAAAGCGAGATGGCTATCTATTAAATATATATATATGCATTTCGTTAAATTACAATGCTTTCACAAAATGCATATACATTTAGTTATATTAAATTACATATTTCAATAATTTCCAATTTACGAAAATATACATGAATCTGATCATTATTTTTTTTTTTTTTTTTTTTTTTGATTTGGGATTCTATATAAATTAAAGTAATTAACAAAAATTTATAAAACTAAGGAATTTAAAGACATTTAAAATTTATCATAATTCACCCAAAAGATTCAATGTTTGTCTAGCTCTAACACATACATTTACAATGACTTATGCCATTAATTATTGCTCTCTACAATACTAATTGTTTCAAAGAAAATTTGATATATTTAATTAACAAAAATATATAATATTATTAAAATTTAAAGCTATGAAATATGTATTATATACCTATTTATACAACTGACAACCAAAGTTGTTCTTTTCAGGGAAAAGTAGGGGAAAACACTTAGCTTGCACCAGCAACTTATGCCATAGATAATTTTAGGCATTATTTTAGATTTTACATTAACAATTGGTTAATATTTGTTAATTTGCATAACTTCTATGCTCTTTTAAACTTTACTAAGCTGGATTTTTATTTTCACTGTAAATCACCACTCGCAATTCATTTTTTTTCGCACTTCTTGACAAGAAACAATTCACCGATCGCTTGAAGATCTAAAAGAGACTAATCTGTCTGCAAAACGTGTATATGGTTACAGGTTATACTCATCTGATTAAAGATGATTAGTTATCTGGTGCCAACTCTGGAGATAAAAAAAAATTAATGACAAACAAAATAGCTTGTGAGTTTGTTAAAGAAAAGATTTAAATGTACCTTTTAAATCGATTGGCACCAGAATTGAATAATTTAAATTACAATAAAAATGTAATTTATAAACCCAAATGTTTATGCGTTCAAATTCGTCTAACACAAAAATTAATGAAATTAGGATAAATATTTTTAGTTAATATTTTACTTACATATTTTGTAGACGAAGTTGTTTAAAACAATTGGATTTAAATTAAAACTAAAACTTTATCACTTGTTTTGAATATTAATTTCTTTGCTTAAGCAAAAATGAACTTGTCACTTGGACTTCTATATTTAAAAAGAACATTCCACTTAGTTAGATCGAACAGCTAATTTCAATTAACAGGATTTATGTATTCAATTAAACCGCAAAAGCGCATTCTTTCCCATATATTTGCATGTACCATAGGTGCACAAAAGCAAATACTTTGCAACAAAAGGAAACAAAGAATTGGATTGCAGTGTGGTGAATTACATTTTGACCAATAGATGGTGTTTTTTTTTAAATTTTAAAAATTCAAATACAGAATAAAATATACAAAATAAAAACAAATAATTTGGCTACAAGCGCCTGTACATTTCCCCCCCGCCAAAATCAGACTTTGGGGGTTGAAACACACACAAAGCTGATGTCGCTGGTAGCAACAAAAAACAATATAAAATTTGCGAATTTACTGTCTGATGTCTTTTGCATGAAATGTGCCTAAAACTCGTCCTTGACAATCTTCCAACTCGTAATAACAATTCCCAAGTTTACGTCTAACGCGCGCTTTTACAAATGTTGGAGCTAATTTGGCATTAAACCCTTTCTCAAAATTACTTTGCTGAAAGTTCCTTCTAAAGACCTCCTGACCTACATCATATGAGACTATCCTAGATCTTAAATTGTACGAACGCTCGTTTCGCTGTTGTTGTTTTCTCATTTGCTTGACTGCGTTGCTTCTAACTATCTCGAAAGAATCCTTTCTATCAAAATTTATGGTTCGGTCATCAAGCATTTCCAACTTACGCAACAATGCATAAGTGGAACCATTGGTTATCATGTGCTGACCAAAAGCCATGAAATACGGAGAAGTACCAATCGATGTATGCATGGCTGAGCGCAGTGCACAGCAGATGCTGCTGAGGTGCTCATCCCAGTTCTTTTGATCGGGCTTGATATAGGCTTTTATGGCTGCAATTACTGAACGATTTACACGCTCAGATGCATTTGACTGTGGCGAATGCACTGCTGTGTAAACATGATTCACACCATATTGCTGCAATAATTTGTTAAATATGTTCGATTTGAACTGAGACCCATTATCTGATACAATAGTCTCCGGAATACCAAACGCATGAAAAAGATCCTCCTCCATGTATTTAGTAACAACATCAGCTGTAAATTTCTTAACAGGTTTTAAAAATGGAAATTTGGAAAAATGGTCTAAAGTAATGAAAATTCCGATATGACCAGAACGAGAACGAGGGTAGGGACCAAGAAAATCTACATATAACTTTTGAAAGAATCGCTGTGTTTCGGACGTTTTGCCCATAGGTGGTCGCATAATATAGTTTGGTGATTTTGTGCACTTGCATAACTCGCAAGAATTTATGTATGTTTTGACATCAGAAACTAGTCCGGGCCAAAAGTAAAATCGACGAATTCGTTCAATCGTTTTATTAATGCCACCATGTGCAGAAAGATGACTATCGTGGGCCTTCTCGAGAACTTCGCCAATCATACTTTTGGGTATCCAGAGTTTCCACGCTAGATCGTCTTGCAGTTGTTCACCACTAGCATGTTCAGTACGCCTATAAATAAAATCATCTATAACTTTTAAGTCTGGAGTTTTACCTTCGGAAGCTTCAATTTTTATTCGAAGGTCATTATACTCGTCAGTCTGAAAATGTGGTGAACCTAGATCTACAAACAACCCACTATCAATCGCTGACAGGTCTTCGGTATTTACCCTAGAAAGTGCATCAGGAACCACGTTCTGACTACCCCGTCGATGTTGTATCTTAAATGAAAAGCCTTGAAGCTTTAAAGCCCATCTAGCCAACCGCGAATTTAAGTCAGTTTGGGACATGAGCCACTTTAATGAAGCGTGATCGGTTATCACCGTGAACTCATGTCCTTCCACATAAGCTCTAAATTTTTTTATGCTCAGCATTGCTGCTAAACATTCTTGTTCGGTCACTGAGTAATTGCGTTGGGCTTGGTTAAGTTTTTTAGACATAAATGCCACAGGAAACTCTTCACCCTTCTCATTTACTTGGACCAGGACACTTCCTATACCGGTTTTGCTGGCATCACAGTGTATAAAGAACGGCTGTGTGAAGTCAGGACTATGCAAAACTGGAGCGGTGGTTAGAATGGTTTTTAATTCCTCAAAAGCTTTTTGAGCCTCATCGTTCCAGGCAAATTTTCTATTATGTTTTAATAAATCGGTAAGAGGTGAAGTGACAGAAGCGTAGTCCCTAATGAACTTCCGGTACCATCCAGACATACCCAAAAAGCGTCTCAGCTGTCGTACAGAACGTGGAGTTGGAAACTCCGCAATAGCAGATACTTTTTCAGGGTCTGTGCGAATAATACCATTACCCACCAAGTGACCTAAATATTTAACTTCCTTCAAACAAAACTTGCTCTTTTCTACATTTATTGAAAGACCTGAGGATTTAATATGTTGCGCTACTTCTCGAAGAACATCCATATGTTTTTCAAAACTATCAGAAATAATTAGCAAATCATCTAGGTAAATAAATACCTCGGCTCTAAGATGTGCTGGTATCACTTTGTCCATTAGTCTAGACATACTTTGCGGCGCGTTGCACAAGCCAAATGGCATTACCTTAAAATGGTACAAGGGTCTGCCGGGTACAGTAAATGCCGTTTTTTCCCTAGATGCATCGTCCAGAGGTATTTGCCAAAAAGCGTCTTTTAGGTCTAGACTTGTAATGAACTCAGCTTTAGGTAGCCTGCTCAAAATACCATCTATATTGGGCAGAGGATACGCATCCTTTATAGTGACTTCATTCACTTTTCTACTATCTAAGCATAATCTAACTTTTCCTGGCTTTCGAACAAGGACGATTGGAGAAGACCAGGGACTTTCAGACTCTTCAATGACACCTAATTGCAACATCCTGTCCACTTCGGCATAAATTAATTTTTCGACCGCCGGTGATACAGGGAAATGCCTTTGCTTGATCGGTTTGTTATCACCAACATCAATATGATGGGTGATTAAAGTGGTTCTTCCGAGACCCTCCTTGGTGAAAGATGGAAAAAGATTAATTACACTCTGAAGCTGTTTTTGTTGGTCATTATTTAAAGACCGTAAAGGGGAAATATCTAATGAATCAATTGAGGTATTGCTACACAAGAGTTCAGCGGGTAAAAGATCAAATGCCTTCCAAAAATCTATGCCTAAATATAAATTTTGTGACAGACTAGGAATAATAAATATTGTTATGCGGTTTGAATTACCGCGAAAAATTATTTCAGTTTCCACAAAACCGACTACACTCTGCGATTTACCATCGGCAGTACGTACAAAAGATTTAAATTTTTTAAAATATGTATTTGAATTCAAAAAATCAAGCGCTGTTTGCGCACCAATGCAACTTATAGACGCTCCTGTGTCTAATAAGCCAACAATTGGTTTGTTAAACAGGGTAACTTGCGCGTAAGGTCGAATATCCTGCGGCTTATCAAAAACAGAGCTTATAAAATTTTTTCGATTTGCTCGAACTTTATGCCAAAAGGAATGTACTCGTATTCTAAAACTTGATCGCGATGTCGGTTTTAACACTGAAGAATCAGAAAAAATTCGATTCTTTGCTTTATTGTATTCGGCCAAGCGTACATGATAAGGTTTTAGAGGCTTCATAAGGTTTTCAGACAAAGTCTTTGGTGTTTTAACAGAGGTTTTAGCAACGAGGACACTGGGAGTCGAAGAACTGCCAACTTTTACTCGGTGTTGGTCGATTGGGATTTGCATGATGTCGCTGGTTGCTGTTTGAGTGCACCTCTCAGTGCACTCGACTGGACGTTTTTTTGAACCAGTACAAGTTTTACAGTTCGGCTTGTAGATATTTGGGGTACCGCATCCATAACAGAAAACGTTTCTTTCAGACAAGCAGTCTTGGTATCGGTGACCATTTTTCCCACAATTCCAACAACATAAAGAAATTGCTGAAATTGTATCTTCAACATCAGAATCACAAACATCTAACTCGACTTCAGCCACATATTTGCGTACTACAGAAGGTTTTGCGTAGTGTTGCTTCCGAGAAATGTCCTGCAAAAAAAATTCTCTTCTTCTACAGATATCTCTCAGATGCGACACCGAATAAACCTGTAAATTTAAAATTTCATGCTGTATTTCGGGCAGCAGATTCCTTCTTAAAATCTCAATAAGTGAGCTCTCTGGTAACGGTTGATCCAAACGATCAGTGAGGTGCAGAATTGATTCATGAAATGAATCGAAGCTTTCATTAAGCTTTTGCTTCCTATCCCTAATCATTTCTCGGAAATCGACATCGGTCCGCGAATCTTTATATTGGCACTTTAGAGATGCGCACAAGTCGGACCACCGAATTTCTCGCACCGATTTGTGGTATCTCCAGAACCACCCGTTGGCTTTACCATCAAAAAGAGAACTAGCGTTTCGGCACAGAATCTCAAAGTTACCACCTAGAGTTTGGTTTGTTAGCGCTTCTACCCGATAAATAAAGTTATCGACTGGTAAAGTATCAGAACCACCAGAAAATTTAAGTTTCCAATTGGATATAATCTGTCCAACTTTTTCTGGACGCAAAACTTCACTGGAAGATGGCGCATATCGTGAAACAGGGGCATTCTGTATCAAAGGTTCAGCTGTGGGGTTGCTAATATAATTGTGATTAGCTGATTGAGGTAGTCCAAGTAATTGGTCTAGCGTTTGGCTCGCAACAGCTGGCAAATTAATTTGGGGAATTTGTTGTTGGTTATTTGTCAAAACTTGGGCTTGAGAAGGATTTTCAACCTTGAGCCTACTAAATCCTGCTTCAATGCTGGTCTCAATAAGCCGAGTCAACTGCTGACTTAGAGCAGACAACATCTCTGCTTGTTGAGCTCCAACAGCAGCAGTAACAATATGCTGAATATTCTCATGTCTTTGAGATGAAGACAAACTCAAAGATGTTTCATGAAGTTCATCAGAACAAATAGTTCTTTGGTCATTTAAAGTATTAACTGCGACTGCAGTTTGTAGACGTGTTTGAGGTTTGGCAAAATTTTCACCTTTTTTAATAGGTGTTTCAGATTTGGGGGTACGTGAACATGAAGCACAAGGTGTATTACATACAGGACAAGTGCTGTTAGTATTTAAATGTCTTGTTATGCAAGCTTTGTGAAAAGTGTGATTGCATGTTGTTTTCATACGATGAGCACGAACACTTATCAAATTATTGCATAATTGGCAATTCCAAATGTTTGTATCCGTGCTGGATAAATCCTCAGTACTTCTCTGAAGAGGCATTTTAAAAATATTAGAGAAAATTAGGAAAAACTAAAAAAAATAAAAAACATAATAGTAAAAAAAAATTTAGCAAAATTATTTAAAAAAAATTATTTATTGTTGAATAAGTTCAAAATGGGTTTAAAAAAACTCTATTTTAATAATAAAAATAAAAAAAAAGTATTTAAATTAAATTAAGTAAATTCAAATATATATAAATTCTTTAAGTTAAAAATAATAATTCAAAATTGAATTCAAGTTAACTTTAAAGAAAAATATTTAAATTTATAAAAAAAATTGTTGTGTTGTTGATTTTTATTTACAAAAAAGTAAATAAAAATCGCTAAAAGATGAGAAAAACATTAATACAAAATAAAATAATTAGGATAAATTCAAAAATCAACCAACTGAACCGAAGACTGATAATAACAAAAAAAAAAATTTATGTAATAAATAAAAAGTAATCATGAAAAATCAAATCAAAAAAAAATATTTTCAAGAAAAAAATGCTTAAACCAATAAATCAAAAATAATTATAAAACATGTCGGATTTCTAGCTTGTTAGGTGAAGGTGGTTGCAATAATTTTATGTAGATATATAAAAACTAGCAGATAAGAGAATACATTAAAAGAAAGAGAAGAGAAAAAAAAAGTAAGAAATGAATGAAAGCAGCATTAATTTCGTTGGCTAAAAATTCTTATTGAAAACCAATAAAACTTTTATCAATTCCAAACGAAATAATTACGAAGGGAAATTATTATTTATTCACGAATACTGCGGTCAGATGGAACCAAAAAAAATAAGTATAGAATCTGCATTTCCAGCTAGCATCACAAATAATATAATAAAATCACAAGGTTAAGATGGATAGGTAAGTAAATCGAATTATGCTGGTTAAAAGCTAAGCAAATATTGCTAACGCATATACAATTCCTTGCATAAAAAATAAAATTACCAAAAGAAGGAGAGAATAATAAATTAGTACCTAATTAAAATTAAGATAGAAAAAGAAATGGAAAATCATAGAATTTAAGGAAAAATAGAAAAAGATAAAGGAAACCAGAAAGTTAAAGGAGCCATACAAGATTTATTATGAAAAGTTGCAAAAATATTCACAAAAGATGTTAAAAATTACAAAAATCTTAAAACGTTGGCCCCACGTTGGGCGCCATTTCGAAATAATATTTATATCTGTAGCATGCAACATTGTGAATAAAGCTTTAAAAAAAAAAACCGAAAGTTGAGATAATCGGAAGCGGAAGCACGCAATGGTTTTCCGGCTCTGGCTCGTCGGCTAAAGGGGTTAGGATCTTGCTACCGATCATCCAATTAAAACTTTACTACAGCAAAATTATTTCTCAGTGTTTTGCGTGCAGAGGGAGAAAAGGATAGATTAGAATAATATGACAGAATAGAAGGAAATTAGAATAAGAAAGTTTAAAGCAAAAGAATAAAAAAAAAGGAAATGATCTGCTGCTTTTAAAAATAGTGTAGAGCTCGGTTGTTGTCCTCTACAAAATGCCCTCCCAACCATGATCAGCAATAAAAAAAACCTAACGACAACAATCATTGATGATCCCAAACCAAAAATTATGTTATCGCAACTACCTAACCAACCACTAAAAATCCGGACCAAAACCTTAGGCTTTCATTTTAAATCATTTGAAGTTTATTTCACAATAATAAATAATCCAAATTATATAAATTAAAACTAACAATATGTTCATCTTAAAGCTGATTGGCATGAAAAAGAACCAAATAACAAAAATGCATACAAAAAGTTATCAGACATAATCTTTTTGTATTAATTAAAACAAAATTATTTATAGAGAATATATGCACTATATGTAAGCAAAACTGAAAAGATCAATGACACTTGTATATAAAACTTAAAATGTTTATATACTCAAAAATGTTAACAGAACTTAAACAGAATGCGAAAAGTTGCAGAATTACATGTGTATGTATGTATTTTACTAGTGGTTGTTTAAATTCTAAGCACAAATATATATATAAACTTTAATATAATTGTTTAATTATTATCATAAACATTTTTGTTTATCTGTTTAATAATTAAAATAATGAAACAATTAAACTAAGCTAAAATTTTCATGCAGCCCATAGAAAAATGGGTATGCAACAATATAAATATCAAAGAATGAGACACTTACTTTGAAAACATGTTGTTTGCTCACTTACTCCAACGATGAAAGATCTTTCAACTGGAATGATGATTTGTGCTAAATTTTTAGGTTAGCTTTATGTGGGGGCTAAAGAACTTAAGTTCCACAAATTAAAAAAAAATAATACATATTTGCCTCTATAAAATTGAATTTAACTAATACAATAGTATTGCTTATCCATAAATAGAAAAGCGAGATGGCTATCTATTAAATATATATATATGCATTTCGTTAAATTACAATGCTTTCACAAAATGCATATACATTTAGTTATATTAAATTACATATTTCAATAATTTCCAATTTACGAAAATATACATGAATCTGATCATTATTTTTTTTCTTTTTTTTTTTTTTTGATTTGGGATTCTATATAAATTAAAGTAATTAACAAAAATTTATAAAACTAAGGAATTTAAAGACATTTAAAATTTATCATAATTCACCCAAAAGATTCAATGTTTGTCTAGCTCTAACACATACATTTACAATGACTTATGCCATTAATTATTGCTCTCTACAATACTAATTGTTTCAAAGAAAATTTGATATATTTAATTAACAAAAATATATAATATTATTAAAATTTAAAGCTATGAAATATGTATTATATACCTATTTATACAACTGACAACCAAAGTTGTTCTTTTCAGGGAAAAGTAGGGGAAAACACTTAGCTTGCACCAGCAACTTATGCCATAGATAATTTTAGGCATTATTTTAGATTTTACATTAACAATTGGTTAATATTTGTTAATTTGCATAACTTCTATGCTCTTTTAAACTTTACTAAGCTGGATTTTTATTTTCACTGTAAATCACCACTCGCAATTCATTTTTTTTCGCACTTCTTGACAAGAAACAATTCACCGATCGCTTGAAGATCTAAAAGAGACTAATCTGTCTGCAAAACGTGTATATGATTACAGGTTATACTCATCTGATTAAAGATGATTAGTTATCTGGTGCCAACTCTGGAGATAAAAAAAAATTAATGACAAACAAAATAGCTTGTGAGTTTGTTAAAGAAAAGATTTAAATGTACCTTTTAAATCGATTGGCACCAGAATTGAATAATTTAAATTACAATAAAAATGTAATTTATAAACCCAAATGTTTATGCGTTCAAATTCGTCTAACACAAAAATTAATGAAATTAGGATAAATATTTTTAGTTAATATTTTACTTACATATTTTGTAGACGTTGTTTAAAACAATTGGATTTAAATTAAAACTAAAACTTTATCACTTGTTTTGAATATTAATTTCTTTGCTTAAGCAAAAATGAACTTGTCACTTGGACTTCTATATTTAAAAAGAACATTCCACTTAGTTAGATCGAACAGCTAATTTCAATTAACAGGATTTATGTATTCAATTAAACCGCAAAAGCGCATTCTTTCCCATATATTTGCATGTACCATAGGTGCACAAAAGCAAATACTTTGCAACAAAAGGAAACAAAGAATTGGATTGCAGTGTGGTGAATTACATTTTGACCAATAGATGGTGTTTTTTTTTAAATTTTAAAAATTCAAATACAGAATAAAATATACAAAATAAAAACAAATAATTTGGCTACAAGCGCCTGTACAAACCCGACGCACAACCTATTTTAAGCCTAGGGAGGCCCGCCGCTCAGATTAGCCGCCAAACTAACGGTTGTCAGTTTTGACGTTGCCCAGGAAACACCACGTTGAGCTTTGAGTCGACTTGAGGCGATTTCACAAAGATTATGCTGGCCTCGCCAGGTTGAGACAGTCAGACATGTTACATTGTTTCATCGCCCCCAGTTTCCTGTCTGTTATTTTTAAGCTCAAGAAATCACATGAGTTTCCTGTTACTTCAGGAGTACCTCAAGGAAGTCATCGTGGGCCCCTTCTGTTTCTACTTTTTATAAACGATTTGCCATCTGTCATAATGCATTCCACCATCTTAATGTTTGCTGACGACGTCAAACTCTTCCTTTCTTTTAAAAATGATAATGACGCTGTATTTTTGCAAGCCGACATTGATCATCTTCATAACTGGTGCAAAACGAACCGTATGAACCTCAACATGAAGAAATGCAAGCATATGTCTTTCTAGCGCAAACCACCAATTAAATGTACCTTCAAAATTTGTGGTTATCAATTGGAGTCCTTAGATATTTTCAATGATCTTGGAGTTACAATGGATCCTAAACTACGCTTTAATATTCATGTAAATAAAATAATAAACAGAGCAAATAGTACTTTAGGATTTATTAAACGTTGGGCAAAAGAGTTTAATGATCCATTCATAACGAAAACCTTATTCACTTCTCTAGTGCGGCCTATCTTAGAATACGCTTCAGTTGTTTGGTGCCCACGATACGATTGTTACATAGACGACATTGAATCAGTGCAGAAACAATTTCTTTTGTTTTGCTTAAGCTATCTTTATTGTAGTACTGATTTTCACTTACCATCTTGTGAATATCGGTTACAACTCTTAAATCTTCCTTCTTTAAAAAATCGGAGAATTATGATAAATGCTTTTTGGATTACAAAACTTTTACATGGATATGTCAACAGTCCATATTTATTGAGTAAAGTATATTTTAATATTCCTCTTCGTCCTAAAAGATCTTTTGAGTTACTCCACATGAACTTTTGTAGAACTAATTATTTGCAAAATGAACCTCTTAGAAGCGCTTGGGGTGATTTTAATTTTGTATCTGATGTTATATCCTTAAGTGAATCCATGGACTCAATCAAACATAAAATTATAGAAAGTTCTTTCAAACATATATCTGATGCATCTGGTGATTTGTAAAAACATTAATATAACAATCTAAGTGGATAAATGGACCTAAGCGTAAAATGGAAAATTTTGGTGAATAAACATCTAAATAATCTGAATGGACCTAAACCGGGGATCTTCAGTTGCCTCATATCTTCATGATGATTGTAACTACACTTGTCGACGGTACCGTTGTGTCTTGGGTCTTTTTACCTCTTGAAACACTACGTTAGATCGATTTGTAATATATTAATATGAGTGGCCGATAAGACCTAGTTTGTCTTGGTGCCTGCGTTCGCAACTGGTTTTCTTTATTTTATGAAAATTGGATTGGTGAAGTTGACCTAGTTTGTCGAGTAACATTCCTGTCAAGCCTGGACCTCACCGGCTTCAGGAAGACAGAACGATATATTATATATATTTACCTATTGGAGTGGTGTTTTATTGGGTATGAGACCTTGTTTGTCACACGACTCCGCCGGATACAAAAATTTGACCTTTTTAACCTGACCTTGTTTTTCTTGAAAACGCAACCCTGCTTTGCTGTCTGATATTACCGATTTTGATTTAACTTTTTTTTTGTTATTTTTTATACTTTAATAAAATTATATATTTCAAGCAATTTATTAAAACTTTTTAGTTTGTTAATAATACATGATTTCAATCAAAATCATACTTTTTATTTTTGAATTGTATTAAATATCTTATTTTACAATTTTAAATTTGCTATAAAACCTGTTAAGGTTTAGCAATCAAGTAAATAAATAAAAAAAACATCAACGGCCAAAAATCAGTCAACATCAAGCAAACAAAGACAACAGCAACGGAATATGTGAAAATTATTTATAAATGTCTAAAAAAAGTATAGCAGTGAGGGGACTGTCGACCGAAGCGAAAACCTATGTATAAAATATTAGTATTCCCAGGAAGACTTTGTCCTGCCACGGACCGCTTTACTGCTTTATAAAAATTTTCATGCCAATCGGAAAAACTTTTTATATTTTCACTCCCTCAGTCTTTGATTATATATTTCAAAATATTTTTGAAAGATAGCAATTTGAGTGAGAAAGCTTTGCAATTAAATGATCCATTCACAACAGGTGACTCCTCTGAATGCGGCCAATGTGTGTGGCACACGTTTTCTATTTTGTTTTCTTTTGTTTGACATTCGATGGTTGAAACACGAAATGTCACTCCTACCTATTACTTATTATACCATGGTCCCAGTCAGAGAATATGCTGGCGACATTTATAAAACTACAAGTGTTTTCTATTGGTCATGAAACTCAAACACACTCTTTTGGATATTGACTACCAGGTGCTCAGCTTTTTTCGTTTGACATGATTTTGACAGAATTGTAGGTATTGTCGAAAAGGAATCAAAACAAACACAGAATATAAGAGGTACTTTTTAAAGTCTCGAGTATCGAGCCTACCTACCTAGTTAATATGCTTTGCTGAGCGCCTGGTAGTCAAGATCCAAAAGCGTAGTTTAAAAACCTACTCGCTGTCATGGCAGAATAACCAGGTAGGGTCGGCTCGCTTAGTGCCCTCACGCGTTAAGGGCCAAATAGACTACACAGACGTTTGCGCAAACAAGACTTTTTTCTCGTCATAGCGACGACCATACACTTCAGAGAGTTTGTTTGCGCAGACTTGATTTTTTAGTTCAAAATCTATTAAATTTTTCTTTTCAGCTTCCATTTTTATATATTTTCCTTCACGCACGTCTTCTTCACTCCATAAAACTTTCGGGATTATGACATGTCGGTGTAATTTTCACTACACACTATACAAACGGTTTGCGCAAACAACCAAAAATTAAAATATTTTAATTTTTGCTCAAACATCTGCACAAACCTAAAACAGCCAAATTAACTGTCGAACAGACTGCGCAAACACGAGTTTGCGCAATTAGTCTGTGTGGTCTGCTTGGCCCTTTAACGAAGAGTGGAAAATGAAAAGGTTGAAAAAAGAATATTATGTTTTCAAATTGTAAATAATGCGAACATGTGTGTTAAGTGTGTGTTAATTTGAATGATATTAAAAAAACAGTGTAAATAAAATTATAAAATGCCGAGGAAGTGTTTAATATGCCAAAAAGAAAAAAAAAATTTAACGAAAAATCAACTGCAAAACATGAACAAAAGAAACTCGAGATGAACAGCTGGTTTTGACAACTAGCTGGCTTTTCTCTGCTTTTTACTTAATTTTTCTCCGAGTCGGCATTACCTGGTTATTCTGCCATGCTCGCTGTCTGTATTGATGACTAGAGTTACTCGGAAAATCACGATGACGCAAACCAAAGACTTACCTTCTGCCAAAATCGTTCAAAGCGCCTAAAGAAGTTTTCACTTCAAAAAAAATTTTGTGCCGAACAGGAGCAAAACAAATTTTTCTTTGTACAAGCTTGCAAAACGTAAGTAGCGCTAGTAAAAATCAAAGTTTTTTTTTTTATCTTTTTACATATTACCTAAATGATAGGAATATTACGTCAAAAAAATTATTTTGTTCTTAATTTAGCTTAGCCATTGAAAGAGTTAATACGAGTATATTAGAACAATGTTTTATTATAGTATTATTATTGTATTAAGTGTTCAATAAATTGTCAATAATAGTAAAGTGTTGATTTAACGATAATATACAGGTAAAAAATTTGTATTTTGATGCAATATATTAAACAAGTTACTTGTATGAACCTGTAAGTATCTGTCGGCAATTCATTCATTCATTCACGAAAAATGCTATGGATTAACGTTTCAAACTGTGCGTACCCCAGAACTTATTGTACATTTTTCTTAAGGGACACCATATTTTTAAAAATTTAAGTCAACATACAAATGTTTTCATATAAAAATTTTCAATAAAATATCATCATATCGTAATCGTAGTTATCATAATCAAGAATCATAGTTATTGGGTATCTCTTAAGCGTACCATAGGTCAAATGACCTGTTTTTCTGGCCAAAACTATAAAGCGCCGAAAAAGAATATTTTAACGTCATAAAATTATTTGTCAATGTAAATAATTGTCTGCTTCATTAAAAACTTTTAATATTAACCCTTATAAAACACACAGCTTTTTAATGTTTTTAATACTATAGTTTTGAGCAAAATCGGTTTTTGTGTTTCCAAATAATAAATCAATGAATTACATTGTATGATTGAAAATTTTGTGAAATAAAAAGCAAATTAAGCCCTTAAAGAAACTTTGAATATATTATTTTTAATAATAGTTTTCTGAATAATATGTTTTTGCAATTAAATTGTACACTCTGTTGCAATTGTATAAATCCACTCCAAATGTTATTATATTTTTGATATTGCTAATGGTAATTTTGAGTTAAATTTTTTCCACAACAAATTCTCAATTTTGAGTGAATTAGAGAAGAAAAAGTTGAAAGAGTTATTGTAGAATAACGGTACTTTTTTCTAGTCTTTTATCAAAATTAGCATTTTTTGCATTTGCATTTCTATAAATGCAGTATTTCTTTCAAGATAATTGAAGCGTTTAAAGGTTATTTCTGTTTTGGAATATAAAGGATCGTGTGTGTGTGCATGGGCTTCCACAGGGGGAAAAGGGGCGTTTGCCCCCCTAGGCAGGGAATTTTTTTTTAATATCTTACCTTGTTGATGATTTATGTAGTAAGTTGAATAAGGATTTAATGAGTATAACTGAATGGGCTGAATCTAATAGACTCAAGCTTAATCCCACTAAATCATATGTCTTGCCGTTTTCTAAATCCAATCACTCTCACTCTAGGATACCAGTTATTCGGTGGCGAAAACCGAAAAAAAAAAAAAAACTTAAAACAAACCGTGAAACATGGCGGTGTCAGCGTCATGGTTTGGGCCTGAATGTCAGCTGCTGGTACTGGGAAGTTGCCGTTTATTGAAACAACAATGGACAAATTTAAGTATCTACAGAACCTGAAGAACAATTTGTTGCAGAGTGCAAAGGTTCTGGGTAAAAAAATTGAATTTCCGATTTTACCAGGATGACGATCAAAAGCACAAAGCTAGTATTGTGCAAACCAGGCTAATATACAACTGCCCACAATTGATGACGCCGCCAGCACAGTCGCCAGACCTTAATGTTATTTAAAATGTGTGGTCTTTATTGGAAAATAACATACGGAAACATCAAATTTCAAACAAAAACTACCTGAAAGAGATATTGAAAACGAAGTGGTCAAATATTTCGCCTTCTATCACTCAAAAACTGATCGCATCAATGCCAAACCACCTTAGATCTGTTGTGGACAACAAGGGCTATCATACCAAATAATAAAAATATCAAATATCATTAATTAATACGAAAAATTTAAAAATAACAAGTGACTGCATAAAATAAGCTGTGATATGAAATTAAGCAGTATTTTCTGGTTTCTTAATTTTAAGCCAACTTAATATATATTTTTACAATAAATTACGTTAGTTTAGTAAACTAAACATCTTGTTCTTTTAAATGATACTATATTATTTTTTCTATTCCTATTAGTTTAGTTGTTATAAACCCCTAAAATTGAAAGTATGCACTGCATGAAATAAGCTGTGAGCCACTGTATGTTTATGGCCTTCGAAAGTTTGACCGCATCAGTCACGTGAGCAATCAAATACTTGGTTGCAATATTTTTAACTACCTGGATGCTAGAAACTGCATATTCCTATATAACTTAATACATACCAAAACACCCAACTATCTATTTGAGAAGCTTCAATTTTGTAGATCTAATAGAAATCTAAACCTCACTTTTCCTGTCTATAATTATTTAAACTCCAACAGACTATTTTTCGTGAACGCTATCAGATTGTGGAATTCGTTGCCTGTTAGAATTAAAAGTGTCCCCTAATAAGCACACCTTTAAGCATGAAATTTTTCTATACTTTTCTTACTACTGTCTCTTCGTCTTTCTATCAACATCTATATATTTAATTTTAAGTCCAGATTTGCTTGTTACTTGTATTTTGTTGTTATAATTAAGTGCTTTTTCACCTTATTTCTTTTTACATAAATTAATTATTAGCTTTAAATAATACTTACTTTTTCGGTTGACTATCCTATAACTTGTTGAAAATTTGTTAATTCGTATTACATTTAAAAAAATATGTCTTACATGTAAAGATTAATTTCGATAAATAAATAAATAATCTTTATATTAAATCAAAAAGTCGTAAGCTACAATTAAAAAATTTTACGGGAGAGCCAAAAAACTTTCTTAATTGTAATTGTAGTTGCTGTTAGTGCTGCGCTCAAACATAGGGATTTTAGAAAGATTTTACTAAAAATGTCGTTTTTATTTGAAGGAGTGTACTATTTAGCAGGAACACGTATTTTGATAAGATGTATCACGGCTTTTTTGATTTTATATGACGATATTTTCATTAAAAATGTTAATATATTTTGAAGAGAACTCAAAAATACTTTTTTTAAGGTATATTTATAGATAAAGCTGAGCTAACCATGCATGCATTTTTAAATAGTATATTGTACCCGTCTCAGTGATAAGTTACGATACCAATTCATTTACCCTTGTTTCACAGGCACTTTTCAATACGTATTCTTACTCTCGAAAAATTTTGTGTGTAAATATTACTAATAACTGCGTCCATTCTATGAATTTTATTCGTCACGAATAGGATTCGTAGATTGGACGTAGCTTGGTATATATTACAAATATTTTTTTGGTATTCGTACAAAAACGAATGTGTATGGGCATTTCCACAGAAAAGTCTACCGTGACCAAAAAATTAAAACTTGTTAAAAAGTTCTTATTTGATGAGAAGCATTTTAATTTTATTAATTTAAGCAGTTTCTACATAAATTTATTAACCATGATGATCAAATCGTCTGCACTGTTTCAAATATTTAGTTTTTCATTTTCGTAAATATTTAGTAAATGTTTCGTAAACGTTTTTGTTTTAGTAAAAATGGAAGGCATCGGATAAATATAATGAAAAAGTGGTTGAGGCAAGGAAAGCACAATATATTAGATTTATTTTTTAATTACTAAATTGCATAATGACTTAACTACCTAATTACTTAATTACCCAATCAAACTACAATGGAAATTTTAGCAACGTAACGCCAGTAATGTAATGCCAGATAAAAAAGCCTAATAAAAAAAAACCAGAGAAGATTTTTTAATTTGGTCACTTGGAAAATAAACTTATGTTATTTTAAGCTCTTCTAAAAAAGTTGTATACAAAAAGTCTCACCCAATTCAAAAAGTTTTGCAATTTTTGTAATCCAAGTCAAAAATCACTTGCATTTTTTGTAACGTAACGCCAGCACATATTTTTGCTTATATCTTAAAATCCTTAGAGTCGATTATTGTTCTTGTTTTTTTTTACTTTATATAGTGTTACTTAATTACAATACTACGCAAATATGAAAAAAATCTTCCTTAAAATTAGACTTTTTCATTCCTTTTTCTCAACCCTGGATAATCAATGATAGTCGTTTCGACTAACACTGCTCACTTTTTTGCTTACAACCTTTTTTTTCTCATCTGATCGTGTTCTCAATCCATATTGTAGTAACCACATTAGTTAAGCTGCCGTCGTTGTGTTCTGATGTATTTGGCTTTTTAATTGGATGGTATGAATCTTCTTTTAAATGTAGTAGGGTACGTCGAAGCGACTAACATTGGCTTTAACGTAACTTTTTATACCCCCACGCGTACTGCGTAAGGGGTATATTAACTTTGTCACTCCGTTCGTAGCGCTAATAAGGAGACGTGGTAAGTATAGAAAAGAATATATATTTTTGAACAGCATTACCTCCTGAGTCGATTAAGCCATGTTCGTCTGTCTATCTGTCTGTCTGTCGACACCATTACAGCCACAATTTGTAAGCCATCGTAATGAAATAAAAAATATATGCTTATATTCAAAAAACGAACATAAAATTCGGGAATGAGCAAAAGTGGATGAAAACCATTACATAAAAGTATTACTTTGTATTACTGTATTACTGTTATAGTAAAAAATTTCTACTTTGCACTGTTTAGACATAAATGTTTAGACATAGCGAGGAAACGGTTGGTTTTACGTTAAAACTATGTGAGACATTTTTGAAGATAATAAGATGCAAATTTTTCGATTTCAGATAAAAAAAAAATTTCTGTGAAAAAAATGGCAATGAAATACAAAAACCCTCGGGCAAAGTCAAAAGTTATGTCGCAGAAAAAACCAAAGATGCAGAAAAATTTGTTTTGACGAGGAGTTTTCAAAAATATATGAAGCCGATGAAGATTTTTTGCTTACATACATTTCGTTCCACTCTAATGTACATAATAGAGAATTGCATGTGTGGCTTCACTAATACATATAAGCACTCGTTAAAAATGAGAGTAGCAAGCAGGAATCGTGTTCTCTATCAACGATTAAGTAAAATGCTTACTCGCTCAAGAAGAAAATTTCGCTTAGCTTGGTTATCGCCACTGCAGTGCTTAAGAGACTCTCTGTAACGAATAGACAAAGCTGAGAACAATCAGCCTCTCAAAGCTCCTCACTCGCCCTATTCACAGAAAGTTAATAAACTATTCGCATGACTCTCAGTGCTTGAGCGAATCACAGCTGATTTCAACTACGCTGATGTTTATCGTGCACAAGAAATAAAAAGAAAATTATTGCTAGAGACTATTATTGTTAAATTTTAAAAGTTGTTTATTATTAAAGTACTATTTTACAGCAAGTTTATTGTTATCTAACTAACTTTAAATTTATAAAGATGTTGGCTCATTATCATAAACAAAATAAAAGCCAACCTTAAGTTTAGTATTAGCAATTTTGACTGTTTTTCAATATAATATGTTGTCAAAAAGCTTGCACTAAATTAAGAGTTGAGTTTTTTGGTTATGATATTGGGGGCTCATTCCACCAGATTTCGCCAAGGGTGGTCGCCATTTAGAAATAAATTGGCAAAAATATATGTGAATGCCCCATTATTGGAGATAACAAAAAATTTTTTTTCTTTTACCGTTAGCCCGTGGTAAGTTAGCCACTCGAAACTCTTCGCGTCGCCCCAAGAAACATGTTTTAGGTGTATACAGTTTCCCTTATATCTTTACTTCTAAGATA
Source organism: Dichetophora obliterata (assembly GCA_963920525.1). Taxonomy (NCBI): domain Eukaryota; kingdom Metazoa; phylum Arthropoda; class Insecta; order Diptera; family Sciomyzidae; genus Dichetophora; species Dichetophora obliterata. Next base: position 189,209,434 of record OY986435.1, on the reverse strand, counting down.
GGTTTCGACATAATTTAAAAACAGTTTAACAGAAAACTTAATTTTAACTGTATTTTTAAGTACAATAAAATTAAACTTTACTTAATTATGAATAAGGTATGAACAAATAATTCTAACTTTTGCCAAAAAATTAAATTTTTCGATTTTAATATTTTTTTATTAATTTTTATTTAAATACTCTTTGATTAAATTACGTAAATAAATGCATATAAACAATTACTGGTTTGCAGATATCATGCTCTTAATATAAGAATAGACGACAAATGTGTAAACTATCGGACCCTGCATCTCTGAAAACGCACATTTTAAAAATCTCAATTTTTTTATATCCTTTACAGTATCACTCATTTTTAATACACTGATTAGATTTGCCTTGATTTTGAAAAACTGCGTTTTAAAGTGTATTAAAAGCGAATTTAATACTGATGTTTATCGTGCACAACAAATAAAAAGAAAATTATTGCTAGAGGCTATTAGTGTTAAATTTTAAAAGGTTTTTATTATTAAAGTACTATTTTACAGCAAGTTAATTATTCAAGCATATTGAAAATTAGTGATATTAAAAAAATTTTAAAAATTTAGATTTTCAAAAAGTGCGTCTTTGAGATGCAGGGCCCGATAGTTTACTCATTCTTCGTAAATTCATTTTTTAAAGGCAAAATATCTATTATGTATGTTATTTAATCGAAGAGAACTTATACAAGAATTTTTAAAAAAAGACTTAATTTTAAAAAACTCTAACTTCTAAGAACAAGCTGGTTAAAAACGAAAAATATAATATTTTTGCAAAAGTTCAAGTATTTTTTTCAAACCTTATACATAATTAAGTAAAAAATAACTTTATTGCATTTAAAAGCAGAGTTAATTTTCTGTAAAACTGTTCTTAAATGAAGTCAATACCTATCTTAAAAGTAAAGATATAAGTAAGATCGTATACACCTAAAATACTTTTTTGAGGCGACTCCGAAACCTTTCGAGTGGAACCACGGGCTAACGGTAAAAAAAGATAATAAAAATTTTTTTGTTGTCTTCAATAATTTTTTCTAGATGGTGAGACGACTTTTTTTTGGTAGAAATCTGATTTAATGAGCCAAAGAACATAATAATTAAATTTTAATAAAATGTATAAAAATATTTTGTTGAAAATTTTTAATTAATATTTCTCATTTTTTGAAATTGAGTTAAAAATTAGTAAACTATTATTATATAGTCTTGGGAGTAGTACGATTTCTTTTTTCAACAATAATATTGTCATAAACAATGTAGCTGGATCTTGCAGCAGACTGAATTTTCACTATATTTGCTATATTTGTTCATTGACTCGCACAACTCTCAGCTGAATCGCGTAGCAGGAAAAAAATTCACTATATTCACTATGTTTGTTCGTTTATTCGCCCAACTCTCAACGCGAGGATCAAAGCAAGCACATATTGTGGAGCAGAGAGTGAGCATAATTCGCACTCAACATTAAAAAAGAGAGTGAGTTAATGCGAAGCAAACAAAATTGTTTGAGGAATGCGAATGCCTGAGAAAACAGAAAATGTAGTGAAGAAGGAGAGTGCGTTATGAAGCGAAGCGCTTGTTGCAGATCTCTGGTACATACATTAAAAGAAAAAAAAAAGAAGCCAACGAACTTGGGAACCGTCTCCTTTTTGAAGTCGTTTTAAAAACACAAAGCAATAATTCTATCTCTGAGGGAACAAATCTTCAAATTAAATTTTCACTCTATGCAATTTTTTGCTGCGCGGGGCCCCTAGGCAGTTGCCCAGAGTGTAGTAATGAATAAAAACTATTAGTTCATTTTTCCTCATATGCTCATTCCGATTACACTACAATTCCGAAGATTCCGTCATCTATAATTGAAGCGTTCTCGCGAATAACGTTGTAAACGACAAAATTGTAATTCTTCACTTTTAGTCATTTTACAAGCACTTTTATTCATTTTTATTAAATTTTTTTTTGGGTATGCGATAAAAATACCCCAAACTGCTCAACTGCTTACTCAGTTCTTTTTGTATATAATATAATTCGCATTACAGGTATCCGCAAAAAAAAACACTAAAAAAAGTATTGTTAACAACGATATTCACGATTATGCTTCAATTATCTGTAGGCTGCCAGCAACTTATAACTATATGTACTTATAGATATCCTATTCTCTGTAGATTTTTTTTTAAATTTCCAGCGATTTCCTGCTTTTTCTTGCGCCTAAAGTTTTCACCATCCTGAAGTGTTTCCAACGTTGGTTTGTTCATCGTTTCAGGCAGTAATAGAGTAAGCATGCCAGCCAAAAATGTTAAGGCGCCACATATGACCAGCGGCAGGGGCTGCCAAATCTGCGAGAGTGTAAATATATATGGCGCCAAGATGCCGCCAAAGCGTGCAATCATTGAAGCAGCGCCTAAGCCAACATTGCGCACAACCGTCGGAAACTGTTCGGCTGAGAAGATGTAGATGGTGCCAAAAGCTGCGGTTATGCCAAATTTACCAACCATTGCAAAGCAAATGGTTAGCCAGTTCATGTCGTTGGGCACAACAGTGGTCAGCAGCAGACCCAGACCGGAGAGCAGTAGGTTACCACAGAGCACAACGCGACGTCCCAGACGATAAAGCATAAGCAACAAGGAGCAGAAGGCTGGTATCTCAATAAGCGAACTTATGGCAAAGTTCAGCAAATCATTTTCACCCAACATACTTGTGTTCCAAGAAAGCCCATAGAAAGTGGCCATGATGACAAACCAATTGAAGAATATCAGCATGGATTTGCGTCGCATGTTGGGAGATTTCATAAGATCCATGATAGTAGGCTGCTGATGTTGCATGTGTGTGGCAGTGGCACACTGTTTAGGCACAATAGTTGCCTTGGGCGCCTTAAGCTCCAGCAACAGCGTATCCATTAAATCCTTGGAGATTTTGATACCTTTCTTGCGTGCCAGCAGCTCAATATTGCATCTTGCTCGTTCGTTCTGTTGCGTTGAAATAAGCCAACGTGTAGATTCTGGTATGATCCACTTGTAGGGCAGAAAGAGTAGACCAGGTAGCGACATGGCAATCTGCAACCAACGCCAGTCGCGTATAAAAAAGGCAAATACCGATGTGAGTATGGCTCCCAAGGAGAAAGAAATCATCATAGCAACACTGGCCAACAAACGGTAGTGCGGTGTAACCATTTCGGTAGCCAAAACATAGGCTGTTATAAAGACACCAGTGATGGTAAAGCCAATAAAGATGCGTGCTACAGTGAAGCTAATGTAATCGGGTGCAATGCCAGCCAAGATGCCAGACACTAATTGCAGCACCAAACCAACCATTAAAATAGGCTGACGACCGTACTTGTCAGACAAATGACCGAACATAATGCTGCCCAGTAGTATTCCTACCATAAGCAATGCCTGATTAGTGGCCACTAGCCAGCTGCGCTCACACACCAAATCCCACTCGGTCACAGCGTTGCTGGCATAAACACTGTCATCATAGATGTAGCTGCTACACTTCTCACTCGTATTTGCCGCTGTCAGATATTCACACGATCGATAGCTGCCACTTGTTGCTGTATCTATAGCATATGATGTTTCCCATATTTCCGGCGCCAAAGAATAGTTGCTGCTGTCAGTTGCATTCAAGAGTTCCGATGGCAAAGCACATCGAAAACGTGGCTGCGCCAAGAGAAACACACCCGAAAATGTATGGATGGCACAAACAACTGCATTTAAGCACAAGAGAAAGAATATGAAATATTGATATTTGCCAAAACCACCCAAAGCACTTAAAATCTCATCGTAGCCCATGACGTAAACTTGGATTAGACTGTCAATATCAATAACTGTCAATCAGCATTAACTGTGTTATATATTGAGAGTATTTTAAAACCGGTGTCACTGCTTACCGGCAGCAACGGGATTACTGTGGAATGCTCGAAGTCAGTTAACAATTACAAGTTGTGTTGTTACGAAGAAGTGTTGAGTTTGTATTTTGGTATTTTTTTTTTATTTTCTTAACGACTAAGCTGATAAGCAGTTTAAAATTTTTTGAAATAAAACTCTAGAAGATTGGATCATTTCGTACACTGAACGAAAAGGTATGTAGTTTGATCAGAGAAACAGAAACTTACTCTCAACTGTATGAATGCCCTGTTAAAAATAGTAGTACTTTCCATATTTTCAATTATATATTGACACTAGCGGGTTATCGCAGACTTCAGGGATGCATTTTGATTCTGACGAGAGAATGGTAAAGAAATTACTAAGGTTTCATTTTCACGATTGAACGGACTTACAACATTAATTTGTTGTAATGCTTGTACAGATTTTTTTGGACAATTGCATGATTTTTACGAGTTTTTAGTATTTTTTTTTAACTTGACAGCGGTCCTGGAATTTGTGTGTTACTATGTACCTACTTTCTCAAATGTAGTAAGCAAAAGTTTACTTGCAAAATGATGTCCCGAAGAAGCCTGTATTTTAAGGAAAATAAGATTCCCAACAGTTTTGTTGTTTTAGCCAGTGCTGTAAAAACTACATTCGTATTCAGAATTTTAAGAACAACTGAATATCGGCAAAAGAATTCATTCAATGAATGCAAAATTATTTATGAATAAAATTTTTAATTCTCATTCAATTTTAAAAAATTGATTAATTACACGGTGTAACAGTGCAGAAAAATTTGGCTCTACACTGAACCAAAAAGGTACATAAAATCAATGAATAAATTCATTGTCCATAAGAATAAATCATGAATTTTGCGTCAAAGTACGCATTCATTGGTTCAATGTATACCCGTTCATGCTTATTAGAACCGTACATTAAACCCAAAAAGTTAGTGTACTGTTCATTGGGCCAATGTGTGTTGTTTTTATAGACAATGTACCATACATTGATTTTAAAGTACAGATTCATAAAAAAAATTGAGATTAAAGTATGTTATTCATGCAGCTAATGTATACTATATTCTTTGGCTCAATGAATAATACATTGATTTAAAAGTACAGGTTCATAAAATGATGTTAATCATTTATAGCATTCATACAGCCAATGAATATATTCATTGTCTCAATGAAAAATTCATTGATTTTAAAGAACAGGTTCATAAAAATATTGATACTTAAATATGCTATTCTTATAGCCAATGAACATATTCATTGGCTCAATGAACAATACATTGATTTTAAAGAACAGGTTCATAAAATATTTATATTTAAGTACGGTATTCATACAACCAATGAACATTTTCTTTGACTCAATGAAAAATAACTTGTTTTAATCTATTATTTCATTGATATTAAGCAAGAAGTCATTGATTTAATGAACACCTATTTCGATAATACACTGCAAAAAAGATCTCATTGCAAATAAAAGATTTAAGAATATTGGTTGTAATTTATATTTTTTTATTTTAATCCTTAAGTAAATCAAGTTAAATAAACATTCGTTTATTCATTGACATTTTTTTAAATTAAAATTAAAAGCAACTCATATACTCGTTAATATAATAATTGTAGATATGTTCATATAAAGAAGAAGAAAGGCATAAATAAAACATAATATAAAACTAATTCTTTTTTAATAAAAAGACACAGTTTCGATAGTATCGTAAGTACAGACGTAGAATTCCTTTTTCTACAGTAATAGAGAAAAATTCTGGTTTTTTTATTTATATTTTTCAAAACTTTTTTAAAACATTTCATCTTCTAAATAAGAATTATTCAAAAACGAATTTGTTGTTGTTGTTGCCTTCTTCAAACTTACTTGATCTAAAAAGCTCACAATTAAACTAATGTTAAAATTTGTTTTGTTTTATAAAAAGTTTTCGTTTGATATATATATTATATATGTTTATGCTCTTTACTACAGGAAAAATAAATAATTAAAATTTTTCCGATATTTATTGCCATTTATTAAGCATTACTTTGAATGACATTTACTTTTAACCAACACAAAAAATTAACAACAAATTCATCACTAAAAATATCAAACGAAAGCTTTTTATAAAACAAAATAACTTTTTACATGAATTTAATTAGATCAAGTAAGTTTAAAGTAGAACAACAACACTAAATATGTTTTTGAATAATTTTTATTTAGAAGATGAAATGTTTCCAAATAGTGTTGAAAAATATGAATTAAAAAAAAAACCAGAATTTTTCTCTATTACTATATAAAAAGGAATTCTACGGCTATACTTACGATACTATCGAAACTATGTCTTTTTTTTATAGATATTCCGAATTTCTACTCTGGAAATAGCTACAGTCGGCATATGACAATCGAAGTATGTCATATTAAAATAGTTTAAATCAATTTAGTAAAATCTATATATATAAAAATGGATGTATGTATGTGGGTATGTGGGTATGTGGCTATATCACGTATAGACTCCGAAACCGCTGAACCGATTGTTTTGAAATTTTCAGGGAAACTGGACCCACATCTTGAGAGTGTTCCTGTGAGGTTTGGTAACGATTGGACAAGGGGGCGTGGTACCTCCCATACAAGCCAAATTTGCGCTATCGACCACAAACCAAAAAAAGTGTATATATCAGACGGTTTCGATCGTAAAAAACTAAAATTTGTCAATTTTGTTCAGATGGTTACTGTCGGTAACTGTACAAAAAATGGGCGTGGTAAAAATATATATACGCCCAATTTTTGGAAATCATGGCAATTGCGAAGTTATACACATTTTTATAATGAAACTTGCTGTGTAGGTGCTCTAGGAGGCGGTCACTATATATAAATGTTTTCACGCCCACTTTTACCGCCCACAAATCAATATCTATATATATATAAAGCAAAACGATGTGTGTCTGTCTGCGTGATGTCTATAGACTACAAAACTACTGAACCGATTGACCTGAAATTTTGGCAGTCGATTTGTTGCAGGTACGAGATGGTTGAGAAATTTTTTTTGCCACACCCCCTTTTACCTCCCCTAAATCAATAAAAATGTTATATTTAAGTCGGTTTGTGTCGTATAAGGCTAAAATTTTGAAATTTCGTATGTACAGTTACTTTCGACAACTGTACTAAAAATGGGTTGCCACGCCCTCTTTTACCGCCCACAAATAAATAAAAATGGTTTATTTCAGACGGTCTTGGTCATATAAGACTTAAATTTGGTACTTTGGTTTGTGTAGTTACTGACAGTAACTGTACGAAGAATTGGCTTCCACGCCCCCTTTTCGCGCCCACAAATCAGTGAAAATGCTATATTTAAAGCAGTTTTGGCCGTATTAGACTAACATGTGATACCTAAGTTTGTATGGTTACTTTCGGAAATTGTACTAAAAAAGGGCGTCATCGCTATACAGCCACACCCACTTTTTTAGAAATCATTAAAATTGACTACTGGGCCGATGGAGCTAAAATGTTGGCTTAGTTTGTACGGTTACTGTCAGCAACTGCACTAAAAATTGGTTTCCATGCCCCCCTTTTACCGCCCACAAACCAATGAAAACGTTTTATTTCAACGGTTTAGGTCGTAATAGACAAAAATTTGATAATTCAGTTCATATGGTTAGTCTCGGCAAGTGCACTAAAAATAGGCCTGTCTCACTTTAGTTAAACTCACTTTTCGGGGCGTTAGCGTCGAGTGAAGTAAAGTGCGCCAGGCTTAACCTAAATTGAGCTGAAATTTGGGCAGTCGATTTGTTTCGATTACGAGATGGCTCAAGGGAAATATTTTACCACTGTTTACCGCTTGCAAAACAAAAAATGCTATATTTCGCACGGTTTTGATCGTATTAGACTAAAATTTGCTTATTTAGTGCATATGGCTACTTTCGGAAGCTATACTGAAAATGGTGAATATATTTGGCATTTCTGGACATTTTCGTGTATGGCAGTAAGGCGATCTGTAGCAGAACAACGTCTGCCGAGGAAAGTGAGTGTTCCTGTGACGTTTGGTAACGTTTGGACGAGGGTTCGTGGTACCTCCCATACAAGCCAAATTTTCGCTATCGACACAAACAAAAAAAAAAGGACGTAATAAACTAAGATTTAGTAATTTTGTTCAGATGGTTACTGTCAGTTACTGTACAAAAAATGGGCGTGGTCGCAATATATATACGCCCACTTTTTCACAATCATGGCAATTCTGGAGTTCTACACATTTTTATAGTGAAACTTGCTGTGTAGGTGCTCCAAGAAGTAGTCACGATACATAAATGTTTTTACGCCCACTTTTACCGCCCACAAATCAATATCTGTATACATAAAAATTAATCGTGATTTGTTCGGATGCTTAAAACTTGAAAACGACTGGACCAAATTAAATACTTCTTTACACGGGTTTGTTCGTAACTGCTACGCAAAGGTTTAGGAAAAAATAATGCCACACCCCCTTTTATCGCCCACAAATTAATAAAAATGCTATATTTAAGACGGTTTTGGTCGTATTGAATTAAATTATTTCATTAATAAAATAGTTATTACCTTTAATAAAAACGGGCGTGGTCACTCTTCATCTACTCCTACTTTTAAGAAAATATCAAATTACTTCGAAACAATTGGTCCGATTGAGCTCAAATTTTGTAAGTGGCTTTGCTTTGAGTACGAAATGGTTTAAGAAGAAATGCCACACCTTTAGAGTCCCTTTTACCTCCCACAAATATATACAAAATTTGTGGTATCGAATACCTTTAGAGTTATGGGTCGCACAGCTTAGAAATTCGGTATTCGACCACAATTTAGACATACCGTTTCAGTGGTGAAATTTTATGGGAGTTGGACAAGGAGGAGGGGCACCTCCAATACAACCCAAATTTGCGATATCGAAAAGCTTTGAAGTTATAAGCCGCACAGTTTTGAAATTAAATTTTTGACCTCAATTTACATATGCAGTTTCAATGATTTTATTTTATGGGCGTTGGACAAGGAGACGTGACATCTCTCTTACAACCCAAATTCGCGATATCGAATTGCTTTGAAGTTATAGTTTGACAGCTTAAGAATTCGGTATTCGACCTAAATTAGTACATGCACTTTCATTACTTACATTTTATGGGCGTAGGGCAAAGGGGAGTGGCACTTCCCATACAACCCAACTTTGTGATATCAAATAGCTTTGGAGTTGTAGGTCGCACAACCCCTTAATTCAGTATTCGACCTCAATGTACACATGCAGTTTCATTTATTTAATTTTATGTTCATTGGTAAGAGGGGCGTGGCACCTCCCATATAACTTAAATTTTCGATATCGAATATCATTGAAGTTATAGGTCGCACAGCGTCAGAATTCAGTATTCTACCTAAATTTATACATGCAGTTTCATTAATTACATTTTATGGGCGTACGACAAGGAGGCGTGAAACCTCCTCTTTAACCCAAATTAGAGATATCAAATAGCTTTGGGGTTATAGGTCGCACAGTTTTTGAATTCAGTATTGGACCTCAATGTACACATGCAGTTTCATTGATTACAATTTATGAGCGTTGATCAAGGGGGAGTGGCACATCCCATACAACGAAAACTTGTGATATCGAATAGCTTTGGAGTTCAAGGTCGCACAGCGTCGGAATTCAGTATTCGACCTAAATTTACGCATGCAGATTTACTGATAAAATTTTTCAGAGTTTTTCGGGGGGCGTGACACCTCCAACTTAGCCCAAATTTGCGATATCGAATAGCTTTGGAGTTATAGGTAACTCAGCCTCGGAATTCACTATTCGACCTCAGTTTACACATGCAGTTCATTGGTAAAAATTTATGGGCGTAGGGAAAAGGGGAGTGGCACCTCCTTTACAACCCAAACAGTTTTTGAATTCGGTATTTGACCCCCATGTACACATGCAGTTTAATTGATTACATTCTATGAGCGGTGATCAAGAGGGCGTGGCACTTCCCATACAACCCAAATTTGTTATATCGAATAGCTTTGTAGACATAGTTCGCATCTCGGAATTCAGTATTCGACCTCAATTTAGACATGCTGTTTAACTGATAACATTTTATGGGCGTTTGACAAGGGGGAGTGGCAGCAACGCGCCGGGTTTTAGCTAGTATATATATATTATTACAACGATTTGTTTTTAGTAAAAGTGGTACCATAACGGAAATATATAACTCATATATATGAACATAAAGTTAATTGAATAAATTGAAAGCTTATGTATATATATGTATATATTAGGGCGGGTCAATTTGTATGGACGAATTTTTTGGAGGTCTGGCTCAGCGAAATTCGTAAAATATATGTAATTTCAAGACTTTTTCTCCACTACAGCATATACAAATTCTGAAAAAAAGCTGTGCGGACTTTCGTAAATAGTCATACATTCATATTTTATAATTGAGAACAAAATCTATTTACGAAAGTCCGCACAGCTTTTTTTCAGAATTTGTATATGCTGTAGTGGAGAAAAAGTCTTGAAATTACATGTATTTTACGAATTTCGCTGAGCCAGAATTTGACCCGCCCTAATGTATATATATATATATATATATATATTTAACTTTATGTTTATACATATAAATTATATATTTCCGTTACATATATATTATGTAACGTTCACAAAAAACATGATAAATATATTTATATAAACAGTAGTAATTGAATAGCTACATTCATATATCACAAGCGTTTTATTTTTTTAAACAGTTAACATCAATAAATTATTATATATATATATATATATATATGTGTGTCGACAATGAATAACGACTTAACTCAAAATATCGTAAAAAAGCTATATGGCATTTTCTTCGTTGCCAATCTTTGATAGAATGCAGGAAAACATGTTTTGCACAGAATAGATAACCACTTAATTCTGCACCTATTACCGTTTGTAACGTTTCATATATTTCACAAAAAAGGTCGGAAAAAATACAATAAAAATATCGGTTTTTACGATAATTTGAGCTTAGTCGTTATTCCTTGTCGACAATGATATATTTATATATGCTGATATAAATTTTGTTAAAAATACTTCGATTGTCATATACTGACTGTAGCTACACTATTGCCAGAGAGTAAGTCCCATGTTACGGTGGCGGTCATGGGCTCATCATGGTCATGCATTGTTGTTGTTTCAATGTAAATTAAAAATTTGAGAGCGAGAACAAGAGAGTAAATTTTCACCACCACGGTCACCAAATGATTCGACAAAAATATGAAATCATGGGATCAAAACAGTGTTGCGTTGTGGAATTATTCACAATATTTGTGTTTAGGCACGAAAATAGTACACTATTAGTACGAAATGTATGAAAGCAGTAATGAAACCTGCTTAATAGCAACACTTATCGGTTGAAAAAATATTAAAAGTAGCAAATAGTGTGCTGGTGCTTAGGCATCAAATGACCACCAGCATAACATACTTTCGTCACACAGCTCATCAAACGAAAAAAGAGAGTAAAAAGTGTCATGATCAGGGATCATATGACGACCACCGTAACATTACCCTAAGAATTAAGAACATATAAAAAAATTTCATAACTGAACCAACAACAATTACTAAGCAAATCTAAAACAACGACGCACAGAGAAGAGCATGATCACAGCGGTTGAGCAGCGTTAGAGGGGATGAACCGAATCGTCAACAGAAAATAAACAGAAGTTGGTTTACTATGTCCCGCTTTTCACTCGTCACACATGAAAATTCTCGAGCTTGCGGCGAAAGCCATTATTGCTCCGAGAGCAATAATTCTCCTGCTCTGGTAGCAAGATAGCTTTGTCCCGCTTTTCACTCGGCAATAATTGCCTTTGCCGAAAGCAGGTTGGCGATTACTCGCCCGAGTTATATTACCTGCACCACATAGAATAACATAATTAAAGTCCATCACCCAACACAGGGAACACAGCAGACGCCAGATCAGCACTTTAACATTAATCTAACATTTTGCTTATATTATTTCAAAATTCACATACTTCTTGTAATATAATCATTTTTGCTTATTCTGTTTGTTTAACATTTCATAACTCACACACTTTCTGCAATATAATCAGTTTATACTTTACCTGTGAAATAAAAAATGCATTGTAGAGTTACGCCTTTTCCACACTTGGTCAACGCAACTCCAACTCAAGTTGCTAGCCTGTGTATTTATACCGGAACCTTCAGATTAAGCAACTTGCACGCAACAAGTTCTCGACACGTTCTCAACCTGCTCAACGCAACGCGGCTTTCCGCAATTTTCATCGGCGACGTGTTGCATCAGTTTGTTTGTTTTGTGAATTCAAGTATTTGTAGTGCAGTAGGCTTTATATTAATCAAGGTGAATAAGCTAATTAATTAGTTCCTAATAGAATCTAAAAGAAGAAGAAATAGTTTGCAAGATAAATGAGCAAGTGTTAAATATTAAATCAGTGCAAGAAGTCGAAAAACATGAGTTATTATATAAAAACAATTATTATATGTTGCATGACTTTTGAAGCAAGTCTGAAAGCATTCGGTTTATAGTTGCATTGCTTTACAACTTTTTCGCTGTTGCGTTGAAGTTGTGTTGGAATTGCGTTGACCATGTGTGGAAAAGGCCTTAGTCTTAAGTTGATTGTCAAGAAATAAAGTTGATTTTTTTTAACTAACTTCAAGCTCGAAACGTTATTTGGCGCAGTCGGCAGGATTGGTGGCGGTCCATCCTTTGGAAATAAATTAATTAACGGCGTTTTACCGAAAATTAAAAAATATTTAAAAAGGACTGTGTTGTTCACAACAGAAGTGTTGTGAAAAAAAATATATATATAATAAATAATTTACTTTTCCTTTATCGAGTGAATATCGATAAATAGTGACACTAATAAGGACCATGGACGTTTTAACTTCAAACAACCAATCCGAACTTCATCAACGGAATATTTATAAAAACAACCATCGAGAGAACATCGATTGGATCAAAAGTCTCAACTTCAAGAAAACTTATCCGGAATGGCAACATACCTTATTCTGCTACAGGGGTAAGTGAGCATTTGACATTATTTAAAAAGTATCATACAGAAATCCAATTTCCCAATTAAAATGCTAACTAAAACCTACCAATAAAAATAATAAAAAAAAAAAATAAATAATAATAAAGGAAAAAAAATCTCCAATATATACATTCATAATAAAAATAATAAGGAAGAATTTTTTAATACATTTCGTGTGACTTGATTTTATACGAAGAAAACCAATTTAGTAAGAAGAACTTTTTGAAATAAATAAGATGTTTAAATAAACTAGGAATCTTTAACCTTTCAATAAAAAAAAAATTATATAATAAGTTTTGTGTGACGTAATATAAAAGAAATCTATTAAATGAGAAGAACTTTCTTTAAAAATAAATTAGGTGTGCCATATCCAAAAAGTAAAAGTTTAAAAAATTTACACACCATTAAAGAAAGTGAAGAGTTAGAAAAATTTTCAGGCAGCTTGCCAAATTTAAGTTCCATAGTAATTGAAAAAACGTTATCAAACATGGCGCAGAACGACATTTTTAACGCATTGAGAACTCCAGATGCAGTAAAGGACCTTCCGAAATATGACGGTAATCCTAGATTGCTCTATGAATTTATAAGCAATGTCGAGGAAATTCTCACCTATGTTGTTCAAATACTAGATACACCATATGCCAAAATTTTATTACGGGCTATACGAAATAAAATTGAAGGACCAGCTAACGAAGTCCTACACATGTATGGTACAACGTTAGATTGGACCGAAATAAAAACTAATTTAATTTTACATTATGCGGTCAAATGTTCAGAAACTTCTCTAATACGAGACCTTCATACTCTACGACAAGGAAACAAAACCGTAGAGGTGTTTTTCAGTGAAATCTTGGAAATTCAAGCCACAATGAACAACAATATTCTCATTCACGAAACAAAATGTAGAGTCATAGAAGCTAAACGTAACCTCTATTCGGAAATGTGTCTCAACACCTTTTTAAGTGGTTTAAAAGAACCACTAGGTTCATCTATTAGGGCAATGAAAACCCCTACATTAGCGGTTGCTTATTCATACAGTGTAAAAGAGCAAAACATGTTTTATTTAAAACACAATGCTTCAAACTATCAAAGTCGAAAACCAAACTTTGAAAGTCGGCATACTATGAATACCCCAAACCGAAATCCACAACCTGTATTTGATTTTAACAGATCACATTATCAGCAACAAAGACCACAATTTCAACAACAAAGACCCAATAGTCAGATGATAAGACCAACCTATTATCCTCAGCAAAGATTTTCTCAACCATTTAGACTCAACCACAACAATAACTTTCAAAACTTCAGACCCAACAATAATAATTTAACAAACTATAGACAAAACTATTCTACAAGACCCCCACCCCCAACTCCAATGGACGTTAGCTCTGGCACGTCTAAATTCAGACAGCCAACCCTAGCACAACCTACTAATAATTCTAATTTTGTTCAACAAAAACCTCAACCTAGATTTTCAATTGAGGAAGTCTACAACATAAATCCGTAAGAAATGGATCCTACCAATGGTAACGTACCATATGACAATTCGTATGACAACTACGACCCTTACGACGACAACATTAGGTTAGAAAATTACACATACACAGAACCACCAACTCAAGAGCCAACTGGGAATAGTAACGAAATATTAGAAGACAGAAATTTTCAGCTAAATGCCTCACCCCAGGAAACGGATATTTAGATATTAATAAACACGGATTCACTCTTCCATACATAAGTATTTCTTCTCCTTTTGGAAGGCCACTGAACTTCCTAATCGACACTGGTGCCTCAGCATCATTTATAAATCCTGAATTCATTAACAGACAAAATAGAACGGAATGCAAACCGATTACAATAACAACTGTATTAAATCACCACACTTTAAAGTATGAAACCTCAATACCCATTTTCCATGAATTTCATACGAACGGATATTTAAAATTTTTAACATTCAAATTTCATAATTATTTCGACGGTCTATTAGGATTAGATGCTTTAACACAACTATGTGCTAAAGTGGATCTAGAAAATAAAACACTAATAACTAAAACTGCTATAATTCCACTAAAATGCAAGCCTAATCTCACTTCTGGTAAACATATAATCCCTGCAAACTCTAAAATAATACTTAAAATCCCTGTTGACACTCGCAACGGTGATGTCTATTCAGAAAAGCTTTTCTTAAATCCTGAATTATATATTTCTGAAGGCATATATACAGCCGAAGGTTGGTATTGTCTAATGGAAATTGTAAACAAATCAAACACAGACCAAATTTTACTTGTTGAAAAACCAATCAGAGTACATACCTACATTACCTCTAACTACAGAGAACTTAACCATTTCAGTTTTGACTACGATCTAGTAAATACAAAAGCTAAAATAACAGATTTGATTAGACACAACCACCTTAATGACGAAGAAAGGCAAGCCTTAACAAAAATTTGTACAAACTATGAAGACATATTTTTTAAAGAAGGCCAAACACTCAGTTTTTCAAACCAAGTCAAACATAAAATTCCAATAACAGACCAACTACCGATATACACAAAATCTTACCGATATCCTTATATCCATAAGGAGGAAGTCCGAAATCAAATAAACAATATGCTGGAACAAGGAATTATACAACCAAGTTACTCTCCCTGGAGCTCTCCAGTTTGGATAGTACCAAAAAAAAAGGATGCTAGCGGAAAGCAGAAGTGGAGACTTGTAATTGATTACAGGAAGCTAAACGAGAAAACCGTTTCTGATCGCTACCCTCTTCCAAATATAACGGAAATACTTGACAAACTTGGAAAATGTATGTATTTTTCCACTCTCGATTTGGCCAGTGGGTTCCATCAAATCGAGATGCATCCAAAGGATATATCTAAAACAGCTTTTACCGTGGAAAACGGACATTTCGAACATATAAGAATGCCTTTCGGATTGAAAAACGCGCCATCGACGTTTCAAAGAGTCATGGACAATGTGTTAAAGGAATTACAAGGTAACATCTGTCTAGTCTATTTAGATGACATTATTGTCTTCTCAACATCCCTACAGGAACACATCGAAAATTTGAAAAAAGTATTTGAAAAACTTCGTCAAGCTAACCTCAAGGTACAGCTTGATAAATCTGAATTCCTCCACAAAGAAATTGCTTTCTCAGGACATCTGGTAACAACCGAAGGTGTTAAACCCAATCCCGAAAAAATAATAGCCATTAAAAATTTTCCATTACCTAGAACACAAAAAGAAATAAAGTCCTTCTTAGGCTTATTTGGCTACTACAGGAAGTTTGTTAAAGACTTTGCTAAATTAGTTAAACCATTACACCGAAAAAAATTTACAGAGTTAACCCAAGTATTTTCATGAGTCAAAAGAGTTTTTAAGAAGTTAAAAACGTTTTGTCGTCGTAAAACACAAAATGAATTGAATCAATATTTTTTTTGTTAATATAAAACTTTTTTTGCTTGATACTCATATTCAAAGCTTGGAGTCAAGCGCGTCGGAAGCGAATTTCATCTGGGGGGCAGTACAAATGGGGGGGGGGCAGTACAAATGGTGGTGCAAAAAAAGTTCACCAAAATTTCTTCACATGAAACATGAAGAAGAGAGAAAGAAAAGGAAAATATATATAACAAAAATATAATCGTTGTAAAAAAACTGATATTTTGAATAACTTTTTCTTTTAAATTGTTTATCTAGCTAAAAAAGTGGGGGGGGGCAACTGCACCTCTTTCCCCCCGCTTCCGACGCCAGTAAGTAAAATTAATGGGGCCAGTGGAGTAAATTAAAAGCAGTTTCAAATTAATTCTGCATCTTCTCCAAACATTTCTCATTTTTACTCCATTAAAACTTCTTGCAACCATCTATGAAGAACGTCTTTGTATTTTAAAGCTGAAACGGAGTTATTTTTAGCACGAAACAGAGTCTGCTCGAGCAAATATTTCCGTTTGTTCGTTTCACTTTGAAGGAAGAGAAAATACCTAAATATTTTAACAAGCAAATCAAGTGAGCTATAAGAATTAAATGTTGCATAATGATAAAAAAGGGCCGTTTTTACTATTGCGAGTTATATGTTTTCGTATATCTTTATGGAAGTGAAACTTCTTATGCGGTTATTTGATATAGAGGGTAACATTTTTCGAGTCTCGTCACGAAAGTTTTTTTTTAATTTCGTCACGAAAAATTGTGTACACAAGCTTGATATATTTTTTTTTGTATGGGGACCACCCCTAGAAGGGTGGCAGATAGAGTGTATGTGTGTATAGAAGAAATGCTAAATTAAAAAAACAATAGGACCAGCTCATACATTTGACCTCCCTAGGGGTTATTGATTTTTTGATGTGAACTATAATAGACAGTTTTTTTCTATTTTTTGTGTCTTTTGTATCGGGACCTCCAAAAGGTTGGCAGATAGAGATAAGGTGAGTTCAAAAGAAATGTTAAGGGGGAAAAATTAATAGGACCAGCTCATATATTGATCGCCTTAGGGGTTGTAGATGTTTTGATATGAATTATAAAAGCCATTTTTTTTTAATTTTTTGTTTTTTTTATGGGGACTCCCACCATAGATCCCCATAGGTGAATTTTTCGCGTCATCTCGTAAATATCAAATCACGGACATATTCCGCATACATTGCAAACCATTAAGACCAGTATTACTAAATGAAGCACCAACCAATGACATGAAAATATTAAATAAACAGAATATCTTTTATGAAAATGTTGTATTGTATTTCGTTTGAGATGCTATATCTTTCTTACTCTCTGTTTTTTTACAAGAATTTATTTTATTCTTTATATTAAGAAGCTTACCTTCTGTACTGTATACACACTATACCGTAATTTTTTTTAATCTGCGGTGTATTTTTTATAGAAAATTTTGGGAAACTAAACAATTTTATTAAACTTGGTATACAACTGTTGTTTTAATAAAAGTCAAGAAACATACATTTTATTAACGAAACTGCATTAAACAATAATAAATAAATTCTTAATGTATGTATCACGACATCTAGGCAACCATGCTCACTTAACACAAATCGCCTTGAGAATATTCTACCTATCTTTGTACCAAATTTAATTATTCTAGCATCAATTTATATACTTCACTTTGATAAATTCTCTGCTCTGCAAGCTGCTCTGTGAGTATGGACAAGAGATTCTGTTTTCGGCGTTAAATATGACTTTAATTTCCTTTGTATTCAATTGGAATAAGAAATAAATAAAAATAATTAAACACAAAAGAAATGACGGGTTCTTTATTTAACTCTTTTGTGGGTGAGTTTGTTTATTTTAAAGCTTCATGCTACATTTAAATGAGTTGATTCTAGTTTTTTTTGAGTGAACTCAAAATTTAAAAATTCTCAATTTCTCATTCTTAAAACAACTCCAAACGGAGTCAGTACGACTTTTCAAACAAATCCAATTTTTTAAGTAAATTGAACACGCAAACGGAGTTAAATATAGTTTTTACAGCTTTGGCAAAATACCATGCACGAAAAGAGTTAAATTGATTCCAAATGTGGTTTTATTTACTCCGCTTTTTTTTTGGTGTAACAGAATACTTAAAAAAAGGTAAAACAGTACAGTTAACCGAAAAATATATACAGGCATTCGAACTTTGTAAAACCATTTTGACAAATGACCCAATCTTAAAATATCCCGACTTCGAAAAACCATTCGTTCTCACTACAGATGCTAGCAACTTTGCTATTGGAGCTATTCTCTCACAAGGATCTATAGGAAGCGATCTTCCAATCTGTTATGCTAGTAGAACTTTGACAGACACAGAAATTAATTATTCTACAATTGAGAAAGAATTGCTTGCCATTGTGTGGGCTACTAAATACTTCAGACCATATTTGTTTGGACACAAATTTAAAATCGTTACTGATCACAAACCACTCACCTGGCTGATGAGCCTTAAGGAACCTAATTCCAAATTAGTTCGTTGGCGCCTCAAACTTGAAGAGTACGATTACGAGATTGTATACAAAAAAGGATCACAAAACACTAACGCAGATGCTCTTAGTAGAGTAAAAATTGAAAGCAATAAATCAAAAAAATCAAATTGAAATTCACATGAACGATTCAAGCAGTACAATTTTAGGTACTAGTGGTACAACAATTCATTCAGCAAGTGAAGATCTTAACGACGAAATTCCTATTTCAGAGAGACCCCTAAACGAGTTCAATCTACAAATCATCTTACAAAAATCTACTGGTGGATCAGGTATGACAATAGAAACAATTTTTAAAAATCGACAACGTCGAACAATCAGAAGAGATAATTTTACAGAGACTAACCTAGTAGAAATTCTAAAAAATTTTATGCCACCCAATAGACTATCCGCAATTTATACAGATGATGAAACTTTTCGCAACGTACAAAATACTTATTCAAAATACTTTTCACAAAGTAAAATTTTTTAAATAATCAGGTGCACCGAAATACTAACAGACATCAGACAGAATGACGATCAGGATAAACTCATTAACGATTACCACGAAAAATCCAACCATAGAGGTATTGCAGAAACCCTATTACATTTAAGAAGACAGTTTTATTTTCCGTATATGAAACAAAAAATCACTAACATAATTAATAGCTGTGATAAATGTCAATTATTAAAATACGACAGACACCCAGCAAAAATAAAGTATCAAATCTCAGAATCCCATCAAAACCCCTAGACTTGTTACACATGGACATATACACCATAAATGATAAACACATCTTAACAATAATAGACAAATTTTCAAGATTTGCTGCTGGTTACACACTCACTTCTAGAAATAGTGTATCCATTCTTAAATCATTGAAACACTACATTAGCCTACACGGGCCCCCACAAAAAATAGTATGTGACCAAGGAACGGAATTTACTTCAAATATTTTCAAAGAATTTTGTAGACAACACGACATAAATCTACATTATACTTCCTCTCAACAAAGTAGTAGCAACGCACCAGTTGAAAGGCTACACTCAACACTCACTGAAATTTATAGAATTATCAGAGAAAAACAAAAAGAGCAAAATTTAGAATTAGATCATGAAGAAATATTATTAGATACCCTTATAACAGATAACAAAGCCATACATTCGGCAACTAAATTAACACCCTATGAATTATTTTATGGGAGAACCTTTCAATTTAATAAAAACCTAGCATGTAGTTCTAAACACGAATATTTAGAAAAGCTTAACGCATTTCAAGCTAAATTATATCCTTTAATAAAAAATAAAGTTGAAAATATAGTAAATAAGAGAATCGACTCTCTAAACGAAAAGCGAGAAGACCCCGAAAATTGGGAAGAAAATAATGAAAGATTTAGAAAAGAATGTAGAAGGAATAAGTTAACACCTAGATTTAGCAAACACAAAGTAAAGAAAAACGGTAAAGTAACCTTAATAACAACAAAAAATCAAAAATTGCATAAAGCAAAAATAAAGAAAAAGAAAAAGGTATATGATATTAACACAAGACCACTCAATCCTTTATATATACTTACAGGCTAATTCTCTGCTCCGCACAAATTATGGAAGTGCATGACTTAAACAATAGACTTGGAATCCTACCACTAAATTTAGGAAGAGCTCGCACAATCCTCAATTATAACAACTTGATTCACATAGTTGACCTTGAAACGTATCAATCTGACATCAATAGAATCACGGATTCTCTAATTACTTTTAAAACAATGCCGATATTCAAACAAACTACCGATTTAATTCATTTTAAACTAAAGAATTTACAATCTAAATTAAACTTACTAACTACAAAGCCACGTAATAGAAGAGGCTTGGCAAATGGTTTAGGAACTGTAATTAAATTTATAACTGATAATATGGATGCGTCCGATGCCGAAGAATTAAATAAGAAAATAAGTAACTTAACTTTAAATCAGGATAAAATATCTTCAGAATTCAATAAACAAACATCTCTCAATTCACAAATGCTAGAAAGATTTCAAAATATCAGCAAACATATTAATGCTCAGCAAGATATAATAGAACAATTTCAATTTCCAGAAAGAGCAAAAACAAGAACCAGAGAAGAAAACGATCTATTCTTTCGATCACAATATTTAAACCAAATAGCTTATAACATCGAAATTCTCACAAATCACTTAAGCGATATTGCTGAAGCAATAGTAATAGCTCAATTAAATATTATTCCAAAACTTATATTAAGCCCTGAAGAAATTGATGAAATTTCTAATATATTACAAAACCAAAATATTAAAATTAAGTCTAACGAACATATTTATGAACTTTTGAAACTTCAAGCATATTATAACAATTCAAATATTATTTTCAACGTTCAAATTCCAATCCTATCCCAAAATGAATACTCCTTATATCACATCATTCCACTTCCTATAAATAAAACGAAACAAATATCCACCAAACCCTATATTCTTTATGATACTAAGGATGTCCAATGTTTAAATACACCTTGTCCAGAAGTAGAAGGTATTTACTATTGCCAACAAGAGGACCATGTTGTGCAACCAGAAGACAACAAATGTATCAGGAATCTAATGGACAACAAGGAAGCTTTTTGCACCGTCAATGAAGTAGGACATCTACAATCTATCCAACAACCTCAACCCAACTACATCCTGCTCATAAATGTACTATCAACAACTATCCATTCAACCTGCTATAAAAATAACATTACACTTGAAGGAACTGTGCTACTGCATTACGAGAACTGTCAAATACAAATAAATGGAATCGTCTATAGAGAAGATCGCAAAATATTCTGGGACAAAATTCACATTTTTCCACCATTCCTCAACGAAATCCACGCAGAAGAAACCATAGAAACACTTAATTTGCAGAAACTAAGAGATTACCACTTCGAGAACCAAAAAGAAATTACACTACTAAAATCAGAAGAAAACAAAAACAACAATAATACTATAGTCCTCATAACCAGCATATGCATCATTACAATCCTGATTTGCATCATTATTCACAGGAAGTTTCACCTGAAAGTCGCATTGAATCCTGAAAACGAGGATGCCGCTCCTGCCACTTCATCTTCAAAGATTTCATGGCCAACGCTCAAATCTAAGGATGGAGGAGTTATATTACCTGCACCACATAGAATAACATAATTAAAGTCCATCACCCAACACAGGAAACACAGCAGACGCCAGATCAGCACTTTAACATTAATCAAACATTTTGCTTATATTATTTCATAATTCACATACTTCTTGTAATATAATCATTTTTGCTTATTCTGTTTGTTTAACATTTCATAACTCACACACTTTCTGCAATATAATCAGTTTATACTTTACCTGTGAAATAAAAATGCATTGTAGGTTAGTCTTAAGTTGATTGTCAAGAAATAAAGTTGATTTTTTTTAACTAACTTCAAGCTGGAAACGTTATTTCCCGCATGAGGTGGTTTACGAAAGTCCCCTTTAAACCCGAGTAGTCCACAAACTACTTGTGGCGAAAACAATTATTGCTCATAGAATTGCCGAGTAAAAAACGGCCCTTTGCACCACATGCAGAACTAAAACAACAATATCAGCAGGTAGTAGCAACGTTGCCAGTTATGTTGGAAAAATCCCATTCGTGGTAATTTTTAATTGCCCTTAGGAATTTTTGTTTTTGGGAATTCCTATTAAATTTTTTTAATTCAGCGTGGTATTTTTTAACTGGCGTGTGTACTCAGTGGGGTATTTTTTGAATTTCCGTGGGAGTTTGGTAATATTCTTCTTAATTTTTTTTTTTCTTTTTAGTAAGCAAAATTTCTTTGTGGTATTTCTAAATGTTTTTTAATTGTTTTTGCATATGAGACTTATTCTGGTCTTTTGTAATGCGAATGAGATTTTTGTAGCATATTTAATTTTAATGCATATGGAATTTGTGGTGGTATTTTTTAAATGCGTTGTGGAAATTTTTAATGATCGTGGGATTTTTTTTTGATATTGTTTTATTGCGGTAGAAAATTTTTTGTTTATCTTTACTGTGGTAATTTTTGTTGTATTCAATTTATTTTACTGTGAAAAAAGTAACTTTTTGTCCGAATTTTTTTAAATTTTAACTGGCAGCCTTGGCTAGTAGTAGTACGTTTTGTTGTAGCCACATACTGGCTCTCTAGCTACATGCATCTGTATTCTCTATTGTATTACAACCCAACAAGCCATGAATGTGACTGTTCCAGCTAAACGGTACTTAAAACGGCAGCGTCTGATTTGGTGGTATGAAAACGACACGTTTTTGTACCTTTAATCCGTTCTCTATATATTTGTTAAGTCTTTTTTTAAAGTTTTTTCCTAAATCCTTTTTTATATTTATCAAGACTCGAATTTAAATTTATGCCATATTCGCTTGATGCGTCGTTTTTTCTTGTCTTTTTTCCCTCTCTTTTTCACCCGTTCGCCAAAAAATACTGAATGTATGTTTTACATACATATTAATTAAAAACAACAACAACAACAACAACAACAACAACAAAGCAGCACAACAACGAACGACGTGATTACGAACCAAACAAGCAAACAAAACAACAACAAGAACAACTTTAAAAACAGCATAAGAAGCTACTGCAGCTAAGCAGCTTGTGCATTTCTCATACGAATAGATGAATTTTTCATCTTCTTAGATTTTGCTATTTTATTAGATATTCGTTTTATTCCCACTGAAACTGATATTTTGGCATTTTTTTTTCTTTGTACCATGAATGTTAAAGGCTGTGGATACCCCCCACATGAATATGAAGTGTCAAATATCACTTTGAAAAAATTCGTGAAAATGACCCCCATACAAACCGCGCTGTAAGACGTAATTCTACGTCAAAAGACACATTCCGGTAAGATGCAAATATTTCAAAACTTACATTTCTTTCATTTCAGCCAAATAATAAAATAGCAGATTGAAGCTACAACAAAGGCACAACAACAACGTAAAGCTAATAACAAAACAAAACCCATTCAACATAGAGAAGGAGATCGCAGAAAAAGCACACATACATCTAAATAAATGCTGTAAAAGTTGTGGCAATTGACAACTTTTTATTTCATTCATAACTGCAATTCGAAACTTCCATAGTTTCCGCCAATCGTCTGTGCCTTTGGTTTTGTTTTGTTCTTGCTTTATTTGGCTGATGTTTTCAATCTTTTTCTTCAGCCACTCTACTGAACACTTCGTCATTAGCAAGACGGTTGAGTGTGCATTGAAAAACTCTCTGAGTACGAGTTCAATTCAATTTACTCCATGGTAGAACTAGTGAAGGTATATGCATTTCAGACTGCTCTCTTTTTCTCATAGCCAGAATTGTCAAACTCAAGCAATTTGCTATTCTTGCCTATTTTTGCTTTCTTATCGCATTCTCATCGTTTTCAGATTTTGTATGAGCTGTCAACTTCGTTTTGACAGTTCCGGCAGTCTGTCTCTCCGAAATGCATCTACCTTCTCTAATTCTACTATGATTTACTCATATCAGTGCCTTTCAACTTTGCTTTCAACTTTGCTTTCAATGTAGCTGACATATTTTGTATCTTCTGCTGCAGCAGAGCGTATATAATCTCTCAGCTTATTCAACTTATTCGCCTATAATATCTCTTGATTATATATACTTTTTGGTGTGCCAGAGATGTGGTGAGTTTCATAAATATCGATGTCCGGCATTTGGAGTTACGTGGAACCGATGTAACAGCAAAGGCCATTTCGCTAAAATCTGTAAAACCAAAGTCTACGTGCGTAATGTTGACAAAGAATCTAATGCATCATCGGAATCACTTTCACTGTTCTTTGGCTCTCTTACGGCATCACAAAAACCTTCAATTAAGCCTTAATCATCATCAGCGTCACCATTGATTATGCAATCGCTGTCGTCACCAATGTCTTGCGAGGTTACTCTTTTAATTAACGGTAAGCCCATCATTTGCCAACTAGACACGGGAGCTCAAGGCATTGTCATCTCATACTCTCAATTTAGTCAGCTGGGATTTACCAAAAGCAATGTTTCGTCAATAACAAGTCGTCTCTTCGCAATCAACAAACAAAAACTTCCCGTTATTGGCGAATATATAATTAATTGTATGTATAAAAATAATGCATGGAATTTAAAATTTTTTGTCGCTGATATTGAGTGTAAAAGTATTTTAGGGCTACCTGCATGCATTGAAATGAATCTAATTAAGAGAATTAATAATATCAACATAGATAGCAATTTTAAATCTAAACACAGTATAATGCATGCAAATTATTCATCGAATTCTAGCGATAAAAGTTTGGTATTCTTAAATAGTTTTAAATAGTTGAACTAAAAGTAAATACTAATATTCAACCTGTAATTGATAGTCCACGTCGTATCCCAATCAGTTTGAGACAACCTCTTAAAAACGAACTAAACAGAATGGTGAGTTTGGGTGTTATTGTCCAGGTTGAAGAGCCAACAAAATGGGTGAGTTCAATTGTATTAGTACAAAAAAGCAATGGTCAGCTTCGATTATGTCTAGACCCGCGTAATTTAAATAAAGCTATACTGCGTTCGCATTTTCAATTTCCTAATTTAGATGAGCCCGACTAAGCATCGCAAAGTTTTTTGGCACCCTAGATGCTAATGCAGGTTTTTGGAATAAGCCATTAGATAAAAATTTGTCTAAGTTTTGTACTTTTATAACTCCATTTTATAACTCCGATTTTTTAATATATGGTTCTTCTAGAGAAGAGCATGATAAAATACTTCATCAAATTTTGGAAAGAGCACGAGCTATAGGGTTAAAGTTCAATAAAGAAAAATCGAAGTTTTTACAAAAAGAAATTAAATTAATTGGACATGTCTTCAGGCAAACCGGTATACGTCAGGATGAAAACAAAATTAAAGCAATACGAGACATGCCAACTCCAAAAAATATTGCTGACTTTCAAAGGTTTTTGGGAATGGTGAACTATTTAGGGTCCTTTGTTAAAAATCTTTCTGATGAGAGCACAAATCTCCGCAATCTTTTAAAAAAAGATGTCTTATGGCATTGGTCTTTAAAGCATGAGGGAGAGTCATTGGCGTCGGAAGCGGGGGGGACAAGGGGGGCAGTTGCCCCCACTTTTTTAGCTAGATAAACAATTTATAAAGAAAACTTCAAAAGTTATTCAAAATATCAGTTTTTTTACAACGATAATATTTTTGTATTATATATTTTCCTCTTCTTTCTCTCTTCTTCATAAGCATGCTTGCGGATAACCATTTTCTTTCCCTGTGTTTGCAAAAAGATAGAACAAAATGTAGAGTTTCTACTGCAAACCCACCACTTCAATTTAAAAGCACCCTTAAGTATGTAGCTTAATGCTTGCTAATTTTGCAACTCTGGTAAGAAAAAATTTGACATGTTCTTAGGGCTTTCCATATTGGACGACATGTTGCACGATAAGTTAGATGGAAAACTAATGGGACTATTTGACTTTGCGTTCGAACGATCCAACTTGTAAAGCAACATCATTAATTGCAAGCTCTCAAGCAGAACACACCCGGCTAATAGCTAAGCAACTTTTAGATGCCCTAACAATTGAGCAGTAATTTTACATAGTTGTACAATATTGTACAATCGGCAGAAAAAAACCAAAAATTTCGACTATCGTTTTAGCTTACGCATGGTACTACATGTTGTACAATCTGCCATGTTGGTCCAATGTTTTGGACCATGCGAAAGCCCCTACTGTGAATTAGCTGATGAAAATCCACCTCGACGCTTTGAAGAAACATCAAATCCGGTTCCTTCAGTACATTTGCCATTATATGATCGGCTACGAAAAGATTATTTCGAAATTTTAGATCTTCCCTCAAATGAGATAACGGCTAGATTCGATCAAACAGGTTGATATTTTACTTTTTTTTATTTTTGCAAGTTTACACCAGCTTCACTCAACCGACTCACTTTGATTTAACATTCGGTGAGTTGGTTGAGTGAAGCTAGTGTAAACTGTCACTTTGTAAATCTTATTGTACATTTAAACAGATCTTGACACTCTGGAATCGTTGGAAAATATTGTAATCGAAGCCTTCAACGGAAAAGTGCCTTCTAAACAAAATCTAAATACAAAACTATATCTTTATGCAGATGACTATTTTGCAGATGAAATTGCTGAAGCAATTGCCTTGCCAAACACCTTGAAATTGTAGTGGCATTGTATCCCAATTTGCGAAAAATTCGGATACTGTAAAAAAACTATTAAATGAAGTTGAAAAACTTATTGCTTTGCTTTTGACTGTGCCTGCATCAGCAGCTTCATCTGAGCGTTCTTTTAGTGCACTAAGACGACTTAAAAGGTATCTTCGAGCAGCAATGACACAGAAACGACTCACTCATGTGGCACTTATACACATTCACAAAGATAAAACCGAAGAATTGAATTCGATGGAGGTGGTGAAAGAGTTTGTTTCTCACAAGGACAGAAAGAAACATTTTGGAATAATTTAAATTGATATAACTTTTTGTACCTTATTGCATTTAAACCATGTAAAGATATACCTAGTCTTGCTTTATAAAAGCAACCATTATTTCTTATATTTTCATATTACCATATGAAAGATCCTTTAAAGAATGATCTCTAATATTAAAATTGGAAGAACTTTTAAAAATAATGAAATTTTAATATTTTTTATATATTTTTATATTTTTTTTTTTATTTTAAACTAAAATAAAAAATTTGTTTATTCACATTCATGTTTCTTTAAAGAAATTTTGGTGAACTTTTTTTTGCACCACTATTTGTACTGCCCCCCCAGATGAAATTAGCTTCCGACGCGCTTGGGGAGAGTTCATAAACTTAAAGTTTATAATTTCTAATTTGCCAATTTGAACATACTATGATCCAACAAAATCATTAACATTGTCTGTTGATGCGTCTCAATCTGCTCTGGGAGCAGTTATATCCCATGATCCACTTCCAATCGCATATGCATCAGCTACACTCACCTCAAGTCAGCAAAATTATGCGCAAATTGAGAAAGAGCTGTTTGCAATATTATTTGGCAGTACAAAATTTCACCAATATATTTTTGGAAAACAAATCACTGTAGAAACAGACGATAAGCCGCTGGTACCACTTTTTGAACGTGCGTTGCACAAAATTCCTGTTAGACTTCAGAGATTTATGTTGAAGTTGCAATGTTATGATTTGAAAGTCATATATAAACCTGGGAAATATTCATGATACAATTATTTTACAAGGTAGCCGTGACAGCTTTTTGGCGATTGGTAGTTGTCAAAAACTGCTAAAGAATGTTGTAGTTTGCTGCTGTTGACTAGCTATGTGCTTATTTTTAACTTACCTTTGATTCATTAAATTTATTCGCGAAGTTGATTGAAATGTTTTTAGTTTGTTGCGGTTGACTACCTATGCTTAATTCGTCGCTTATTTTTTCACTTTTCTTTGATAAATTGCATAAACAGCTAATTTTGACAACTACCCATCGCCGCTCGTGAGAAAAAAGCCAGTCTGCGCGGCTACCTTGTAAAATAATTGTATCATGGGAAATATTAATATGTAGCAGACACTCTTTCAAGAGCTCCATTATCAGAGCACAGTCTCACAGAATGAGATGAGGAACTAGCATTGCATTGTAATCTTTTAACATCACATTCGTCTGCATTCAAAGCTAAAATCGATGAAATCCGTTCTGCTACAAGAAATGATGAAGCTTTAAATCTTATATAACAATATTGTCAAATGGGTTGGCCAAGTCGCAAGAACGCTGTTGAAAAATCCGTAATGGCATATTTTAGTGTTCGAGATGATTTGCATGTTGTAGATGAGTTAGTCTTTAAATGTCATCGTCTTATCATACCTTCTGTTCTTCGCCATCAAATGCTTCAGCTCCTTCATGAAGGACATATGGGCATAGAGCATTGCAGGAACTTGGCTAGATATCACATGTACTGGCCCAATATAAATCAGGATATAAGCAACATTATTAGTTGTTGTGAGACTTGCTTACGCTATAGGAATAAACTTCCAAAAGAGCCAATGCAGTCTCATGAGGTCTACCCATTACCATGGTTTAAAGTAGGAATTGATTTGTTTGAGTTCAAAAAGAAGACATATTTATTAGTAGTAGATTATTACTCGAAATGTATTGAAATCGCTCAATTAAATTCGGGCTATTCAAGTTGCTTTGTCATAGTACAACTTAAATCTATTTTTGCTCGTCATGGAATTCCCCAAATCATTATATCAGACAATGGATCTCCCTTTAACTCGGAGAATTTAAAAATTTTTACAACTGAATGGAATATTGATAATTTTACTTCAAGCCCATATTTAGTAAGATCGAATGGATTGGCGGAAAGGTCAATTCAGACAATAAAAAAACTTCTCAATAAATGTGATGAGACTGGATCTGACCCATACATAGCACTACTTCATTATAGAACAACTCAGAAAGGAGTAATGAATTCTCCGTCAGAATTATTGATGTCTCGTAAATTAGGAACCAAAATTCCATCTATTTCTCATAATTTCAAACCAGAATTAATCAATAATACAAAATATGAAAGACAGTGTGATAAAAATAAATCTATTATCGAGACTCAATATAATAAACAAGCAAAGCATAAAAAACCATTAGAAGTAGGCTAACAAGTTTATTTTATGAAAACACCAGATTCTGTATGGCGGCTGTGAACAGTCGCTATCGTCGCAACAGAGAATATATATTCGAATCACCTATTCCAGATTATAATGCTAGTACTTTTGAAGATCAATTACAGGTTGCACATGATACATTTAACCAAAGCGAGTATGTTGAGCCCAATGCTGGACCTGCTAGTGTAGTAAGTCCAGATCAAGGTGAAATTACTACTCGCTATGGAAGAAAAGTGGTTCCTCAAGACCGGTTTAATTCTAACTAATTGCAAGAAGTTTAATAAGTGTTGTTACACAAGAATGATTAATTTTTAATATCTTCCAAAAGAATGTAAAATATACAAAATCTAATAATTGCATTTTAAATTAACTTAAGTTTGTATAATTGGGTTACGCAGACGACATCGCCTTAATAGCGAGAGGGAAGTTCGAGGATACACTCTGTAACCTGATACAGAGAGGACTGTCAGTAACAAAAGAGTGGTGCAACACGGTGGGATTAAGTATCAACCCAGCGAAAACCACCATAGTACCTTTTACTAAAAAAAGAAGCCTGCCAAACCTCCGAACAATGAGAATGGATGGCACTGAAATTCCCTTCAAAGGAGAAGTAAAGTATCTGGGACTTACACTAGATTCAAAGCATCTCTGGAGAAGACATGCAGAGGTAACTATAAACAAAGCAACGCGCGCACTCATGGTATGTAGGAGCCTGGCGGGGAAAAGCTGGGGCTGTAACCCAACAATTCTCCGCTGGATGTATACCATGATGGTGAGACCCATCCTCACCTATAGTGCAATAGCATGGGCTGAGAGATCCAAGCTAACCACAATGAGGAATATGCTAACAAAGGTGCAGAGACTGGCCTGCGTATGCATCACAGGGGCCATGAGGACATGCCCTACAGCAGCACTGGAAGTAATTCTGGACCTAACACCCTTACACCTTGTCATAGAGGGAGTAGCCAAGCGATCTCTGTTGGGCATTGCAAAAGAGGGGACAGGTCTAGGTAAAACTATCAGCAGTAGAGAGAAGAAGGATATTGCAAAGCACACTCCCTACATCGATCTACCAAGAGACGATATAGTTAAAAGGTATACCTTCGAAAAACACTTCGGAATTAGGCTTAGTACCAAGAAAGAGTGGGACAGCGAGATGATATCGCAAGTTAAGAAACCACATAGTATAGCATGGTATACATATGGGTCCAAGACATTGGAAGGTATAGGCGCAGGGGTGTACGGGCCAAGAACCAAGCACTGTGAACCTATGGGGACAACACCCAGTATCTTCCAAGCGGAAATCCTAGCAATACAGCTGTGTGCACAATTCAATCTGGACCGTAAATACAAAGGTCAGGATACAGTTGTGATGTCAGACAG
The DNA here is from genome assembly GCA_963920525.1 of Dichetophora obliterata. Classification (NCBI taxonomy): domain Eukaryota; kingdom Metazoa; phylum Arthropoda; class Insecta; order Diptera; family Sciomyzidae; genus Dichetophora; species Dichetophora obliterata. Next base: position 189,178,539 of record OY986435.1, on the reverse strand, counting down.
CCAAGCAGCAATCAAAGCATTAGTTTCCTGTGTGATATCATCGAGAATAACATGGGAATGCCTAACAAAACTCAACGAGCTAGGCAAGAATAACACTGTTACTATACTTTGGGTCCCAGGACACAAAGGAATACAGGGTAACGAAGAAGCCGATGGTCTAGCGCGACAGGGTGCAGCCACAAAATTTATAGGACCGGAGCCATTCTGCGGATTGGGCACACATTCTATAAAAGAAGAACTAAGAAGGGAGGAGAGGCATAAACGTTCAAACCTTTGGAAAAGCCTCCCAAAGCTAAGACAATCCAAATTGCTCCTCAGAGATTTTAACACTCGGAGAGCAAAATTGTGCATAAGCTTAGGCAAACCGAATCTTAGGATTCTAACGGGGTTCCTTACAGGACACTGTAAACTGAAATACCACCTGATGAAATTGCTCATAGAGATCGATAGTAACTGCCGTTTCTGTGAAGAAGCAGAGGAGACTCCAATACACCTACTTACAAACTGCGACGCCGTGGCTCGCAGACGTAAACTAGCACTGGGGAATTATGAGCTGAGTCTAGAGCAGGTTTCATCCCTTGAACCTAAGAATATTCTCAAATTCATTAGAGAAATAGGGCTGGATGAAATTCTGTAATCCGCAAACCCAGCGGAGCTTTGAGAAGGAGGTACAATAGATCTCATTTAGGTCGCAGTACGCATCTCCACCACACAACATTAACATTAACATTGTATAATTTGGATAAATGATAATTTATTCTACTAATCAATCCCAAACATTAACTATGAAACAAAGTTTTCGATCTAGTTATTATAATTTAAATTCTAGTATGAAAATTCAACTGGTCTTGTATTTATCATATTTTTAAAGGAAGATGTTGTGTATTCTAAATATACACATGTATTGAACATATATATATCTTAAATATATACCCAGTAGTTCCAGTCTTAAAGAAATCTCAAATGAATCATGTACGATTTTTCTTGATCCTTGACGAAACATGCTGATTTCGCCATACATTTCATTGACATAAATTTCATATAAATTATCCAATTTCGTGCAAGACGCAATGCAGAAACATCGGGATTTTTCATGTACGAACCCAATATAGAAATATTGAAGAAATTTCGTTAACGAAAAGTAGACAGAAATATAAGGAAAATTCGTCAAGGAATTAAAATCGAAACGTGCTTCTGAACCGAATTCAACGTCCTGCGATATATTTGATAGGGCATAAAAATATTTCATCCTCTCTCAACTCTATTGGAAATCGACGTAATGTTGGTTTCGTAATGACCTGACGCCACCACACAGTATGTTTTCCAGGTCCACTCGGCAGCTGTTCAAGCCCATTCCTTTACCATTGCCGTGATGCCACACAGAACCTCAAGTTGTAGTGATAATTCGTTTTTTAGTCGTACGGTAAAATTGTGGAACAGTCTAAATGCGAGCGTGTTTCCCTTCAGTTTTGAGCTGTGCAAATTTAAAACAAATCTTCACCGAAACTACTCCTTCTTTTCAACCTCTTACAAACTATCACCCATCTTCCAAATCAACACAATGCTCATACATTTAAAAGAAACATCACCTGCGCTTTCACTCTACAAAACAGAAAAAAATTATACCAAATTGTCAAAATCAAACGAATCGACAGCAATGGCAATGACACCTAAACAGTGGTGTCAATGAATATTTAAATACTATCGAAAACAAGCGATAGCCAGTCCAAAACTATCGATAGTCACGATCGTGTGAAATTATCGATAGTATCGATAGTGTCATCTATAGTTTACGAACTCTACAGTTTAGCCTCTGAACGATTCGACGAATTAGGTTAGGTTAGGTTAGACCGGATGCCTTCGTGAGGCTCACATAGACCAATTCAGGTCCTTAGTGGTACCGGTAGCGAACAAAAGGAACCTTTGTGTTTGTTTTAAAAGTATTTAAAGATTTGCGTTGAGTTCGCAAACCTTAGGAGGGATTCTAGAGACACCCTGGCTACATCTTTAAGCGACGGGAATGTCGATGAGCCTAGGTATTTTAGTCTCGATCTAAGTAGGGCGGGGCATGTGCATAGTAGGTGCTCCAGGGTCTCCACTGTGCCCGGTTCCTTGCACTTCCTGCAGTTGTCATCCGTGGTGATGCCAAGCTTCCTCGCGTGGGCTGCCGTCATGCAGTGACCAGTGAGCATGCCCACTAGTGTCCTGCAATCTTTGCGCGGACGTGCCAAGATGAACAGAGTTCGTTTTTCGCATTGTGCATTGCACATGATTTTCGAGATTTTGCACGTTGTCGTATCTCTCCATCTACGATTCACTGCTAGTGTGGCTCTTCTTTCGAGGTTCCTGTACAACTCTTGTAGCGGAGTAAGTACATGTTCTGCGAGTTCTGATTCCAGCCCGGCGCCTTCCTTTGCTAAACCATCTGCCATCTCGTTTCCCTCAATGCCCTGGTGGCTAGGGACCCAGTAGATGCGCACTCTTTTTGAAGCGCATAGTGCATCTAGTGCATCTCTGCCAGCCAAGACACTTTTGGACTTGATGCTAGCGGAGCGCATGGATTTGATCGCCGCTTGACTGTCAACGAAAATGTTGATGTTAGAGTGTTGTGTGTCCATGCTGAGGGCTATTTCAGCAGCCTTCCTTATGGCAAATATTTCCGCCTGGAAGATACTGCAGTGGTTCGGCAGTTTATATGGCTGCCTTATATTAGGCTCTGCGCAATACACCGCCGCACCTACCCCCGTAGGCATTTTGGAGCCGTCGGTAAATATGTTGACCGCCTGCTGTGCTTGTTCTATACCTTTGCACCAGTCGTTTGGTCCCAGAAGAGTTCGTACTTTGGAATTGACTATCGTGCTAGGTACGATGTAGTCCGTGCTACTAAGTAGATCCTTTCCGATTGTACAATGTCCAAAATTCTGAATGTGCATGTTGCCTGCTGCCGTAAGGCGTTGTGCCGTTTTTCCGGCTATTAGTTTTGCGTGTATGTCCAGGGGGTCCATACTTAGAATGGTTTCAAGCGCTTTAGTTGGAGTTGACTTCAGTGCCCCCGTGATGCATAGCGCTGCCTGCCGCTGAGTTTTCTCCAAGTGCTTAAGGAATGTTGATTTGCTCACAGTCGGCCACCACACAATAATCCCATAGAGTAGAATAGGACGCACTACCGTTACATAGATCCAGTGCATCAGAAAGGGTGAGAGACCCCAAGTACTGCCTAGCATCTTTTTGGATGTGTATAGTGCAATGGTGGATTTCTTCACCCTTTCTTCCACGTTGGTTTTCCATGACAGCTTGCTGTCCAGGACGACTCCTAGATATTTTGTGTGAGTTTTCGGTATGAGACGTATATCGTTCAATTTCGGTGGTATCCACTGTGGTATCTTGTACCTTTTCGTGAACAGAACCAGATCCGTTTTCTCTGCGTTAATACTAAGACCGACTGAATTTGCCCATCTAAGTACATCTTTGAGTGTGCTCTCCATTATGGAGCTTACTGTTGATAGACATTTCCCTACTATAATAATGCTTATGTCGTCTGCATAGGCAGTTATCCTCGGGGCTCTACCTGCGAACTTTTCGAGTAATTCATTAACTACAAGATTCCATAGTAGTGGCGAGAGGACCCCTCCCTGGGGTGTCCCACTGTGAGCTTCCCTTACCATGGATTTAGTGCCCCACTCAGCCCGCACCTTTATGCAGCTTAGCAACCTGTCTAACCAAAGGTTTATTGCCGGTGGTGCCTCTATTGCACGTAATCCATTAAGGATTGCGGTGGTTGATACATTGTTGAATGCACCTGAGATATCTAGAAACGCCCCGAGTGCGTGTTCCTTGTGGTGGAGGGCTTTTTCTATGGTTACTACTAGGGAATGTAGTGCCGTTTCAACCGATTTCCCTTTCGTGTATGCGTGCTGGTTGGTTGATAACTGGATTAAATTGTTTCTTAGGTGCAAGTCAATCAGTTTCTCGAGCGTTTTGAGTACGAAGGAGGTCAGACTTATTGGCCTGTAGTCTTTCGGACTCGGATGGCTGCTCTTACCTGCCTTCGGTAAGAATACAACCCTCGCTGTCCTCCAAGCCACAGGTACATAGTTTAGCCTGATGCATCCGTTAAATATATTCTTCAGCCATGGGACGACTCGCGATTCAGCCGTTTGCAACATGGCAGGAATTATACCGTCTGGTCCCGGAGATTTGTATCCCGAGAATGAGTTTATAGCCCATACGATTCCATCCGACGTTATTAAGTCGTGTGGAACCTGTAACGGAGTTGTCCTGTGCCCTCGTATTGTAGCAGTGCTAGGAGCTTCGGAACAGCCAGGAAAATGCGCCTTTAACAGCACCTCGAGGGATTCCTGACTGCTCTCCGTCCACTGGCCGTTGTCTTTGCGTAGCTGGCTCTGAATGGAGGGCTGCTTTGAGAGTAGCTTCCTGAGCCTTGCTGTATCCGCAGTTTTTTCTATGTTTGAGCAGAAGTTCTTCCACGAGTGTCTTTTTGCTCTGCGTACGTTTGTTTTAAAAAGTTTGAGCCTACATTTGTATTCCCCCCAAATTTCCTCTTGGTCAGCTATTTTAGCTAGTTTAAAGAAAACCTTTATTTCGAGTCTTTGCTCTGTAAGATTCGGGCTCCACCAAGGTGGTCTGAGCTTACGCTTTGTTCGCGTGGGCTTACAAGAGGCATGATAGGCCTTGAGAAGATGGGCCGAGAGAATCTTCAGTGACCTTTCAATGCCATCTTCCGTATTAATTTGTTTAGTAGCTGGTAATTTGGTCTCAATGATACTTCTGAAGCGGTTCCAGTTCGTGTTTCTGGGGCTTCTAAAGATCTTTTGAGCTGGAGTGTAGTTAAAGCTAATATAATTGTGGTCCGAGAAGGAGGGCTGTGCTAGCACCCTCCAGTTCGTGACCAGAGTGTTGTTGTCTGAGGATATTGTTAGGTCTAACACGTTCGACGAGGTGGGGCCTACATACGTGGGCTCCTCACCGATGTTAGCTACGCTAAGGTTATATTGTAGAATAAAGTTAAGTAGGGACTCACCTCGATCGTTGATGTCTGGGCTGCCCCATACTGGGTGATGTGCATTGGCATCTGCTCCGATGACCACTGCTTGGTTCTTCCCGCCGGCGACTGCTACCATTCTTTGTAGCTCGTCTGGTGGTGCGTCGACGTCATACGCCATGTAGCATGAGGCGACCAGGATCGGCTCGTCCGCGTCGCCCTCTAGCGCCACAACGGTGAGATCGTCAGTGCTGTAATGAGACATTAGATAAGTATAGATGCCTTTCCTTATAAGGATGGCTGTTCTTGTTCTACTTACTGTTGTTGCGAAAAACGTATTAAAGTTTTGTGACTTTAGGCCAGATACCGTGTTGCCCGAGGCAATCCACGGCTCCTGTACTAAAGCCACATCGTAGCCTCCTTCCTCCAATACGAGAAGGAGTTCTGCGCTGGCGGTTTTGCATTTATGCAGGTTTATTTGAAGGACCTTCAACTCCATTAGGCTGAAGGCTCCTTTACGGGGTCAACTTTTGTTGGTGTGCCTCCGTCCCCCGCATCTACCAGACTGAGTCCTTGGGCAGCGTCGGTCACGGCTTCTAGGCCGAGATCTTTTTCCACCTCTCCGGACTCTAGTGTGTTGCTGTTGTTGTCCTTGGGGTGGCGCTTTTTGAGGCGCAGATAAACACTACCAACGCCCCACGCCATCTTCCCGTAACGCGCGTAGAGGATATCCTCTGCCTCCTTGTTGATTTGGAGGATGTAGTGCTGCCCCCCGCTACTATCAGGTAGCGGATCAGCAACCTTCAACACCCTCCAATCAGCTGTTGGCACGTCCGGATTTTGCTTCTGTAGAAGCTTCAGTGCGGACTCCTGCGGCACTACTCTTGGGAAGAGTACCTTCGCTTTTGGCAGGGACGGGATACTAGTCCTGTCCACTACTTCCAGTTGGGCACCCTCCCATAGGCCTTGGAGTGTCGGGGTTACTGCTTTCACCCAGTGCAGAGTTGGATCGTCGTTGCACTTTAGGATCTTAACCCCATTGAGCCAGCCTGCTCCATCGAATGTGGGCATGGGAGCGTCAGGTTGGGCTCCCAACCTCGCGAACATCACCTCGAGAAGCTTCATCTCTACGGATTTCCATCTCTCAAGGGTCATTTTGCCTTGGGGATCACTCCGGTCGATCAGTGCAACGATCAGGTGTCGTTTAGTCACGTCACTGGCCTTGGTTCTTACCTCCTGTTTAGGCTGCGGGATTGTGTTTGTGGTCGGTTTCTGCTTCTGTCGTTTGCTTGCTGGAGCTCCGACTTTCGCACTTTCCACCGATCTTTGGCGTTTTTGAGCAGCCTGCTCTTCTACTTTGTTCGCGAACTGCGAAGTCGTAGGTGCAAAGCTTGGTCTGCTCGCGAAGTGTAAGCGACCCTCTTCCACCTTTAGCTTAGCCCAGGCAAGCGACTCCTTCTCTTTGGAAGAGAGATCAATCTTGCCTGACAGCCGGCTGCAGATTTTAAGGGCCGCTTTGTAGTTGGCCTTGGCCTTCAACCCCTCCTTTGACTTGGTCTTGGGCCCTTCCTTGCGAGAGGAGCTGGAACCCGCTGACTTATCCGGAGAGAGGAGAAGCCTGTCCTCAACTGAGTTTGCGCTTTCGTGGTCCGAGTCTGCAACGACTATGGCACCCCTGCGCAGTAGTGTAGATGTTTTGGCAGTAGTTGTCTTTATGCCCGGGCCTGCTCCCGCCCCGGCGACATTTTTGGCAGTAGCTTTGCAACCGCTATGGCCTGCTCCAACCATACGGGAGGTGTGACCGCTGGTGGCACGCAGTGAGGATTGCTCCTCCCTGTGTCCGCCGGAGGCCGTTGGTGTTGTTTTATTTATTTTTGTTGTTTCTTCCATACAGTTCCCACGAGTGTGGGACAAAGGAAGGTCCACCCCCACAGAGGTCCCTGTGCGCGGGTAAGGCTGGATAGTACCGGAGGGCGCCTGGTATCCGGTACGCTCCGTTTGGGACTGGACTATTTTTAATGGGCCTCCAGCCTAGCAAATCCTCGGCACGGGTCGCATAACACCTTGATTCGGCCCATCGGAGGGACTAGGTGTGGGATAGGAGAGGTTATATATGGGATGAATAGGGAGGGTATGGGAGTGAAAAGGGATATAGGGTAGGAGTGAATAGCTACTAGTGCATCGCCAGGATGCAGCGACCTGTATGACCTAGGACCCCTGTCAGAAGCTTGCGCTTCCGTCATTCCAGCCCACTGCATCCTAGCGACCTAAGCTCCCACACCAACGTCAAGGTTGCTATTCCAGTGGGAGATTCGACGAATTAAAACAATCATGAATATCTTGAAGTTGTTGTAATACAGTAGAGAAAGTTAAGCGCTGACAACCGCTGCTTTGCATTATATTTTGTGTGAATTTTTTTTAAGTCCAGCAGCTCATGCGGAAACTTCCTTTCAGAAATCATCACGAAAAATTCGTCAATGATGCTGCAAACTACTGGGTATATATGTTATATTTATGTATGCCAAAATATATGTACGTATTCATATATTCATTCTCTAATATTCCCCTTTCAGATATAGCTCTTTAGTCTTAAGTCATCAGGCATTGAATAACCAAGTGTTAAAATAAACTATTATATGTACTGTCTCTTATTTAACACAACAAAAGATTCGAACTAAATGATGAAGAGTTATAAAGAATGCTTAAATAAAAAATTAAAATTTTTGTTCAATAAAGTTCACACAGTGCTTTTGATTAATGGCATAAAACAAGTGCGAAAGTTATTCTAATTCACGCTGTATACACAACTATCTTTTTTAATAGTTTTTTGTTGGATTATACGGATTTTAAACTCCTTAATCCAAATTTGGAAATATTTAAGGCCGTTCGCAATTGGTTAAGAAGTTATAGGCCTCCAAAACTAGTGGTTTCCCGTTTACGTAAGCACTACACTAAAAATGTTTATATCTTTAAAAGTTATGAATGGATTTTCATGTTTGATACCTTGTTGAATAGGAACTTTAATTACCTTTACCTGATACCTATAAAGCGTAGTTTTGTTGAAAACTTTAAAAAATAGCAAGATTTGTAGGCCATTTTTTCAAACCTTGCAGGCATATAACTTCTAAACCAATTGTGAGCGGCCTGCAATTTTTTCAGATTTGGAGTTAGGAGGCCAAAATCCATATAATCTACAAAAAAATAAAATAAAAATTAGAATTGTCGCTATTCTTGAAATGTTCCAAATTTTGTTTTATTTTAACTTTTATAGCAGTAGTATAGATAATATCGAGCATATTATCGAGAGTATTTCAGCAATGTTTCGAGAATTAAGAATTAAGAATGCGCTGAATATCGACTTTTATTGTGCATATTTTAATCTTCTCTAGTGAAAACATTATAGTGATTTTATGATGAAATGAACGTTTAGCAAGAAAAAACATCGATAACTAATCGATATATCGATAAATTCGTCGGTGAATCTTATTTTGACCATGAGTACCTCAAAACTGCATACTCAAACTGAACGATTAGTCAAAAACAAGAGACCATATGGTTTTACTGTTCAACCCAGTATGAATACTTAGCAAAAAAAAACCAAAAAAGTTAAACAAATTATACACCAAACGAAAGGTTATTGCTTCAGCTTTGAATATGTGATATTTTGATTTATTTTAATGACTGAATTTTTAGAGAAAGTAACGGTTTCATGCAAATAAAAATTATATAATGCAGAAAGACTATCTGTAGCGTGACTGAGTTGGGAAAAAATTTTTTTTTGTCTTTTGTCATAAATACATTTAAATTTTCTTTTGACTGGTATCCGAATTGCACAGATTGGTAAAACATTAGCAAAGATATAACCGAATTTTCATATATTTTAAATGAACATTTTTTAAAAAATCGATAACTGGTATGGTAATGGTTCTTATTTTCTTAATGATTACTCCAGAACTGCGTACTCAGATCATGGCGTCTCGGAAACCGTAATCTCTCCCAAATAAATTAGGAGTAGTTTCCCACGTACTTGAATAAAGTAAAATGACTTCTGGACACAGGAAATTTATACTCGATACAATATCATAATCAGACCAATTTTTAAGATAAAGTCCAAAAACATTTCGGAAATTTTTAATGCCAATTTGTTCATCAAACGTTAATATTCATAAGTGTAAATAAAAAAAATGTGATATCTTTATCTGCTTTCTTAAAAATGAAAACTCCTTTTTCCAATTCCCCGGGAAAAATCATTTAGAATTGGTCGGAATATCTCTCAGTGTATACAACTCACCATACGATGCATATTGCTTTGCAAAGTAAATAGTGTTTGCCAGATTTTGAAAATCTGCGTGGTTATATACAAATGTTTTATACCAAATGCCGCATAGCATAATCCAGAAATTTATTTAGAGTTCTTTTCAACGACAACATATTAACTTTTCAAGCCAACCTTTTTTACATACCAATGCACCTTAGTTGAACGGCATGTGAATGAGAGCTTTTTAGCGTTGCAATCAAAGAAAAAACGAGTTGTTGTACGTTTCTTAATGAACTTTCATTAACCTTTGTCATCCATCAAGACTTGATATATTGCAATATTATGCAAAAGTTGTTTTGTCAACTGCATTCAATTAGAAACAAGTTTTTAACACAAAAAAAATCTTGGGAAAACTTGGTAAGAGATATTTATGCATATCATTAGATTATTTTTTTATAATTTAAATTAAATTTATATTTATTGCTTTGCACAAGAATATGTCACTTATTTATTTTCCGAGTATTTAATTCTTAATGCTTTAAGTCTTTCTTAAGTGTAGTAATGAATAAAAACTATTTGTTTATTTTTCCTCATATGCTAATTCCGATTACAGTACAATTCCGAAGATTCCGTCATCTATAATTACAATATCTTTAGACTTACGGCAACTTATAACTATAGAAATCCTATTCTATGTAGATTTTTTTTAAATTTCCAGCGACTTCCTGCTTTTCTTGCGCCTAAAGTTTTCACCATCCTGTAGTGTTTCCAACGTTGGTTTGTTCATCGTTTCAGGCAGTAATAGAGTAAGCATGGCAGCCAAAAATGTTAAGCCGCCACATATGACCAGCGGCAGGGGATGCCAAATCTGCGAGAGTATAAATATATATGGCGCCAAGATGCCGCCAAAGCGTGCAATCATCGAAGAAGCGCCTAAGCCAACATTGCGCACAACCGTCGGAAACTGTTCGGCTGAGAAGATGTATATGGTGCCAAAAGCTGCGGTTATGCCAAATTTACCAACCATTGCAAAGCAAATGGTTAGCCAGTTCATGTCGTTGGGCACAACAGTGGTCAGCAGCAGACCCAGACCGGAGAGCAGCAGGTTGCCACAGAGCACAGCGCGACGTCCCAGACAATTAAGCATGAGCAACAAGGAGCAGTGGGCTGGTATCTCAATAAGCGAACTTATGGCAAAGTTCAGCAAATCATTTTCACCTAACATACTTGTGTTCCAAGAAAGCCCATAGAAAGTGGCCATGATGACAAACCAATTGAAGAAGATCAGCATGGATTTGCGTCGCATGTTGGGAGATTTCATAAGATCCATGATAGTAGGCTGCTGATGTTGCATGTGTGTGGCAGTGGCACACTGTTTAGGCACAATAGTTGCCTTGGGCGCCTTAAGCTCCAGCAACAGGGTATCCATTAAATCCGTGGAGATTTTGATACCTTTCTTGCGTGCCAGCAACTCAATATTGCATCTTGCTCGTTCGTTCTGTTGCGTTGAAATAAGCCAACGTGTAGATTCTGGTATGATCCACTTGTAGGGCAGAAAGAGTAGACCAGGTAACGACATGGCAATCTGCAACCAGCGCCAGTCGAGTATGAAATAGGCAAACACCGATGTGAGCATAGCTCCCAAAGAACAAGAAATCATCACAGCAACACTGGCCAACAAACGGTAGTGCGGTGTAACCATTTCGGTAGCCAAAACATAGGCCGTTATAAGGACACCAGTGATGGTGGAGCCAATAAAGATGCGTGCTACAGTGAAGCTAATGTATTCGGGTGCAATGCCAGCCAAGATGCCAGACACTAATTGCAGCACCAAAGCAACCATTAGAATAGGCTGACGACCGTACTTGTCAGACAAATGACCGAAAATAATGCTGCCCAGTAGTATTCCTACCATAAGCAATGCCTGATTAGTGGCCACCAGCCAGCTGCGCTCACACACCAAATCCCACTCGGTCACAGCGCTGCTGGCATAAACACTATCATCATAGATGTAGCTGCTACACTTCTCACTGGTATTTGCCGCTGTCAGATATTCACACGATCGATAGCTGCCACTTGTTGCTGTATCTACAGCATATGATGTTTCCCATATCTCCGGCGCCAAAGAATAGTTGCTGCTGTCAGTTGCATCCAAGAGTTCCGATGGCAAAGCACATCGAAAACGTGGCTGCGCCAAGAGAAACACTCCTGAAAATGCATGAATGGCACAAACAGCTGCATTTAAGCACAAGAGAAAGAATATGAAATATTGATATTTGCCAAAACCACCCAAAGCACTTAAAATCTCATCGTAGCCCATGACGTAAACTTGGATTAGACGACTAATTAACTGTCTTTTATATTGAGAGGAAGTTAAAACCCGTGTCACCGCTTACCGACAGCAACGGGATTACTGGCCAATGCTCGAAGTCAGTTAACAATTAGTAGTTGTGTTGTCACGATGAGGTGTTGAGTTTACATTTTGTTGTTTTATTTGTTAACGACTTAGCTAGCTGAGAAGCATTCAAAAATGTTTGAAACTCTAGAAACTTGGATTATTTCGTACACTCAACAAAAAGATATGTAGTTTTGTTTTGTAAAAATTGTTGTTGTTGTAAAAATGAAATCAATTAAAAATTGCACATCTGGCTACCTTTCATATGACATAGCATGTATTTGCAAAACTTCTTCCAGCTAAGCGCAAAAATTATTTTACTGTTTTTGTCATCAAAACAACAAGGGTGCCCCTTTTGATTTTTTTCACGAAATTTATTTTTTCCAAAATGTTTTTTATATTTTTTACAAAAAAGTCAAGTCTCAAAAATAATTCATGTGAAAAAATTACCCCAATATCTCTTTCCAATCAAAAGTTATGGCTAAAAATCTATTTTTTCATACCAGACTACTAATAAAACTGAGTTTTGTGTAAAAAATTCTCTATATAGTTTGAACGTCCCCATTTATCTCTAAGAATGCCGTTGTGTGTCTAAAGTAATTACGAACATTTTGGATTATTTAAAATATTCCTTATAGTTTTTTGCCTTCCCACCTTCCCCTCCTCCTGTTAAATTTCTCACTATTTTTTCTCACTATTGTGTCACCGTTGTCACTCAGTTCTTTATCAATGGTACTTTAAATGTTGTATATATATCACAATTTTATCGAAAAGATGACTGTGAATAAGAATGCTGTAAAAGTTGATATTTTCATGTAATCAGTTTCAGCCTTTTGCAGATTTTATAAAATCCTTTACAGAGCTGTATAAAGTATTAGAGCTCAAAATGGTAAAATAATCATATTTGGAGCATTTTCTTTAAAATTAAAAGCAACTAGAAGCAAACAAAGCTGCGGTAAAGCTTTAACCACATTTTATACACCTATAGAACACTTTTAGGACTCACTCGCACCTAGTTGCTCCAACAATGTTACTTGGGCGTGATCGAGCAAAATTACGAAGAAAGAGCACGACGAGACAAGTACCTAACAATCTTGTACAATTTTGCTCGATCACGGATGCTGGAATGCGGCCCCTGGTTAGTATGCCTTGCTGAGCGCCTGGTAGTCAAGATCCAAAAGCGTCATTTAAAAACCTACTCGCTGTCATGGCAGAATAACCAGATAGGGCCGGCTCGCTAGTGCCTTCACACGTTAAGAGTCAAATAGACTACACAGACTGTTTGCGCAAACAAGACTTTTTTTCTCGTCATAGCGACAACCATACAATACACAGACTTTGTTTGCGCAGACTTAATTTTTTAGTTCAAATTCTATTAAATTTTTCTTTTCTGCTCCATTTTTATATATTTTCCTTCACGCACGTCTTCACTCTATAAAACTTTCAGGATTATGGCAAGTCGTGTTGTTGCGCACACGTGTTTGCGCAAACAGTCTGTGTGGTCTGTTTGGCCCTTTAACGAAGAGTGGAAAATGGAAAGGTTGAAATAAGAATATTACGTTTTCAAACTGTAAATAGTGCGGACACGTTTGTTAAGTTTGTGTTATTTGAATGAAAATTTTATAAAAACAGTGTAAATAAAACTATAAAATGCCGAAAAAAACAAGTTTAACCAAAAATCAATTGCAAAACGTGAACATAAAGAAACTCAAGATGAACAGCTCATTTTGACAACTAGCTCGATTTTCTCTGCTTTCTACTTCATTCCTCTCCGAATCGGCCCTACCTGGTTATTCTACCATGCTCGCTGTCTGTATTAATGATGAGAGTTATACCCATGGTATAATTATTTGACAAGGTAGTCGTGACATTTTTTTGGCGATTGGTAGTTGTCAAAAACAGCTAAAGAAGTTGTAGTTTGCTGCTGTTGACTAGCTATGTGCTTATTTTTAACTTTTCTTTGATTCATTAAATTTGTTCGCGAAGTTAATTGGAATGTTTTTAGTTTGCTGCGATGACTAGCTATGTTCAAGTCGTTGCTTATTTTTTCATATTTCTTTGATAAATTGCATGAACAGCTAATTTTGACAACTACCCATCGCCGCTCGTGAGAAAAAAGCCAGTCTACGCTACTACCTTGTCAGTAATTGTGCCATGGTTATACCTTGAACACATTGACGACGACAGCAACAGTGCGTCAAATGTCAAATTATTTTTACATGTTTTTCTTATGGAGGTGAATGTGGTGAAAATGTTGCAACGACAATGAGTGATTGCAACAAAGTCGCTGTCGTCGTTTAGAATTTTTTCCTAATTTGACGGATTGACTGGACGACCATTTTGCAAAGGGGATGTTAATTCTTTTAGTTGCTAAAAAGCACATATGTATATTTTAGAGTTTTTTCATATTAAAATAAAAGCTAATAAACAATTTAATAGTAAAATATTAACGTTGAATGTTTACTGCATATTAAAAATTGAATTGTTGGTAATGAGGTTGTAGCTGGTGGCTGCTGCTTGCTGGTGTTGCTGACGCTGGATTTGCAACTTGTTGGGATTGCCTGTGGAATATGATGGTGGTGCGGGTGACTGCCGTAACCTGCATTTGTGCCGAGAGGAGCTCCTGGATTTCTGAAAAATTGGATATATTTAAATTTGGTATAAAGAAATATAATTATACAATTGACGTATTGCTTCACACTGTCAGCGGTGGCCCTGACGTCGAAGCAGCGGTTGTGGCTGTGTGTGTATTTGTGAAAAACTTAGTGAGTAAAATTGCTAAAAATAGCGCGAACATTCTAGAAAGCGCGGGAATTTTTCAACCCATAATGCTTTTAACTAAAAATGATCCGGAAAAATTTTAAAATAAAAAGTTCTTTCAAATATGGTGGCAAGAATAAACCATTAATAACGTCTAGGATGAATAGCCCTAGAAAAACAGAAGCGGCACAGCAACTGGTTGCCCTTTCATCATGTACAACACATCCACAGAATAACGAACGACTGCAGAAGATTAAAACTGCAATAAATCTCGAGCCTAAAATGTTGGAGTTAAACACTCATCAAATCGTTGAAGCAATGCAGTAAGATTGGCAGGAAGTCGCCAAGCGTTCAAGAACAAGACGCTCCTCAGGTAGCAGTGTGTCTGTTAAGAAAAATGCCCCTCCAAAAAGAGATAATTGCTTTGCGATTTTTAATGAAATTGCTCTTAAGGAGAATTCAAGTAAGCAGATGCAGAAACAGTATCCGGTGTTGCAGAGTGAGGCGCAAGCGGAGGCAGCGAACGTTGAAACGGTCAACAGCAAAGAAGAAACTAGTGACGTAAATCCGAATATAAGGATTTCTCAAGGGAAAAAAAGGTAGGTTTTGTCCACCAATATTCATCAAAAATTTAGATGTTAGACAACTTGTTTTTGATTTAAGGAAAAAAATGTTGTTTTTAAAGTTGTTAACTTGGGACAAAAAAATAAATTTTTTATTGAGGACAGGATGATCCATCGGGCTCTGCTCGAGAAGATCAGAGTTAGTCCTGGAATTCAGGCCTATTCATTTACTCCTAAGGAGGAAAAAAATGTGAATTTGGTTTTGAGAGGTCTCTCACCTGGGTATGAGGAGTCAGAGGTTCTTGACGAATTGCTTTCGCTAATTCCTGGTGGGGTAGAAAAGGTCTCTAGACTGGTTACGACTCGTTCTCGGAGAGAGCAAAAAGAGTATGACTTATTCTTGGTAAGACTTCCTTCAGGGAAGACTAAATCTGAGGTGCTGAAAATAAAATTTTTGTTTAATACGCAGGTGTTCTGGGAAAAACCGAAAGGTAACTCGGGGCCCATTCAATCCAGACGATGCCAGCAGTTCGGCCATATGGCGATGAATTGTGTCGGCGATTATAAATGCATCAAATGCAATAACGAGCACCTTCCAGGGGAATGCAGTGTAACGGTCGAGTCTGGGCAGAAGCCTTTTTGTGTTAATTGCAAGAAGGACCACCCTGCCAACTACAGGGGCTGTCAGAAGTACAAAGAGTATTCATTGTACAGAAAAGAATTGTTGCAGAAGGCGAAACCTAACTGGAAAATGAGAGCCGAAAATGTTTTCATTGCTTCTAAAGCGCCTCCGCCCTTAACGGTGTCATACGCCAGCAAGGTTGCCAGTATTGTGGGAAAAATCCCATTCGTGGTAATTTTTAATTGGTCTTGGGAATTTTTTTTTGGGAATTCCCATGGTAAATGGAATTTTTTCTTAAAAAGTTTTTTTTTCACTTTTATTAAGCAAAATCTTAATCATAGTAGCTGCGTTCCTTTCGCCTTAATATAATCGTGATAGTAAATTTTCTCAAAGGAACGGCAAGAAAAACGACTCGTAGAGGGCACTACCGTTGCAGTCAAAATTAAATTCAAACAAGCAATCATGATACAATAACTATTAGGTGTCATGAGAACATGTGTCGTTCAAAACTGTTGTGAACTCTTATGGTAGTGATACCTTAGTGAACGATGTTTTTCTCTGAGTGTGTTTTACTCTAAACGTCAGAAAAGTTGTTAATAATTTAATTTAATCATTAATATAATGCAATTATATAAATAATATAAGTGCAATTTTTGGCTCCGCTGAATGCGTCCAATGTGTGTGACAAACGCTGTTTGTTTTATTTTCTTTTGTTTAACATTCGATGGTCGTGAGAAAATAGGTAGCTGTTATGTCTACCTAAAAGTCATTGTATCAAACAAACAAATAATTCAAAAAATAAAATGACAGCTCATAAAAATATGCAGGTGCGGCACCTGTGTTTCAAATTTTTTAAAGGCTATATCACAATCTTAAATGGATAGCAAAAATAATGCTATTTGATATAGGATTATTATTTTTGTTTTTGCTTTGCATGTAAAAAAAATAATCTGGATTATTTTGAAGCGAATGGAACGCAGCTAGATTAGATGATCGACGTATATATACAGTAGAGTAAAGCTATAAGTTTACGCTGTACATTTTTTCGAACTTACTCTTAATATAAATGAATAAATTACATATTTGTTTTAAGAACAAGTTGACATCACAAAATTGCATAAAAACAAATAGCGCATTCTTTTCTGAAAAAATTCTAAACTTAAAATTCTGACCTTTCTGAAAATTCCACTTTTCTGCATGCAAGCGTTAAGCTTACAAAAATTATTTTAAAAGTCCAAAAAAAGTGAAATATACAAGACTACCAAAACAATAATAGACAATATTTGCAAGTTTACTTATCGAATCCAATAATCAGCAATTATCTTTTAAAATCAAAATTAAATAACAGTTGCCATAAAAAATGTATATATATTTTATTTTGTCTATTTTTTATTTCTGAAGTCACTTATGTATATTATTTTATATGAGAAATAAGTACCTACATTTTTTAAAAATCATATTGTGTTGAAATTAACTATTTATCTCTTTACAAAACACAAATAGCTTTGAAAACTTATATTTAATTTATTTTGTTTATTTTCTATTTTTGAAGTCACTGACATTATTTTATATTAGAAATAAGTGCCTAATTTTTTGAAAAATCATATTGTGTTAAATTCACTGTTTATTACTTCACAAAGCACAAATATCTTTGAAAACTGTATACATATTTTATTATGGTTATTTTTTATTCTGAAGTCACTTTTATTATTTGATATTAGAAATAAGTACCTAAATTTTTGAAAAGTCATGTTGTGTTAAAATGAATTGCTTATCACCTCACAAGCCACAAATATTTTTGAAAACAATATTTTTATTTTATTTTGTTTATTTTTTATTATTTTATTTTTATAAGCATACTATCGTTTTAGAAATTATTAAATGGATACATACAAATAAAATTCACGATCTCAAATATATGAGACGAAAACATGTGATATGTGTAACAATTAACTTTATGTGAAACAATTTGTATGTTACCAACTAGAACTGATAGTCCATATTTAGGTTGCAGCGACGTCGTAGCGTTTATTTTTGTGTCAACATTGACATGATGTTATGTATTGGTTACGTTACAGAGATCCCTATTTTTCGAAAGTGGTGCAACACAATGCCGACATTGTTTTAGTAAAAATTACTTTGAAGTTACTTATTACATTTTAGTATATATGCATTACAGAGTTGCCAATTTTGTTTGCAGCCATAATTGTTATAAATTATTTTATAATAAGAATTTATATAAAATATAAGAGTACAACATAACATTAGGTGTTTTGGATATTTTTTGGAGCTAAATGTAAATGGGAAAGAAGATTTTCGGTAAAAAACAGCCAACACTTCTTAAAAATTTAAGCGCAATCTAAATTCAGAAAATATTGTAATAATTTCATATATTAATAAAAAATGTTTTAAAAAGTTTTGTGAAGAAAGTATTGTACACAAATTTCAGGAATAGTTTTTAATGTAAGCAATCAATAAAACATAGTTGAAAAGCTTAACAATACAATATAAAAGCAATTTCATGTTTATTGTTAGGAAAATATAATAATAATTTGCGGCCACCATTTTAAATACAAAGAGCCTACACTTCGGTCGCAATTATTTAATCGTTACAAAATTATAACATCTTAAGTTATTATTCCATAGTTGAGTGATGCATTTTTTAAAGGTAAAACTTGATAAATCGTTACAACATTCCGTGACCTAGTGGTAAAATAGTATTAAAAAGGAAAGGCACATTGAAGGCTTTATTTAAGAATAGGAATTTTTACAAATAGGAATTTTTACAAACTTTTTCCATAAAATATTATCCAAATCAGTATCTCTGCAACGTCATAATGTAAAAAATGTATATTAAGTAACCTGTGGTCGCAAAATTCTACTTGGGTTATTTATTTGTTATAGTTTTGAAACAAAGACAATATATGCCAAATTTTTAACTACCGACGTGTCTATTTATTTCTGCTTATTTAAATGCAAAAATTTCTGGTATTTCTAAACGTTTTAAAATTTCTTATATACATATGGGATTTTTCGTGGTATTTTTTAATACGTATGGGATTTTTTGTGGGATTTTTAAATGCATATGGGATTTTTGATGGTATTTTTAAAACGCGTGGTATTTTTGTGGTAATTTTAAATTATCGTGGGATTTTATTGGTATTTTTTAATTGCTGTGGGAATTTTTTTTTGTTTACCTTTACCATGGGAATTTTGGTGGTATTTAATTTATGTGACTTTGGGAAAAAGGTAATTTTCGTGGGAATTGTTACGAATTTTGGCTGGCAACCTTGTACGCCAGCCTCTTTAGAGGGCAGGATTGTCCCTCTTCAATTGCAATACCAAAGAATGTTCATTCATTCTAAAGATAATGTGTTGAATCAATTTTTTAATCTTTCCAAGGACTTGTTTGGAGTGAGTGTACAGGGTCTCCTGGGAAAAATTGAGAGCTTCATGAGAAATATTAAGAGCTGTGCTTCTATTCAGGAAAAAAGAATGTCTTATTTAGAGCTTCTAAATGAAATTATTGTAAATGATATATAATGTCTTTAATTATGTATATTTTTTTCTTCGCCTTACCGGTCTCCGATTGGTGTGATGATGGAAGATCTCGAGCCGAGCTCTTATGGATCACCCGTGCCTTACTTTTTGAAAGCCCTTCCAGGGCATAACCGGGGATAAATTTTGTTTCCTTTTACTTCATTTTATTTAAATTCGTTTTTTTGGAATATTTTTAAAGAAAACACTAATGATGTTAGTGGACAAAGCCTACTTTTTAACAATATTTTTACTAATATTTTGATAAAACTCAAGTACCTGACTTTATTAATTAATATATAAGTACATATATGCCTTATTGTACTGTACGATGGTTACCGTAAGTTAAAAAAAGAAAAAAACAACTAAAGAGAAATATGTAATTATATATTTACTCTACATATTTACAGTTATTTATAGGTAACTATAACTGAATTATTGAATTTTAAATTTATTAACGACATGTATATACATATCTGTTCGTCAAAGTTAAGTAATGGGTTCCATGAGGAAACATAATTGCTGTTCATGTTTCAATCTTTATACTTTTTCTAATATTGCACTATTGATTTTATTCAAAGACAGTGTATAAGATAAAACTATGAATTATTAGCGATAGCTATTTTGCTTTGTTAAAATTACATGTTACGAAAGCCCATCGTATTTTCCATGTTTGTAATTGTTAAACAATTTTGCTGTGTATTCGTTTTTAACTTTCAAGTTATACTACTGAAAAATGAATAACGAATGAAAAAATCTAATGATATTGTACTTCCAGATTGTTGTTTCTTTCTTCATGTTGTTTCGCACTGTTGCAGTCGTCGTCAATTTGTTCAGTACATGACTCGGAAAATCAAAATGACCAAAATCGTTCAACGCGCCTAAAGAAGTTTTCACTTCAAAAATTGCATTAAAAAGTGTTTATTTATTTACTTCATAAAGTTCTTAATCCCGAACTAGTCCCGTTATCGAGAAAAGATTTCGTGATTAGACTCCCTAATCCCAAGGAAAGACATTTGAAATTTTAAAACGCTTGAGACAAATGTAATTCCCTTTTATAAATTTATGAGGTTGAAAATATGGATTCTGTTACAAAAAATTTTAAATTTTGGATATAATTCAAAAATTACAGCGTGAATTAAAGTAACTGTCGCACCTATATAAATACCAATTACTCAAAAAGAAGCAACACTGGAAAACAATGTTGTTGTTTTACGACTCCGGCATTAATTGTACACTTGTTGCATGAACCGCTTCAAAAGTTTTGTCAATAATAATAATATTGCGAAAGGAAATAAGTGCACAGATCCTTCGCCAGCACGCAGCGGCGGATCTGGAAAAAATCTTGGGGGGGGGGTAAATTACCAAAGTCACACATTTTCGATTTGAGAAAATGTTGTCTTTTTACAAATAAAAAAATTGTACTTTTTTGAATTGAAATTATCGAATTGTGTAAGAAGCAATTTTCCCAGACACATACACGCACATTTCCGTATTTATTTATATTTCCGTTTTTCTGGAATATCTTAGCGAAAAGTAAATAAAAACTCTAAATTTGACTAATTTTGGAATTAAGGTTGATTTATTAAAATTTTTCACATTTATTCCATTATAAAACATTGCACAATTATATTTTCAAATATGTGCAATGAAAAAACATAGTACTCTTCAATAAAAAAAATAAAGGAATTTGAAACTTATTGTTCTGACGTTACGACTATGATATGGTACACTTTGAAAAATAAATGAACAATACAAAATGTATACTGATTATTAGATAGTCATTAGATAGAGACAAAATTATATGACAAAATCATCGCAGCGCTTCTTTTTTGCGGCAAAGTTATCAATAACTTCGTTAATATTTATTTTAATGTCTCTATGTATATGCAATAATGCGAGTCCATTCAATCGTTCTTGTTGTATAGTTGAACGTAACCATGTTTTTAATCGTCGCAGTGTAGAAAAACTTCGCTCAGCTGTTGCTACACTGATAGGAAGCGTGGCAAAGATAGCAAACGTTTTAGAAATTAGTGGAAAAATGTCATTGTCACAAAGAGTAAAAACGGTGTTGATATCATTAACCTTAGTTTCGCTCTCCCATTTACACTGCCAAATTTGAAGTTCATGAAATAATTGAATTGGAATTAGTTCCTTATTACCGTCACAAAATGGAATTATTATCTTAGAAATGTTAACACTCAAATTGTTTAGCTTTTCATTGTTGTGTTTATCAATTATGTTTGGCAGGATTTCGTTTACATATAGTTTTTGGAAAAATTTTTCGCTGAAACGAGCCGCCATATCAGCAATGATATCATCTAGTAATGGTATAAATATGGAAATTCGAAAGTAGTCTTCTGGTGTTGAAACGCTGACATTACAACGATTACCCTGTCTTCCAGCAATACGAGGTATATTAATTGATATACCTAAACTCTCGTGTAATTCCTGTACATCTGCAAATATTGTCTTAAAATATGATTCTGCGTTCTCTCTTTTTTTATCAAGCAGTGATCTTAAAGTTATTATTGAACGTTCTGCTGCATCCTTATAGAGGTTTGTTTTTTGCAAGATGCTACTTAAAACCTGAGATGCTCCCAATAAATCCGAAAGTACACATATGGAAACAATACAACTTGTTGTCATCAGACTATTTAAAAGCAATGATGCTTTGTTTGAAGCCACAGTATCGTTCCACTGTAAAATATTCTCCAATGCACTGATAGTTTCACCAAAGTTTAACTTAAATCTTAAAACAGATTCGTGTCTTTCCACCCACCTGGTTTCACAAATACTTTTTAGTTTCTGGTTGTTAGAAAAGTGTTCAATTATTTTATTTCGCTTTGAGGATGAGTTAAAAAATTCTACTACTTCTTTCATTATCGCCACAGCATTTTGAATTGGTTTAGTATTCGAACTTTTTGAAATAGATAAATTAAGGGCATGGTTATAAGTGGCGTTCTTTAGTGTTCTTTGAAGAATTATAACAGCTCCCTTCGTTTCTGATGTCATTACACTACAGCCGTCTGTTGAAATTCCGACGCAATAACTTAATTGCAGTCCAAGTTCGATTAGGTGTTTAACGACAGTTTCTGCAATGACCTTTCCCGATAAAACTGGTTCTACTTCAATATCTGCATAATTATCTTTGTGACAATCAATGAAGGTTAAAAAATCCTCTCTCACATATCCTTTATGAATATATCGAACGCTTAAAGACATTTGTGATATTCTATTAATGTCTGAAGTTTCGTCAAAAATGACACTGTAAAATTTGTTATCCTGCACTTTCATAACGATTTCTTTGATTATGAATTCAACGCAGCATGCTATCAACTCGTTTTGGGTAGTTTTGCATATATATGTAGCCCTACTTTTCAGATTTTTGAGCTGATCATTTAAATCTGCGTCATACGTGGATCTATACCTTAGCAATTCCCGAAAGTTTCCTTCATTTGCGGTCGAGTCTACTTGAATCGCACCGTCATCACGATGTCCTCTTAAGGAGATGTTTTGCCGTCTAAGAAAGATTAAACTTTCAATTATTGGAATCAGGCGCTGTCGGTTTTCTAGAACAAGTTCTTTTCTTTGATGATTTATCTGGTTACGAATGTCTAGTACAGGGTTGTTTATATTTGCTATATAATTAACTGCAGAAGAAACTGCATTTAAGTGATAGATGTGGGTATTATGCGTACGTGGCGTATGTGTACGTGGCGTTTTTATGAAGCGATGCGAGAAGAGTAGGACCATTTTAACATGAATAACATGATCTGTAATCATCTGAAAAAAACAAAATATAATTATATGCAAAGCAAACACTTACGTCAAGGTAGTGACTTCGCCTTTTTATAAAAATGAGCCTGAAAAAAAGTTACAGCTCGTTATGTACTCAAATTTACAGCCATTTTTTAAACAATCAACTTTAAGGACGCGTTATTTTCTTACAAATAAAATTTTTTAAAAAAAACTCGAAGTCAGTTCCTCAGCGTAAGCGTTTACTTTACAAGTATACATATTTTTTCAGGTGATTACAGATCATGTTATTTTGCAAGCAAAATGGTCCTACTCTTCTCGCATCGCTTCATAAAAATGCCACGTACACACAAATGACGTCACAAAACAAAAAAAAAACAATTTTTTTAAAGTACTATAATAATTGAAGCGCTCTCGCGAATAACGTTGTAAACGACAAAATTGTAATTGTTCACTTTTATTTATTTTACAAGCACTTTTATTCATTTTTATTAACTTTTTTAGTATGCGATAAAAATACCCCAAACTGCTCAACTGCTTACTCAGTTCTGATTATATATAATATAAGAGAGTGATTCTCACAGTTATTCGCAAAAAAAAATGTCGTCTACAACGTTATTCGCGATTATGCTTCAATTGTTTAAATCAATAAAAAAACTTTATATCAATACCTCTGACCATTTTTTTTGTAGTATTCTTTCAAAAAACGCCTTTAGAATCGCTTATGTATACATAAAAGTACTCTTAAGTTGTGGGTACAATTATTTACTTCAAATAAAATATTAAAAAGTAAAGTATTTAAAAGTTCTTGGGGGGGTGATTACCCCCTTTACCCCCCCTTGTATCCACGCCTGCCAGCACGCAAGTTGCAGTATCATATTTTCCGACGAAAAACTCTTGTTTTTGCCAGCAAGCCACAACTCGCAAAATGATAGAGTGTACGCAGCTGGCACGGCAGATATTTCTAAAGAAAAAAAAACCATTGAAAGATTTCAAAATGTTGCGTCAATCATGGTTTGGAGCGCTTTCTCCGAAAAAGGCAAATTGCCCCTTCTTCTTATCAAAAAAAGGCGTTAAAATAATTCGGAATATTACTGAGAACATTTTTTAAAGAACTATTGCGGCATGCCAAGCAAATAACCAGAGAAAGTCATTTTTGTTTTCAGCAAGATTCTTTTCCAGAACAAAAGGCAAAAATCGTTCAAAGGCGGTACAGAGCAAATTTGCCTTGTTTTATTTCTGTTGAAGGAATGCCCTCCGTGACCTCCATCCCGTGACCTAAGCCCCTTGGACTTTTCTATTTGGGGTATAATGCTGAGCAAATTAACGAACATAAACACATGACGGTAGGTAAATGCGACGATTAATGAAAATATCAGATGATATACCTGAAAACCAGATGCGTGCCGCATGCTCGTCTTTCACAAATTGTTTTAAATTTTTAAAAAGAATTAATGATGAAAGATTTGAACTAAATGATGAAGAGTTATAAAGAATGCTTAAATAAAAAATAAAAATTTTTGTTCAAAAAAGTTTACACAGTGCTTTTGATTAATGGCATAAAACAAGTGCGAAAGTAATTTTGATTCACGCTGTATACACAATAAAGCCCTGCGTCGGTGCATCTGTTTGAACGTACACACACTGTGATTAATTGCATTGCTCACAGTTGACTGTCATATAATAACACTTGAGAGTTTGATTTGCTCAACAGCGAACGAAAGCCTACAGCGACAAGCAATACACACTTTCTCTCTCGGCAATCCAAGCATGGCGTGTTTTTGTTCGTCAACACCACAAGCAATGAAATTTAATCGTTAAGGGTAGGATGAGCAATAAAATAAATAAAATAAAAAAATAAAAAGCAATACATGGCAATAGATAATTTGGATCATTTTGATCATTTTGATAATTTTAATCAGCGGTCGTCAGCGCCTAACTAGACATTTGTTTACACCAACTTCAAGATTTTCAAGATTGACTAGGTAAAAATGGGTCGCTGAATCCGAATTCGTTGTCAGAATTTCAAAATTATAAAATTTTGAAATAAGAGGGTTGCCACCTAATAATATGTATTTTTAAGAGTTTTAAACATCATTTATCAGTGTTAGGGAGTCGCTGATATCGAATCTGAAGTCAGAATTTTAAAGTTCAAGATGGTGGATAGGGTTGCCACCATAAATTATTTATTTTTACGAATTCATTTTTATTTTAAAAAGTAAAAGCAACCCTATTATTGTATTTCAAAATTATAAAATTCTGATCACGGATTCGGATTCAGCTATCCCTTTTTACCTGATGTTCGCACCAGCATCGCATATGTAAAAATAAAAAAATAGGTGGCAGCCCTATTACCCATTTTTATTTTTAAAATTCTGACTTCAGATTCAAATTCAGCAACCTCCTAGCACTGTTAAATAATGATGCGTGACCCATTTTTACCTAGTGTTCGCGCCAGCACCGTATTCGTTGTCTGGTATAAATCATCTATTGCCAGTCAACAAGCTTTCGTTGCATTGACTGCAGTGAGCTCTCTGACAACGATATCTTAGATTAACAATATCAATGATCTGTTTTTTATTGCTCTATCGTGTTTTGTTCGTCTTTGCTGCAATCACACACATGATTTCTTTGCAGCAAGCAAGACAGTGCAGTGTAGTGTGAAATGAACAAATGTTTTGAAGCCGGTTTTAAGTGCACCTACGCAGGGCTCTAATACACAATAGACCGGTCTTTATTTCTTTTGTTTTTCGAATTCGTATGACGGCAAGTGCTAAAACCATTTTATTTGATCCTTAAAATACACAAAAAAAATTTGAGCTTGATTGGACAATTTTTAGTCGTGCCCCCGCCAAAAATTGTTTGTCATTCGTGACTATTGTTCTCTCATTCGGAATATCACTACCCAGCAAGCCATGAAAGTGACTGTTCCAGCAAAACGGAGTTAAAAACGGCAGTATCTAATTTGCTGGTATGAAAACGGCATGCTTTTGTATCTTTAAACCGTTCTCTATAATTGTAAAGTCCCTTTTTATATTTTTCAAGAACTGAATTAAAATTTATGTCAAATGTGCTTGATGCGCTAGCGTCGTTTGTTCTTGTCTTTTCTGATCTCTCTTTTCCACCCGTTATCCATCAAACTCTAAAACTTGCATTGAATGTTGTATTGAAATCAAAGTAGTTCAGTTGTGAAGTTGAGTTGCCGGATATCGTTTAATTAATTTTTGCAGCTAAATAAAAATAATTTGTGCTACTGAAAAAGGTGATAATTGTTTGTATAAAAAAAAATTAAAATGCAAGTGAATAAAAGCATCAAAAGAGAAGCATTAGAAATATTGAATAGTATGCAAATTAAAATACCTAAAAAGGAAACTGTTTTACTGCCTCCAGAAAATGACAGAAATTAACATGAGCTTGCAAGTGATTATGGAAGCTAAGAAATTGAATTTCTGATGAAAAATTATGACAACTTTAGACAATGTTTGGCAAAATGGTCAATAGAACATAATATAAAACTGTGGCAGTGATCGATTTGCTGAGTTTATTAAAACTACATTTAAAAGAGCTGCCATCAGACTCCAGAGCCCTAAGGCAAACACCTAGAGATGCAAGCGCTGTGTCTTTTGCAATCGACGGAGGTATTTTTACCTATTATGGCCTTGAAAATAGCTTGACAGACTTTTTACATAACAACAAATTTGAAAACAGTAAAATAATAATAAATTTGAATGTTGATGTTTTATCAACAGCTAAAAGCTCCAAAAGGCAAATTTGGCCAATTTTAGTTTACGTTGCTTCTACAGACATTGTAGCAACAGTTGGAATATTCGAAGGCATTAGTAAACCAGCCAGCAATGATGAGATTTTAGAGAAATTTGTTGAAGAAATGGAATATTTAATTGTTTCCTTCATTTTGTTTATCGATATGCAGATCTTGCAGATTTTGCAGAAGTTGCAGATATAAGGATGATGAAATATTGCTTGGCAATAAGAGCTTACGTTATTCGAATTAAAGTCAGTCTGTTCAATAGCGTCGACTGGAAACCATAAACTTCGCAATTCGCTCGTTCTTTTTCTTAAGTTTACTTATGTTTTGCATTTTATTTAAAATAAATATATCATCGCCACGGTGCGCCTTAACCAAAATTAAATAAAAACGTCTTACACCTAGAAAATTGAAAGAGATACTGAATTTACAACGTTCATAGATGAGAAAAATCGAAAAACTAAAATAATCTGTGGAGAGGTTTTTAAATAAACCCACATTGAACATTTTTGCGCACGAAGTACGAAATTTGGCAGAATATGGCATTGTTTTATATGAAAAGAATGGAAAAAATTATAAATAAATAATTTTTAAGAGATAATTCTATTAAACTTTTATTATTTCAACATTTTAGTAATAATAAAATTTAAAAATGTAACATAACTTAATTATAATTACATCAATTTAAACATGTGAAGCATTATATCTACTAACAGCGCTCAAAAGGTGTTTAGGATAATCCGGGTGATTCGTAGCAACCTTATTCATTTCCCAGGAAGACTTTAAGAAATCAAAATGTACGGACTCCATCGCCTGCTCCCCAAAAAATGATAATCCTTCACCGTTTTTTTTACAGAACTGTTCTACGTGAAAAAAAACTGCATGAGCCTTTGGTGTAACGCTGACACCTAATTCCATGTAGCTGTTTTTGAAAGCTTCTATACATGCTTTGTAATTTTGGTCAAGATTATTTCCGAAGCATGCAGAAACTACTTTTTTGAAGTCATCAAATACTTTAACATACTTAGGTATTGCTAGATTTTCAAACTGGCGCAGAAGGTCTACTTTATCCAAAAGTGTTTTGCATGCATTTCCGTTAAACCCAGAACATCCTCGTCTGATTTCACGCTGAACGTGACAAGCTTTTGCCCATAACAGCGACTCATTTTCATACTCTTTCAACATATATGTGAAAACAGTGTTAACAACACCAAGCATAAGGTGTAATTCTGGCGGTGGAATAATGTCTAGGAATGTTTTGCCTCCAACAGTTGTAATTAGCGGTGGATGAATGCAGTTGAAATAATCTTTCGCTTTATTTTTTGAACCTTTTCCTTCAGTCAGCCATTTTGTATAATGCGATGAAACATTTTCGGGGGATCTCAATTCGCCACAGCTGCTTAGCTCATCTTTCTTGGCATAACAATAAGTGCACGGGTATGCACTACTGTGCGACATAATACCTGCCAAGATATTCGCTAGCTTCAAATCGGTCGCAATTGTGCCGTGGAAAGAACTTATATTCAACGTTGAAAAGAGTTGCTCTACATTCTTATAATTTTCTTGTGCACTTGGAACGGCTGCTAGAATAAATAGTCGTTTAACTTCAGAATCCTTAAATTTCCTTGTTGCTATCCCCTCATCATACTTAGCACACTTACCGCTGCATTCAAACTTCAACTCATTAGATTGAACAGAAAGACATATTTTTAAAAATCCGCCTCCTCCATCAATACCCATTTTTAAGTGAACATCCAGTACATCTCGTTTATTTTTCACATATTGAACAAAAGCAGGAACATCTTTGCAGTAAACTCCAAACGCAGGAGCGTCCGAGACTTCATCGCCTTTTACACAAACGAAAGGAAATTCCTTAAAATCAAAATAACCGTCGACAGAATGAGCTGTGTTATTAAGTTTTAATTTTAATCCTGGTTCAATTGCTTTTCTACTTCTTGTACACACACGAATGGAAGCTGCCATTTTTAAAGTTGCACGATCACTTAAATTTAAATCGCTTTTGATTTTCAGCATACCATCCACAGATAATGTAGATGAGTTTGTTGTGGAAAGGTTTTTTTTATTATTGCCTACTGCGATTTGAAGTGGTTTGCCGTGGATTTGTGACAACCGCAAAACTGAAGGCTCTTGATCACCCTTAGAATCTTCTTTATTACTCGAGATTTCAAACCACATTTATGTAATTTGCCTTTTGTAATCTCACTGAAGCACACGTCGCACCGTTTTGTCGCAGGCAGCGTGTTACTAAAAGCTTAAAAGTTGAAACTTCTTCGGTGAGATTATATTTAGACACAGCTGTAACAAACGTTCACGTCGATTACAGATTTAGAAAATGGCGACAAGACAATGTTATTAAAATGTTGATTCATTAATATAAGAATTTAATACAAAATTATTTTGTTTTTTCTATTTATTATAAAAAAAAAATGATTCCAGCATTTTTGAAATATCGTGCTTCGTGCGCAAAAATGTTCAATGTGGGTTTATTTAAAAATCTCTCCACAGATTATTTTATTTTTTTGATTTTTCTCATCTATGAACGTTGTAAATTCAGTATCTCTTTTAATTTTCTAGGTGTAAGACGTTTTTATTTAATTTTGGTTAAGGCGCACCGTGTCGCTTAATGATTTATTTGGAACTTTCAATAAATAATAACTTTACTTTTGTTTTATAAATTAACTGTGTTGTAATTTAATTTCGGTCATCCCTAGCATTTGACAATTGAGAAAGCTTTTTTTAAATGTTTTTTCTCAGTTAGATATCGTCGTTGCAAAAGTAAACAAGCGAATCTGAAAAATAAAACTTTTCATTTAATATGAAAATTCAATGGAAAATTAAAAATAAAATTTTCAGATTCGTTAGTTTACTTTTGCAACGACGATATGTTATGAATAAATACTTTTTATTTTGTTTTGATTTTATTTATGAACGAACACCTTACGTTTAGAAGCATAAATATGTAAAAATTATAAATTACAAAAATCATTTAAGAATTAAATTAATAATAAATTTAAATCACATGTTAATTCATCATAAATCATTATGCAAATGTTTATTTAATTTTATGTTCTTTATGATAAATACTAATTTTGTAATTTTTGTCGATTCTTTTGATTTTATATTCTTACTTAATCTTGAAAAAATACATATGTGAAAAATTATAACAATTAAATATACAATAAAAACTAAAAAAATTAATCAATGAATTAGAAACATAATACAAAAGTTTTTTACAATTTATTTAAAATTGAATTAATTTTTGAATATTTTTGAAACGGTAGGTATTTATGCCACACACAGTTTATGCTTTGGCAACAACTAAACGGTCCGCTTCAGTGCTTTTAAGAGTTATGCTTTGGTAACAACGAAACGGTCCGCTTCAGAGCTTTTAAAAGTGTACTTTTTCATAACATCTCAAAGGTACGTTTCTGTAACGTTCTGCAAGTATTTTTTTGTACCATTTTTCCTATATCTTAACGGATTTTCATTTTATATGTAAAACGTACCGTTTTTATGCTATTTTCAGTAGCAGAAATGTATGAACACACACAGCGAGAGGGTAATAAAACTTGCCGTTTTCGTACTGATTGGCTAGATTGGCGATCAATAAATTATCCAAATGGAACAGCAAAGGAACATTTTTTTGGATTTAGTTTTACTCCGAAAGCTAGGCTTCCGATGAAATTAAGTGGCCAAATCGTGAGATCTATAACGCCATCAGAAACTCGAATCGTTTTTAATTCAATTACCGTTGGCTGGTCGCACTTCACGACCTCGGTGTTGAAACGACGCGAATCGAATGAGAGGAACATTTAAAATATTTTTTGTTTCACAGAAAATAATTATAGAGTTACCTAAAAAGCACATGCCTCACTTTATGTTTTTTTTTTTCATTAACTGCTCGCCTGTTGATAAAACAGTAAAGGAGTACAAATGCTCACTTTTTGATCCAATAAAACAGCAAAAGAGCGCTCCCTTGTTGCTCCTCATCTAATCGATCGCATATGGGCATTTCCAGAAAAAGGTCAACCGCGACCGAAATATTAAAAAGGGGGGGGGGGGGATTTTTCTTTTTCAAATTTAATAAGACAATTGTCTACAGTTTTATATTTTACTAGCTGAACCCGGTGTGCTTCGCTACACTCAAAATAAAAACTAGGTGATATTGATAAAAACCACGTAGATTTGACAATATTTTTGTCACTATACGTCCAACAAAAATTTTTGTCAATCTGATAAAAACCTGAAATCCTTTTGTTGATTTAACAAACCCATTTTGTTAATTTAATAAACCAATTATCAATATGAAAAATGCAGTTCACGAAAACCATTAACAAATTTTGTTGTTTTGACAAAAATTTATCAAAAATATAAAATTTTTTGTCAAATTCATAAAGCAATTATCAATATGAACAACTCTTAGTACCAACAAGAATCATCGATTTTGTTGATTCGACAAAAAGTTATCATATTGATAACATTTTTTCAAATAGATAAATCAATTATCAATATTAACAATTTAGAGTACCAACAAAAATCATCGATTTTGTTAATTTGATGAAAATTTATCAAATTGAAAAATGTTTTGTCAAATTGATAAAATTTTTTTTAGATTGATAAAGCAATTATCAATATGAACAATTCGGAGTACCAACAACAATCTTCAATATTGTTTATTTGATCAAAATTTATCAAAATGATGAAATTTTTGTCAAATTGATAAAATTTTTGTCAAATTGATAAACGTTTTTGTGAAATTGATGAAAATGTTTGTCAAATTGATAAAAATGTGTCATAGCTTTAAAAAAATTTTGTTGATTTGACAATATATTATGTTGATTTAACAAAATATTTTGTTAATTTTACAAAATATT
Organism: Dichetophora obliterata; assembly: GCA_963920525.1. Taxonomy (NCBI): domain Eukaryota; kingdom Metazoa; phylum Arthropoda; class Insecta; order Diptera; family Sciomyzidae; genus Dichetophora; species Dichetophora obliterata. The sequence goes on along the minus strand of OY986435.1, from coordinate 189,146,982 downwards.
TTGTTGATTTTACAAAATATTTTGTTAATTTCACAAAATATTTTGTTGATTTTACAAAATATTTTGTTGATTTACCCTATACATATATTAAATTCAAAAATTGTTGTAATTCCACGGAGAAAAATATTTCTCATAATAAAGAATTTTTTCATATATCAACATAAATAATTCGGCTTAATTAAGAGAAAAATCATATGCTTTCTAATTTGTAGTGTAAAATGTTTTATATAAATAAATATGGAGTGTAAAATGTTTTATATAAATAAATATGTATTTTATTTATATAAAATATTTTCAACTCTAAATTAGAAAACATATGATTTTTCTCTTAACTAAGCCGAATTATTTAAGTCGCTATATGAAAAAATTCTTAATTATGAGAAATAATTTTCTCCGTGGATGACAACAGTTTTAATACATTTTAAATAATTTAAAATAAAATACATATTTATTTATTTAATAATAAATCGTCATCATTTGAACATTTTTCGTCTCCGATTTTCGATAAATAAGATTTTTTCAATCAAACCAATTTATATGGCTGCGAAGTCTAAAATTTTTTTATGAAGTGAACAATTATTCCCTCATGTATAACAGCAATTTAGTGAATTTGATAACAAATTCTGTTAAATGAAAAGATGGGAAGATTATTATTTATTCAAAATTAAAAATTTATTACAATTAAAGTCATAAATTAAATTATTAAGTTTTTAAATATAAAATTAAGAAATAAAATTCAGTACAACTTAAATTATCTGTAGTTAAAAACTAATCTCTCTGTTGTTCAAGTTGAGAACACAAAAGGCTTACATTTGGATGAACTTTTTTAGAAGTAATGTCTAATGCATAAAAAAATTTTTCAATGAATATCCATGATAATTTAGAAGCAAGTGGATATTCCAAATTAAAAATGATAAATATTTTGAAGCAAATATCAACCGCTTCTAAAATTGAAAAAAATTTGAATTTTATCCCATCAAAATAAAGGATTATATTTTCTGGATGCATGATGCTTCCAGTGAGCATAATCAAAGGTTGAATTGCCTCTTTCTTTGCTAATTTTCGTTGTAATGCTGCTTCTGCTTCTTCCACTGTTGATCCAATAATAATAAAAGAGTTCTGGGAATCCTTAATCGAATACTTAATATAAATTTTCTTCCCATTTTCGATTTTCACTACTTTTGAAGTGGGTATCAGAACAGCATGAAGCAAGTACAGGATTGTTGTATAGCGTCCATCTGAAACCAAAACATAGAAATATGTTAATAAACCCGAAATCTGATATATAGCAATTATTTCAACTTTATATCATTTTGACTGATCATTTAACTATTTCACTACTACTACTTTTACTACTCTTGCTCCTTTAAAAACATTGATTTTAAAACCAATAATTTAATGTAATTTAATGTAAACCAGTAATTTAACCAGCAATCAAAAATGTTCGGTCCGAGAGCGAGAGAATGAGAAAAAGCTAATTTTTCATTTTATACGTAAAACAATAACAACAACAAAATTTTCGGCAAACATGTTTGGCTAGCATAACCACGGCATAAGAACGTTATATTTGGGATAAACCGACGGGTAAATACCCTACACCACATTTTACAATTGTTAGTGAAGAGAGCTTAACTAATGTAACTTTTCATATTAGTTAATTTATTCTTGAATATTTCTATCATAGACACAAAAGAAATAATTATAAATTGTGAAACTTACTTTCTGATGGATTTTCAATCCGTTTCCACTCTCTCAACAAAGACAGACTGCTGTGATCCTTTATTCTTTGTTCAATAATTTTAAAAAGTTCAGTGGAGTGATTTGGAAAATTTTGAACAAAGCTTTTTGAATTTGGATGCAGAATGTTGAAATCATAATGAATCTGTGTAGGTATATAAAATTTTTTTTATTATTATATTGTCTTGTATAATTCTAAACAAAATGTTTGTCATTAAGCTGAAATATAATTGATGCATTTGGTGAAAAAAGGGCGTGAGAGAAAAAAACTGTGTTTCGAGATTTATTTATGAAATTATCTGCTATTTATGAAAAAAGGGCGTGAAAGGCTCTCATGTCCGTTTTGTACCCAATGCATAAATTGTAAACAAAATTAATTTTGTTTTTTATAATTATTAAAAACAATGAAGTTTACTTACTAATTTAAATCCAAGAGGGCTTTTGTAATGTCTCCAATTGTTTAAAATTTCTTCCGTTGATGATGACTCCGAAATATTTAAGAGGCGGTACTTTGAAGTGGCTGAATAGTGCTTCTCGATTTCAGGCCAGCTGCAGTTATCCATTTTAATCGCCTCTAAATGTTCTTCTATGTCATCTTCTGGATCTATATAAACACAAACTTAAATAAATTTACTCTTAAAATATGGAATTTATTTACCAAGAGATATAGAGCCCTCACGCCGAAAACTTCCGGAAGTTCCTGCATCTGCGTCAACGTATGCTCTTTTTCCTAAGAGACCACAGCTCTTTAAACTTCTTAAAGTATTGAAATACTTCGAGTAAATTTTTCCTTTTGGAGCTTTGCCGGTTTCTTTGAAAAAATAAACTGTCTAAAATTACAGCATATTTTAGAGTTATTTTCACAATGTTTTAGTCTAGAAAATACTTTTGTCTCTTTGGGAAAAACCGAAATAATTTCGTCTGCAATTTTCTCAGCCAGCAGAATGCCCATTTTGATTTCTTTTTGTACTAAATAATTCATAATGATATCCAATAAAATAGTTCTGCATCCATCGTTAAGATCAATACCCTTTTTATATTTCTCTATTAAACATTTCCCCTGGCTGCTTTGTTGCAGTAAATCCTCTAGATTAATAAACTGTTCCTTGTTTTTAACAAATTCCAAGGAACTTTGCGACGAAGTATATGTTTTATGAATATTAGGAAACAATTCAGTTGCTGCATGCTCTGATAAACTCGAAGAGACTGTAGTGTTGGTATTTATTTGCCATTTTTTTAAATTGCTCTCAAATTTGACCAAAACTCCAAGTTTAAAATCTTTAGTTAACAATTCTGCATGCTGCGATGTCATATTTTTTAGAATATCCAAATCAACTTCTTCTTCTAAAATGTGAAAAATAAGTATAGCAATCAAAAATATTAGCGCACAAAAATTACCTATACATTTTTCATACAGAAGTTCAACTCCCCAGTTCGAAAGAAGTCTTAAAAGCTCCGGTTGATCAATTCTTGGAACATTCTGATTTGGTGGAATTTCAACTGAACTGTAAAGTATTTGAACATCCTGTGATTGCTGAATTTGCTCAGCGTTCTCAATTTGTTGCGGTATTGGAGAATTAGTAAAGAATACGTATTCCGATAAATCATCCATATTTTTCGCTTATTTGGTATTTAAACTTATTTAATTTAGTATTGAACTTATTACTAAGTAATTATTAATCAATCTTAATGATATATTGACCAAAATTTGAATACAAATGTCCTGTTACTTTAAACATAAAAAGAAGTAATAGATAAAATAAATCAGAAATATTCTTTTAAGCGTATCATAAGCTGTCCACTAATAATTTTATGAGCATTGATTGGTGGCCCACTGAACTCTTTTATATCGTAAAATAAATTTTTTCTTGTTACAGTTTCATTCAAGTCAATTTCGTATGAGCAAAAATGAGAGCTAAAACCCATAATTAAAATCTCGTCAACAACAAATAGTATGCGGTTACTCTCCTCAAAAATCACTATCAGAGAAATCCTAAATAAGCACACTTTTTGCTGTATGAACTTCGTTAAAAAATATCCTCTTTTATAGCATCTTCCCTTAAAAGTAATTTTGGAATAAGACGAAGGTATAATGTAGGGTTCTAGCTTAAGTTTAAATAAGTCAATATCTGTTGTAATTGCTGTCTTAAAATGTTCATTTACTTGAAGTGAATCAGGAACGGTCGAAAACAAAAAGTGAGAAAACTTTAGTTGGCACTTCTTTGCTAAAGTAAGAGTTATATTTTTTCTTGAATTCGTAGATTGGGCATACGATTTTAACTCTTTGTGTTTGGCCTCAAACCTGAAACTCCAGTAATGCTTTGGAGGACCCGAATGAAGAATGATAGAAGGGTAATGGGTAAGAAAGTGATGTTTGGGCTTCAAAGAATCTTTAAACAATTCGCAGCATTTTTTATTGTGATCTCTAATAAGTTCCTTGAGTGCAAAAATACTATCAAGCATAAAGTGATCAGAAAGCAATATGTCAATTATTTGAAGCAAACATAGCAAAAAGTCCCAAACTTCATCATTCTCTGGTACTAGGTCTCCTATCATCAAGGGCAAGAAGTGTACGAAACACTTCATTTCGCTTGCCGACATTTTCAGTCGAAACTTTTTTAAATGATTTGTTTTAATAGGACCCGATATATTGCCAACCTCTATACTACCATAATTAAAATATTCTTTGCGAACATTTAATGTGTCTAAAGAAAACAATTTCAAGTCATTAATGTAATAAGAAAATATATGGCAGAGATCGTAATGGCAAACGCCTTCGAAGAGATCATGCATCATATCAACAGAGAAATTTTCCACGACATGAAAAGATTTAATTTGGTTTAAAATTGAATTTTTAGCAATTCCTGAGACCTCAAAACAATTATTTAAAAGGTCAATTTCATAGTTTTCGATTTTTCTTAAATATTCTGGATTTTCTTCGCAAAGCGTTTGAGTTGTAGCTTTATCTACCTTACAAAAACGACAAAAATATTTACTCGAAAAAGATTTACTGAAATCGGAAACTGAATTCAAACCAAGATTATCCCCCAAAAATAATCCCAAAATGAAATGAACTTTTCGAGGACCGTGATCTGATTTAATAAACAAACCGTTTATTTCTAATTCATTTATTTCATCAACAAAGTGTTTAAGGCACCGGTCATTTCCAAAATTTTTTAAATCTAATGATTTTATAAAGCCTGCTACAAAAATTTGATCTAACTTCGAACTGTTTTCAATCCAAGGAAAATTAAAATAAATGCCGGAAATTGACTGGGGATGAGAACCAAGAGGATTGTTAATCCCAAAATCATCAATATACATGAAATATGGAACACAAATTTCATTTGAGTAAGAAGATGTTTTCTTTTTCCACAGATCACCATCCATGAAATTTGAAATATTATTATTTTTTCCGCTTTTATCAAATCCATATGTTTTCAAATAATAATTCAATAAGTTCTTTTCCTCAAATAGCTTTCTCATCTGATACCCTAAAGGTAATAGTGCGCCCTTTGTACACTTTTCGTCATAAATTGCTTCTCCGTTACGTTGAACTACTCCAATTTCATTATTTATAGAGAACTGTAGTATTTCTTTTGTATAATCATTTTCCAATAGCCATTTACTTAAATGATATTCCGAAGAACATAATTTAAATGGGTCAGATATAATGTTTGAAATATCGCTTATTGAGTTTAATGAATATTCGACATTATTTTTTAGAAATTTGGCAATTGGATTTGTAATTTTTTCAACAACCAACTTTTGAATTGTTTCTACATCTTTTCTATTTAAATTGCTTTTGTTATGGAGATTTAATGTGAACTCTAAAGAGGATTTGGAAATGATGTCAGTAAAGTTTTTAAGAATTGGTGGGTGTGTTACGTGCATAATTGGTGCTAAGGAATCTGCATTATCGCTTGCAATGTTGGCACCACCTGCAAGTGAGTCTTCTAGGTGAAGTATATTTTGATTTTTAGCAGGAATATTTGACGTATTCTGACTGTTTGAAGAAACGTGCCTTCTTTTTAGGTGCTTTCTGAATGAATCTAAATTTCCAAAAGCTTGATTACAACTTCTTTCGCAACATTCAAATGTGCTGCTAGGTCGAAGAGAATGAAATATTTTTAAGTGGACCACCAAAGATTTATATGAAAAATTTTCTGATTTACATAGAAAACAAAACATGATTAGACTAACGCAATAATAACACAAAAAGAGATGACTTATATTAAAGCAACAAAACTTAAAATCTATATAACTATTTTAAAAAATATTTCTATTTTGCCTTTATAACATTTTTAGGTTTGAGCCTGAAAAAATTGCATCCAATTTTTACTAATTCAATTTAAAATAATAAAGGATTTACTTCAGCAGTGTAAGTGTATTTATGTGAGTGTCAATTTAAATATGAATCTTTAAAAATAAAATATAGGTATGTTATACACCAGAACTAATTCTAAAAAGTAAGGAATAAACTCCTTCATTTGAAAGTTTGGGCTCTAAAATGAACACTCACTTTAACTCCGTTGCTACATTATATCCGTTTTTAGGAAAAAAAATAAAAATAAAAACTTTTGGAAGCAATATTCATTATTTTAGTTCAGAAACTTTGGAATTACTGATTATTCGAAGAATAAAGTACTTTAGATTCATACACTATACACTTACACTTCTCACTGAAAAACCCTATTTAAATGTACTTATGTTAAAATATACTTACATCGAGTTTCTGCCACACTTTAAGACGTTGTTCGAAGAGAATTTGTATTCCCAGTGGAACCCGATTATTGTCAAAAAACCTCTCCAGTTGCTGCGGAGTAATTATTTTTAAGGCACTTCGGTCTATTTCACTATCTAAATAAATAAAATGTATGTTTTTATATTTACAATCAAATTTTTCTTCCAACTTACCCTCTAAATATTCCAATAGTCGTATTTTTTTTATTTTTTGTAAGTCCAAGTGCAGCTCCACTATTAATGACTCCAAATCATTCATTTCTTTTTCACTTTTTTAAGTTAAACTTTTTTAAATAATTTCAAAAGTATATTTAGTATATATTTAATTATATTTAACTATTTGCTCCTTTGTTTTCTTGTATAACGCTCTGCCAAAGTATTCTTGTAAAACGCAAAAAGAAGTGGTGAAATGACAAACGGTCAAGCGTCTGTTCTTGTCATTGAGTAAAATTTATCACATTGATAAAATTTTATCAAATCTAAAAAATTGCTTTGTTGATTTGATAAAATTTTGTCAATCGATCCCAAAATTAATAAAAGCATTATCAATATGATAAATGTTTGATTGATGTTTTTCGTAATGATAAAAATTTATCAATATGAAAAAAAAATGTTTGTTGAATTGATTAAATTTTTATCATATTGATAAAAGAAATCAATCGTAGATTTTATCAAAATGATAAAAATTATTGTTCAATTGATAAATTTTTGTCAATATCCTAAAAAATTTTATCATATTGATAAAATTTTTTATCCCGTAAAATAAATTGAAAATTTTTTTATCAAACTGATAAATTATTTTTATCAAAGTAACAAAATTTATTTTGACAAAAAGTTTTTTCATATTGATAAATTTTAAGTGAAATTGATAAAATTTCTTTGTGTAGTCAATAAAATTTTTTGAATTTGACAATATTGCTTTGTTAAAGATTAACAAAAAATTTTTATCAATATCACAGTTAATTTTATTTTGAGTGTATCCCCTCGTATAAAATAAAATTAAAAGTATTTATATATTTACAAAAATTTATTTATTTAATTTAATTATTGCAATGCTTCGCCTCTTTTTTTGTTGTAAACCAATTAGAATTCAGCACTGAATCGCATGTAATTTGCTTCATGCTCCCCCTTTTTATTTTTAGACCAATCAAAAAGCAGCAATTACACAATCAGCTGTTTCGCAGTCAGTTGTGGGAGAATGAGAATGGGGTTACCCCACTCTCTATTTTAATTAATACGTTTTATAAAATCAGCTGTTTTCAAGACAGTGGTGGAAGAAAGAGAATGGGGCTACCCCACTATTTTAATTATTATGTATTTTAAATTTGAGGTAAAGGCGTTAATAAACGTAGTAAAAAAGTAGGTGCAGAAGTGTGCATGGTCGAAAAATATTATCATGTTATAAGTATTCCTGAGTCAAAGCTGAATGCTGTGAAAATTTAAGATCGGTTATCAGGTCCAGCCTCCAATATATCGCAAACAAAGGGGCGTGCTCCGCCCACTTTTCTTTTGGTACGTATTTCTATTCATGCCAATACCATATATAAAAATACTGCCGCCGTTGGTCAAAAAATGCCCAAGATATGACGATTTTAAATTTTATATGGTAAAATTTAACATTAAATGTTATATGGGCGAGGCCACGCCCCTTCGTCCACTCACAACTTCATATAGTCAAGAATTTATTATTTCGTAAGAATATCCTATTGTATAAATTTAATGACGATCGGTCCAGTAGTTAAGACTATATTGCGATTTTTAATTTTCCTAAAAAGGGGCGTGGTCCCACCCACTTTTCTCCTGGTACGTATTCCTAATTATGCCAATACCATATGTACCAAATAGCATCAGCGTAGGTCAAAAAATGCCCAAAATATGGCGATTTAAATTTTTGGGTTATATGCGCGGTGCCACGCCCCTTTGCCCAATAAAACTTCATATAGCCTATTATTCCTTCCAGAGTCATAGTAACATGCTGTGAAAGTTTCAGAAAGATTGGTCCAAAGGCATCCTATAAAGTACAAACAAACAAACAGACAGACAGACACTCATTTTTATATATATAGACTGAAAGCAGATTAATTATAATTTAAGTAAAATGGGGCGAAAAAGGGGGATTTTGTAATAAAAAATCTATGGCTACCTAACCTGTAGATAAAAAGTATGTAAAACTTTAGGTAAATACATATTACAAAAAAAGTATTTTGTATAGCAAACATTGTTAGTGGTATAAGTAAGTATCTGAATTAAAAAAAGGGGGCGGTGAAGTGGGTGTGGTTCATAGTAATATGGCGACGTTAACAGTATTAAGAGCAATATACTACCAAATAAAAAATAATCCGTTGGAAGGAACAAATTTGTACAGAGAACAAAAAGTTTAAAACTTAAATTTGGCGTGAAAGGGGGCGTGGCGTAAGAAATGTTTATTTATACCTCGCCTGGAGTATAATGTGTATACAATTTAAAGTAAATCTGTTAAAAATTATTTGGGAGCAATTACATAATTTTAAAAAAGTGGGCGTAAAAGTGAGCGTAAAGTGGGCATGGTCGAAAAAGTACCCTATTAATCATGCCAGAGTCCCAGTTAAATGCTGTGAAAATTTCAGGAAGATCGGTCCAGAGGTTTGGCCTCCTATAAGGTACAAGCAAACAAATAAACACACATTCCATTTTATATATATAAATAGAAGATTAACTTTAAAATTTATTTCCATTTTTATTTTGAGTAAATTGTTTGCAAGATGCATATTTTGTTTTCTTACACTTTGCGTTTTTTTTCTTCATTTTTTCCTTTTATCATTACTGACTCATAACGATTGCACTCTTTTCGTAGACTTATTGTACCAACAACAAATAGTTAAAAAAAAAGTAGCGGAGATCCAGTAAGGCACGAATAACGGTTAAATTCTAAGATTCTTTTACTTGCTTCTCCTCTGTCCCGTTCGCAATCAAAAATAAGCATTTGTTACCAGTTCTCCGTGATCATTAATCGAAATAGGTTGCTAAAGAAAATTTAAAGCTAAAGTAGTGAGTTCATTAAAAAAAAAATTAAAAGACAAAAATTTACAGAGACAATTTTTTTTATTCATATTCAAAAAGTGTCCCGTTCGCGATCGTAGTGTTACTTTTTCCAACAAAAACTGATTTTATGATTAAAGTTAAAATTATTTATGCAGATGGAGAATATAAGTTGTGAAAAGAAAAAAAATTGCTCATAAGAGGTACATGGAAAGAATTAAAAGCGATCCAGGCAGGAACAAGAAGTACCTACAGAAAGCGGCAGAGAGGATGAAAAAATGTCGCTCAAACCGTAGACAATTAGCAGCGAATAATCAGAAAATGCGTAAAAACATACGGGACAAGGAACGCATAAGGAAACAAAGGAGCCGCGAAAGAATAAAAAATAAAGCATATGAAGAAAAACTTAGCTCCACGCCCTATAACAGCAAACAAAGTTTTGGAAAAGCTCTAAAGAAGGCAGAAAATGCATTGCCCCGGGCAGCTGATAAAAGGGCGAAGATTGTTAAAGCTTTATTTTTAAAATATGTTCACCCAGCAAATTTTGATGAACCTCTTTCTGAAAACCTTGGAGCAGAAACGGCAATAAAAGAAGTCAAAAAATTTTTTCTCTGTAGTGATATTAGCATCTGCTTTAGCAGTCTGCTGGCAAAAACGACACACTAATCGTAGATGGAGAAGTTATTTCTAAAGGCCCAGTTATAATAGACGTAATGTAAAGTAACGTAATGTTGCCAACTGTCATCATGACGGGACGTAATGTAAGAAAACGTTGTAGCAATTATAATAGGCAGTAGCCAGGCAGTTGCTTGTCGTAAATAATTGCACGTTCCTGTACAAATACAATTAAATCTTCGTCATCCATAGCTGTGGATACATAAAACTATCACATTAATAACGAAAACTCAACAAAAAGCGTAGTTCAACAATATAAAATAGCGCAATAATCGAATCAAGTCTCAATGTTTGGTTGTTCTTTGAACAGACGTAATGTAAAGTAACGTAGAAATCGAAATCTAACGGATCTTTACGTCCCGTTACATTACGTTACTTCTATTATAATCACTTGCATAAGAAAAGTATTGATTGAAACAGTAAGTGACAGAACACACTGCTGCAGTGGCATTTCACTACATTACGTTACGTCTATTATAACTGGGCTTTAAGCGTTTTACGTTAATAACGGTGGCCGAGGCATATGAAATTTATAAAAAAGAATGTACGGGCGAACCTATTAGTAAAACAACATTCTACCAATGTCGGCCAAGCCATGTTCAGCTATCCAGTAAAATGCCACATAACATGTGTGTCTGCGTTCATCATGCCAATTTTTGTTTTTTGTTAGATGGTTGGTCTCAAATTATAAAATCATTTCCTGGTGGCCATCAAAACTTTTTGAAATCTGTTTGTTGCAACATTGGAAATGAAAATTGTATGTTGCAAAAAGTGTACAACTGATTTAAAAAAATGACTTGGTACCCCTTGCCCATTTAAGACAAATGGATGAAAATATAAAATGGAAACATTGGAGGAAAGTTGAAGACAGAATAACTTTAACAGACACTGTTGCTCCGTTTTCCGATTTAATTCATTAGATAGAAGTGCAGCTCCCATTATTCAAACAACATTTTTTTGTTAAGAGAGCCCAACAAAATTACTTTGATATCACAAAAAATAATTTAGTAGAAGGGGAGCTGGTATTACAAATAGATTTTGCCAAAAATTATGGGCTTGTCTTCCAAAACGAAATACAAAGCGCGCATTTTAGCTACAAGCAAGTTTCAATTTTTACTTGCGTCGAGTGGACAGTTAATAATATTAAATCATATGCTATTATAAGTAATAGCTTGAAACATAGTAAGAATGATGTTTTTATTTTTTTAACAAAAATAGTTGATCGAATCAAGAAAGAACACGGACAGTTTAAAAAATATTCATATTTTCAGACGGCAGCAGTAGTCAATTTAAAAATAAATTTATAATTTACACTCTATCAGACTTTAAAATTCAATTTGAATGTGAAATAATTCAATGGAACTATTTCGCCGTAATAAAACGAAAAATTTGGCAGCTGACCAAAACCAAAAATATTTGTTTAAACGACGTATTGGATTTTTATAAATGTGCAGTGCAACATATTAAAGGAATTACAATTTTATATGTGGACGAAAGCTATATTCAAAAGCCGCCTTTTTTGACAGAAAAATGGAATAATGTACCAAATTAAACCGGTATCCGCAAACTTCATTGGATCTGCTGCGATGAAAATTTTGAAGTACATGTAGCTGAAACGGCAATTTCTTTACAGATGAAAATTTCGTAATTATCTTGATATTTTTTATATTTTGTTTCTTTTACTCGAAATATGTTTTCATTTTTATTATTTTAATAAGTAATAAAAAGAAAAAAACTAAAAAAAAATTTGGAAATGATGTCCCGTTCGCGAAAGTTAGGAAAGGAATAACTTTATAAAGCAAGCTTTATTATTCTATTGTAGTTAAAAAAATGTGACTCCAAAAAAATACGACTAAATTCGCAAAATTTAAAATTTTTCCACATGCTGCCAAAAATGACTTCCATTTTTTGTCCCGTTCACGATGCAATGTTTTTTTTTAAGTATTTTGAGAATGTAAGAGTTGCACAATTTGCATTTTGCACTCAAAAATAGTGCTACTGAAATGCAATTAAAGCTTTATAAAGAACTTAAAAAATTTTTATGTTTTCATATTTTTTTTTTTAACTTGAAGGTGTACGAATGTCCCGTACGCGATCCTGGAAATGCCCATATTTTTTTACTGGGTTTTAATTAAAAAATACAAATACGTTTGGCGTAATTAAAATACAAGAAGACAAAGAGTTCTTAAAAAAGCAACAGAAGCAGAAAAAGGAAGACCAGGTTGTATGCTAGGAACGGATTAAATCGTCATGCAGAAAGAAAAGCGAAAGGCAGTCCAGAAAGAACAAGAAAACCAGCGTCGAATAAAAGAAAATGAACGAAAAGAGTCATATGAACAACAGACTCAAACAGGTATACAATTAAGAATTCTATCTTTTAAGCAAATCAGAATTATTGTTGTAAAACAGGTATGATTGACATTGACGACGAAAACGATATTAAAGTTGTAGCATCAACATCAGCAGGAAATGCATATCCAGGTACAGTGACACATATTCGTATAAACGCACTCTTAATTTTAAATTTGCTACCTTCTCTCTCTTTTATTAATGCATTATTCAAAACAAATTCAAACTCATATTGTTCACTAAACTAACGGAAATTTGTACTGAGTGCAAAAAGCTGTTTTAGTTGTTGTTGTTTTATAAAAATCAGTTCAGTTTAAATATTTTACTAAAAACAAGTACACATTCCTTTAAACGCACCTGAATAAGGAGGTCGAAAATATATTAGTGGTTTAAAGAAATAAGTATTTGCTTGTATTTAATTAACAATTGGTAAGTTTTGTTTAATTTAAATGTAAAAATATTTTCTTAATGATATTTTTTTAAGATTTTATCAAAATGCCAAAGGGAAAATACCTCAATGACACAGAAAAAGTCCAAATCAACCTGTACCATAAAGAGGGTTATTCAAATCGGGAAATTGGGCGGAGACTAGGAAGATCAGAAGCAGTCGTCCGCTCTTTTTTAAAAAACGGTGTTAATTATGGAGTAAACAAATCCACGAAAGGCAATCGAAAACTGAGTATTCGCCAAGTTAACCAAATTAGGAAGGAAGCCACCACAAGTTTTTTGAACTCAATTCAAATAAAAGAAAAATTAGATCTTCCAGTGACAACGAGGCACATTGCACACATTTTACGTAACTCAGATAACGTTAAATGGAAAAAACCGGTGAGCAAGCCTGTGTTGAAGCCGCATCACAAAAAGGCGCGCTTATACTTCGCCCAAAAACACATGCAATGGTCAACTCAGTGGGACAATGTTGTGTTTTCCGACGAAAAAAAATTTAACTTAGATGGCCCAGACTCTTACAGCTGTTATTGGCATGATTTGCGAAACAATGACGTACGTATGTCAAAAAGAAACTTTGGTGGTGGCAGCGTTATGGTGTGGGCGGCATTTTCATCTAGAGGTAAAGTAAATATCTGCTTTGTGCCGCCCAAAATGAATTCTAAAAAATACACGGAATTGTTGGATGATGCTCTCATTTAATTTTTGGATGATAAAATGGATGAAGACAGTATTTTTCAACAGGATAATGCTGCCATTCACGTTTCTAAAGAGGCATTAAAGTGGTTTGAAGAGCACAACATCCCACTTATGAAATGGCCTGCATGCAGTCCCGATTTGAATCCGGTGGAGAATCTTTGGGGATGCATATCACGCAAAATCTATGGACAAAAAGCCCAAGGACACCTTTACAAAACCGTGCTAGAGCTCAAGTTGGCCATTAAGGAAGCTTGGGAAGATTTAGATCGTCAGTTGCTGGAAAATTTAGTGAAGTCGATGCCGAATCGTATATTTGAAGTTATAAATAAAAATGGTTGACCAATTAATTATTGAAAATTAAATAAATACCCATTCCTATTGAAAATTAAGTTGATGCGTTTAAACGAATATGTACTTGTTTTAAGTAAAATATTTAAACTGAAATGATTTATATAAAACAACAACAACGAAAACAGGTTTTTGCACTCAGTACAAATTTCCGTTAGTTAAGTAAACAATATGAGTTGGAATTTGTTTTGAGTAATGCATTAATAAAAGAGAGAGAAGGTAGCAAATTTAAAATTAAGAGTGCGTTTATACGAATATGTGTCACTGTATATCAGGTATATCCAGAGGTAAAACAAATTTTTTTACACCAAGACTGCTTTCAACTTTGGATAAGTGGAAAATCACTGATGGTGCTGCAGTTCATATCCTAAGTGCAACTGCTGACGCGTTGGGCTATGATATCGAAGATCTTATAATAAATCGTTCATCAATTCGTCGAATGCGTCAGAAACATCGTGCAACAACAGCACAAAACATTGCAGCAAACTTTGATGTAAGTACTGTAATGTGTTTGTGTTTTTCCCTATACTTCTTTTTTATGTTTTGAGTATAAATTAAGAAACTTGAGTTTTTATTTCCAGATTCCACGTAGTTTTGTTTTGCATTGGGATGGTACAGTGTTACCAGAAATTAGTGGCAGAGAAAAAGTTGATCGCTTGCCAATCATAGTCTCATCTTAAGGTATCGATAAACTACTTGGCATTCCAAAGTTAAAATCTTCGAGTGGAAAAGAAACATCAGATGTTGTGTTTAATTCAATAAAAGAATATGAAAGGCTTGATCTAGTTGAAATTATCTGCTTCGACACAACTGCTCATAATACAGGAGTACAAAACGGTGATGCTGCTCTGAAGGAAAACTAGGTCGCGATTTATTATATTTTCCCTGCAGACCATATTTACGAGTTGTTGATCCGTAAAGTGTTTGAAATTAGAGTGGCTACTGCAGCCGGTCCAGAAGTGCTAATTTTTAATCGCTTTAGCAAATACTGGATTAATTTTGACAAATTAAATTATAAGAGTTGTTTAGAAGATAAACACATTATTACAGTATTGACTGCTGAAGAACGTGGAAAAATTTTAAATTACTGTCTAGATAACTTAAAACAAGCTCATAGCAGACGCGACTACAAAGTATTATTACAATTAGTTGTCAGTTTTCTTGGTGGTACGTTGCCGAATTTTAACACCTTTCGTATACCTGGTGCAAGTTCTCATGCTCGATGGATGTCAAAATCTATTTATGCACTTAAAATGTATTTGTTTCGTAATGAATTCAATATGACCAAACAAGAGCTTAACGATATACGTAGTGTCTGTCTGTTTATAGTTCGTATTTATGTAAAAGCCTGGTTTGGATGCACTAAAGCAATTGAAGCACCAAATCAAGACCTAAATTTAATTAAAAATATTATAGCTTATCCTGAAAGGGATATAGCTCTTGCTTTGCTACAAAAAATAAGCAATCATTTGTGGTATTTGTCGGAAGAAGCAGTCGGTCTTTCATTCTTCGATCCTAATGTAAGTGTTGCAATTAAAAAAAAAATGGTTCAGGCAATTAATGTTAAAGCAAAAATCGACACATTTGCGCAAAAAGATTTAAGCGATTTTGTAAATTCCAATACACACGCGTTCTTTGATCGCTTAGAAATTTCAAAAGAATTTTTGCAAATCGATCCGTCGGATTGAAATGAAAGATTTGACTACGCTCAGGGATCACAAATTTGTAAAAACTTATCTGTAGTAAATGATGCAGCTGAAAGAGGCGCCAAATTCATTACATATTATAATAAAAAATTAACCCACAATGAAGAGGAGAAACAATTCCTTTTTCAAGTGGTTAAAGAATATAACATGAATTATCCCACTTTTAAAAAGACTTCACTATTAAATTAAAATAATATTAATGTTACTATGAGTATGTAATTAATAAAAACATTTCAGTTTATTCTTCATTTTCAAATAAATGTAAATAAAATAAAAAATTTATTTTTTTTTTTGCCTTATTTCTCATAATAAAAACAAAAAGGTGCTTGGGGCACGGCTAAAAATTATCCAATCGTTGTCAATTTTTTTATGCTTTTTGAGACTAAAACGAATATTTTTAGCGCTTGCCGTAACATATATTTTGTCCATGTAAATAAGGACCGGTCTAATACACAACAATCTTTTTGATAGTTTTTTGTTGGATTATACGGATTTTAAATTCCTTAATCCGAATCTGGAAACATTTAAGGCCGCTCGCAATTGGCTAAGAAGTTATAGGCCTCCAAAACTAGTGGTTTTCCGTTTACGAAAGCACTACACTAAAAATGTTTATATCTTTAAAAGTTATGCATGTATTTTCATGTTCGATACCTTGTTGAGTAGAAACTTTAATTACCTTTACCTGATACCTATAAAGCGTAGTTTTGTTGAAAAATTTAAAAAAATAGCAAGATTTGTAGGCCATTTTTTCAAAATTTGCAGGCATATAACTTCTAAACCAATTGTGAGCGGCCTGCAATTTTTTCAGATTTGGAGTTAGAAGGCCAAAATCCATTTAATCAGCAAAAATAAAATAAAAATTAGAGTTGTCGCTATTCTTGAAATGTTCCAAATTTTGTTTTATTTTAACTTTTATAGTAGTAGTATCGAGAATATTATAAATCGACTTTTATTGTGCATCAGAGATCTGCAAGCGATGGCATTTTCGCTACTTGCAATCTACCCTCAACAAATACAGTGACAGTATGACCGCACTAAGCAACCGCTGCGATTGCTGTGTCGAACATATTTGCAACATTGAAGCCATCGTGTATGAGCGTGTCGTAAGACCGAATAATGCATGTTCGAGTTGTTGGTTTGATAACTAGCACATGGTATTTTCAACTTCTGGTATGCAATGGTAAGTATGGTCATTTACAAGCAACAAGACAAAGGCATACAGCGTAACTACTGCATAAAAAACCAGCGCCTCTTTTGTTCTCCGAACACAAAGTATTTGCAGTAACATTGCAGTAACATCGCAGTTACTTTGCGTGACTTTTGAGAGCTTGTAGCTCATAAACTAATGGTTCCATTGAGCTGATTTCTTTTCTAAAATAAATTCTAAAGTTTAATTGAGTGAGCAATAATATTTGTTTAGTAAATTTTTAAAGATATTTATTAGATTTAGTTATTTTAAAAATTACGTCAGACGCCATTTTTGTATAACAACTTTCAGTGATGCTTTTGATAAGATTTTGTATGCATGCAGATTTTTGATAGAGCAACAACTTTTGTTCAAGTAAATGTTATGTTTGAGTTATTTTCGATATGGGCGCTGTTTGAAAAATAGTCTGCAGCTCTCTTTGAGGTCTAAATTTGTCATTAGCAGGTCTAGGATTTCGATGACATGCCATTCTTTCTGCTGCTTCTAAGACATTTCGTGGTTGTTTAGAACGGTCAGTTATGTTTCCTAAATTCCAAATAAGAAGAGTGTTAAGACATTGTTGGACATTTTTTATTTTAAGAGCATTTTTCGTTTTAAGGTTATTTAAGTATGATTTTAATATAATATTTTTTGGTTTTTTTTTTATTGAAAAATGTAAAAATGTAAATTTTAAACACATTTTTTTTACAATAGTCTTTTCAATCAAAAACATTGGCTCTCGAAAAAGGGGTAGCTTTTTCATAGACCTCGATTTAAAAAACACTTGCGCGTGGTGAAACAGACGAAAGGGTATGTAGAAATATGTAGAAGCGAGTACAGTGAGCACAAGTGGGTTAATACCATTCGAGTCCATTCAACGCACCTTCTTGATAGTGTAATAGGTGTAAATAAATAAACTGTAACAAATTATTGCATCAAAAAATTGTAAATGATTGCATTCGGATTTAAAATGTTCGTATTTTTTTCTTAAAAAAATGGATATTTTGGCCTAAATCTTAAAACTTTTTTTTTACTTATTTGCTTTTGATTCTTTGAAATGTCTGTTTCTGAAATGCGTTCACTATTTCGAGCTGTTCCCTATTTCGGGGGTTCTTTGCATCCAGATGTTACTGTAGTACTGTTTTTTATTCATGTTTTTGATATTTCTTTATTTTATTTCCGTACAAAACTATCAAAATTCAAATAAATTCATTTTTATTTCTTTAAGCAGTATTTTTTTCAGTAGGTGTTTATTTTGTCATTATATTTTAGTTTAAACATCGATCAATTTAAGTAATTCTTGCCAGGCATCAATGCAAACACTTAAAACCTTTCCGACGATATCTTGAACGTTATGATCGCATTATAAATAATTAGTTTTTTAATTTTAGTGAAAAAAATTTCAAAGAATTAAAAAAATACACTAAACACAGCCTTATTTTTAGTTGGAATGCAAAATTTTAAATTTTTTGATGCAGATTGAAAGAAGTTTTCCACAACTATTATTTATGGCCGTTTGTTTTGTTTTGTCTTTAACTACCGCACCAGCCAATATTTTTACAAAACACTCCATTTTTAGTGGTTATTTCAAATTATTACAGATCATGGATGGCTATCGCTGCTAAGGTCGAAATATTGAGGGAATAATCATAACATAAACCAATGATTATTTTGAGGAACCGACCCGAACAACTTTTTTTGGTGAGGCACCTTAATGTACATATCAAATAATGAATTTTTTTTTTTGCAAAATTTCGCATTCCTAGTGATTCAAAAAACAGATATAAAATTTCTAAATATTTTAAAATACTTATCAAATTGCACATTTTTATAAAAACTGGATGGAAACTGAGATAAACATTCGATAGTATACTATGCGACAGCCTGAAATATGTTAACAGCCCTTATAAAAATTATTTACTCTATTCATACTGAAGTAATCTACAAACACTTGAGTAAATGCAGTGTACGCGCTGATTTCATCGTTCGTAAGCTTACTTTTGTATCACTGCTTAGCCGAAGTTGAAATCAACCTGCAATGGTACACGAGGCAGTAACTCAAAATATTGCATAATTATAACGATTGCCGTTCGTGCCCTGTGGTTTATACACATAATTGTTTTATGCAAACATCCATATCTTCCACTGAAGTCGAAGCACACATCACACAGTGTTTGACTTTGGTACGATCGGCTAATGCAACAAGCTTGATGTTGTAAGTGAGTTCGATGGCGTAGAATATGTTGCATGGTATTAATGATATTGAAGTCATTCAAAAACCAAGCATGTACTGAGTGTAAAAGCAGTTGCAGTTCATCGCTGCAGGTCTCTGTTGTGCATATTTTAATCTTTTCTAGTGATAAGGGACATGTGACTCTGCCCTGCCTGCTAGACTTTTCTAAAGCTTTTGATACCGTGAACCACAACATACTATGCAAGAAACTCAAGTTTAATTTTGGATTTTCTGATAATTCAGTCCGACTTTTAAATAGTTATTTATGCGGTAGAACACAGAGAGTGAAAGCGGGCACTAGTTTTTCATCATATAGGCATACTTCTAATGGAGTATTTTCTATGTTCATCAATGACATATTCAATCAGTGCAATAACGTAACAATGCATGCATATGCTGACGACCTTCAGCTGTATTTTTCCAGAACTGTCGGGTTAATCGAAGATCTATGTGTCAGAATGAATGAAGATTTGTACACTGTAGCGGAATGGGCTAAAGCTAACCAACTTAAGCTCAACCCACAAAAATCGTACGTCTTACCTATCTCTACTATCTCCTTATCAAATCCCGATCTTTCCCCAATCTTTCTAAGCAATGTTGAATTAAAAGTTGTTAGTAAGGTTAAAAATCTTGGCTTCCGAATAAATACTTCTTTGTCTTGTGTAGATCACATAAACTCTTGCGTGAGTAAGGTCTATTTTGTATTAAGAAACCTGAGAATGACTGCAGCATTTGTTCCCGTAGAAACGAGACGAAAACTATTCTTGCAGCTGCCGATGCCTATAATCACTTACTCGGAAGTCGTTTATAGCAATCTTGATTCACGGTCATCTCACAAGCTCCTAGTTGCTCTGAATAATGCTACCCGTTATGTTTATGGATTGAAGAAGTTTGACCATGTGTCACTTTTCCGCACAAAATTACTTGGTTGCTGCTTTTTTCGTTATCTTGAAGCGAAAAATTGTTTATTACTGCATAAGATTATTTACTCGCGCTGCCCACATTACCTTTTTGAAAAACTTCAGTTCTGCAGGTCAGCTCGAAGTATGAACCTCTTGATACCAAGTCATTATTATAAAAACTCTAGCTTATTATAAAACTCTAGGCTTTTTTTCGTCAGTGCCATTAGACTGTGGAATTCTTTACCGAATAACATTAAAGTAGTTTCCAACCACAGAGCCTTCAAGCGTTTAATTTTTGAATACTTCTCATAACTCTTATCTATCTTCATGCTTTCTATCTTCTTCTATCTCTCTTCTGAACTGCTTCATTTTGAATTGTTAAATATATAATTTAATCATATCTTTTATATCAATAGCCATTCTCACATTATGTAATTATTTTGTTTGCATTTTTAATTTGCTTAAACTTGTTGCATATTATTTTTCTCATTCGCAATTAATTTAATTTCTAGTTCTTAATCAAGTTTAACATAAGTAAAACCAATTGCGATTTAACTTTTTTGCGGCACTCAAAAGACTTGTTCTTATGTGCCAACATATTTGCTCAATAAATCTAAAACTAAAAATCTAAATCTAAATATAACATTCTAGTGATTTTATGATGAAATGAACTTTTAGCAAGAAAAAAACATCGATAACAAACGATAATTTCGTCGGTGAATCTTATGACCATGAGTACCTCAAAACTGCATACTCAAACTGAACGATTAGTTAAAAACAAGAGACCATATGGTTTTACTGTTCAACCTAGTATAAATATCTGACAAAAAAAAAAACCAAAAAAGTTAAACAAATTATACACCAAACGAAAGGTTATTGCTTCAGCTTTGAATATGTGATATTTTGATTTCTTTTAATGACTGAATTTTTAGAGAAAATAACGGTTTCATGCAAATAAAAATTATATAATCCAGAAAGACCATCTGTAGCGTGACCGGGTTGGAAAAAAAAAATATTTTTTTGTCTTCTGTCATAAATACATTTAAATTTTCTGTTGACTGGTATCCGAATTGCACGGATTGGTAAAACATTAGCAAAGATATAAACGATTTTTCATATAGGCAAATTTTAAATGAAAATTTTTTAAAAAATCGATAACTAGTATGGTAATGGTTCTTATTTTCTTAATGATAACTCCAAAACTGCGTACTCAGATCATGGCGTCTCGGAAACCGTAATCTCTCCCAAATAAATTAGGAGTAGTTTCTCACGTACTTGAATAAAGCAAAATGACTTCTTGACACAGGAAATTTATATTCTATACAATATCAGAATCAGCTCAATTTTTAAGATAAAGTCCAAAAACATTTCGGAAATTTTTAATGCCAATTTATTCATCAAACGTCAATATTCATGAGTGTAAATAAAAAAATGTGATATCTTTATCTGCTTTCTTCAAAAAGAAAACTACCTTTTCCGATTCCCCGGGAGAAA
This sequence comes from Dichetophora obliterata, assembly GCA_963920525.1. Classification (NCBI taxonomy): domain Eukaryota; kingdom Metazoa; phylum Arthropoda; class Insecta; order Diptera; family Sciomyzidae; genus Dichetophora; species Dichetophora obliterata. The sequence continues at coordinate 189,125,445 of OY986435.1, read as the reverse complement.
TCATTCAGAATTGAGCGGAATATCTCTCAGTGTATCCAACTCACCTTACGATGCATATAGCTTTGCAAAATTAATAGTGTTTGCCAGATTTTGAAAATCTGCGTGGTTATATACAAATGTTTTATACCAAATGTCGCATAGCATAATCCAGAAATTTATTTAGAGTTCTTTTCAACGACAACATATTAACTTCTCAAGCCAACCTTTTTTACATATCAATGCACCTTAGTTGAATGGAAAATGTTCTAATGCAATACCAAATGTGAATGAGAGCTTTTTAGCGTTGCAATCAAAAAAGAAACGAGTTGTTATACGTATCGTAATGATCTTTCATTAACCTTTGTCCAACATCTAGACTTGATTAATTGCAATATTATGCAAAAGTTGTTTTCTCAACTGCATTCAATTTGAAACAAGTTTTTAACACAAAAAAAAATCTTGGTAAAACTTGGTAAGACATTTCTATGCATATCATTTGATTATTAGTTTTATAATTTAAATTAAATTTATATTTATTGCTTTGCACAAAATTATGGCACTTATTTATTTTCGGAGTATTCAATTCTTAATGCTTAAAGTTTTTCCTAAGTTTAGCAATGAATAAAAACTATTTGTTCATTTTTCCTCATATGCTAATTCCGACTACACTACAATTCCGAGGATTCCGTCATCTATAATTATCTGTAGACTTCCCGCAACTTATAATTATAGATATCCTTTTCTCTGTAGACTTTTTTTTAAATTTCCAGCGATTTCCTGCTTTTCTTGCGCGTAAAGTTTTCACCATCCTGTAGAGTTTCCAAAGTTGGTTTGTTCATCGTTTCAGGCAGTAATAGAGTAAGCATGCCAGCCAAAAATGTTAAGACCCCACATATGACCAGCGGCAGGGGATGCCAAATCTGCGAGAGTGTAAATATATATGGCGCCAAGATGCCGCCAAAGCGCGCAATCATCGAAGAAGCGCCTAAGCCAACATTGCGCACAACCGTCGGAAACTGTTCGGCTGAGAAGATGTAGATGGTGCCAAAAGCTGCGGTTATGCCAAATTTACCAACCATTGCAAAGCTAATGGTTAACCAGTTCATGTCGTTGGGCACAACAGTGGTCAGCAGCAGACCCAGACCGGAGAGCAGTAGGCTACCACAGAGCACAACGCGACGTCCCAGACGATTAAGCATGAGCAACAAGGAGCAGAAGGCTGGTATCTCAATAAGCGAACTTATGGCAAAGTTCAGCAAATCATTTTCACCCAACATACTTGTGTTCCAAGAAAGCCCATAGAAAGTGGCCATGATGACAAACCAATTGAAGAACATCAGCATGGATTTGCGCCGCATGTTGGGAGATTTCATAAGATCCATGATAGTAGGCTGCTGATGTTGCATGTGTGTGGCAGTGGCACACTGTTTAGGCACAATAGTTGCCTTGGGCGCCTTAAGCTCCAGCAACAGCGTATCCATTAAATCCGTGGAGATTTTGATACCTTTCTTGCGTGCCAGCAACTCAATATTGCATCTTGCTCGTTCGTTCTGTTGCGTTGTAATAAGCCAACGTGTAGATTCTGGTATGATCCACTTGTTGGGCAGAAAGAGTAGACCAGGTAGCGACATGGCAATCTGCAACCAACGCCAGTCGCGTATAAAAAAGGCAAATACCGATGTGAGAATGGCTCCCAAGGTGTAAGAAATCATCATAGCAACACTGGCCAACAAACGGTAGTGCGGTGTAACCATTTCGGTAGCCAAAACATAGGCCGTTATAAAGACACCAATGATGGAAAAGCCAATAAAGATGCGTGCTACAGTGAAGCTAATGTATTCGGGTGCAATGCCAGCCAAGATGCCAGACACTAATTGCAGCACCAAAGCAACCATTAAAATAGGCTGGCGACCGTACTTGTCAGACAAATGACCGAAAATAATGCTGCCCAGTAGTATTCCTACCATAAGCAATGCCTGATTAGTGGCCACCAGCCAGCTGCGCTCACACACCAAATCCCACTCGGTCACAGCGCTGCTGGCATAAACACTGTCATCATAGATGTAGCTGCTACACTTCTCACTGGTATTTGCCGCTGTCAGATATTCACACGATCGATAACTGGCACTTGTTGCTGTATCTACAGCATATGATGTTTCCCATATTTCCGGCGCCAAAGAATAGTTACTGCTGTCAGTTGCATCTAAGAGTTCCGATGGCAAAGCACATCGAAAACGTGGCTGCGCCAAGAGAAACACTCCTGAAAATGCATGGGTGGCACAAACAATAGCATTCAAACACAAGAGAAAGAATATGAAATGTTGATATTTGCCAAAATCACCCAAAGAATTTAAAATGTCATCGTAGCCCATGACTAGCACTTGGACTAGACGACGAATATTTGTATATTTTTATTGAGAGCCTTGTCAAACTCGTGTCACCGCTTACCGACAGCAATGGCATTACTGGACCAATGTTCGAAGTCAGTTAACAACTAGTAGTTGTGTTGTCACGATGAGGTGTTGAGTTTACTTTTTGTTGTTTTATTTGTTAACGACCTAGCTAGCTGAGAAGCATTCAAAAATGTTTGAAACTCTAGAAGCTTGGATTATTTCGTACACTCAACAAAAAGATATGTAGTTTGATCATAAAAAAAAGAAACTTAGGTATTCTTAACGGTATGAATGCTTTGTTTAAAAAAGTGTTACCTATTTTCAAATATAATGAAACTAGCGATCATGGCAGACTTTAGGGAGGCATTCTGATTCTGACGAAGGAATTTTACAACATTGATTTGTTCCATGATTGCACAAAACTTTTAGACAATCGCATGATCATGGCAGAATAACCAGGTAGATGCACTAGAAATACGCTCTCTCCGACAACAAAACAATAGCAAAGGCGTAATTATAACGTAAAAATGAGCTGTTTTGAAAATGTTATCAATTTTTACTTGCTTATTTATTCAGTTTTGACAATGGATTTTCTGTACTGCCTATAACTTCCTCCCGTCGCGATAATTTGAAAACAGTTCATTAATTGTTAGCTTCCGTTCCAGCACGATAAAATTAGCAAGCAATCGTCGATTTCATTAAATACATTTTATGTTTTCCAACAGCAATTTCACTTGTCAAAATTTATTTTGACAGTTTAAATCAGCCGTACATAGTTACACAAATAAATTGGTTACTACACAATCGAATAAGCAGTCGAATAAAAATTATAATAAAAGAAAACTTTCATTTGCTTCATTTAAGTTCAAACTACAATTAATCCTCTATTATATCTTAAAACACGGCTCATTTTATTAAATTTTTAAGATTTTTTTTTTAAGTTTTTTTACATGTTCATACATAAAATCTGGGTACTTAATTGATTTATACAGTTACAAGTAAATTATACATCCCTATGGCTGAACGATTAAACATAAATTGTCAATAGTAACATTATAGCTACGCCAATGTTTTGCTCTCTCCTTTTTCGCTCTCTGAGTTGCATCTACCTGGTTATTCTGCCATTCGCATGATTTTTACGAGTTTTTACTATCTTTTACTTGACAGCGTTCCCGTAATTTGTGTTTGTTATGATCGTTCTGACAGAAGTTTCAGAATTTCATGCTTTTCTGCCTAACAAAAGGTACCTACACGGTGGTTGCACGGGACCAGAGGCGCAACCAGAAATATTTTTTGGGGAGAATTTTATTAAATTTCGGGCTTATATATAAAAGAAAAATTAAGTAACTATAGCGGCTGTGGTGTAGTGGTTGGTGATTCGGATTGTTGCCTGATCCGAACCTCAGCCAGGGCAAGGAACATATTAATTTCCAACTTTTTCACCTCACAGCAAGAAATTTGGAAGTAATATTTGCTTATGAAAGCATGGTAAAGTTAACAAACAAAGAATTCTATTATAATGGTTACATACATAATGATAATTCAAGTTAAGTGTTTATTAGACCGGATCGCTTTTGTATGGGGGGAAAAATAATCAGGCGTTCGGGGTCTCAAAAGTTATAGGAACTCATAAAAACGATTTCTGCATACATTTTTTTTCAAATCGGGTAAAATTTATCGGAGCGTTTTTGATTCTCCTGAAGGTTCTTTTTGTTAAAAAACATATTTTTTCCTTGTAACTTATTATTTTTCAAAGAACACATATCCATTCATTCATTTATTTATAGATTAAAGTAGTAAACACAATACATGATCGCTCAACAAATGAATAGATACAAAGATTTGTAATTTCAATACATAACTACTAGAACATATACATTATTTTAATAAAGTTTTGCTTTGGATTTAAACATTAACATTATAAAGGAAAACTACTACAAAAAACCTTTGTAAATGCACATAATAACTTATTGAGATATAAAAAAAAAAATAATGACTAGATCAGAGATTGCTATGAACTTGGAAAATAATAAAAAAAAAACATATATATCACGCACTGTAAAAACACCACTACTTAAAAACACGCCACAACAGAATGCAGAGATCCGCAGACTATAGTAGCAAGCTGTCGAATCGCAGCAGCACCAATCAATGTGGGTTAAGGGGGATTACTTGAATATAAATTACAAATTAAATTATTATCAGACATAGAGCAAAGCATCTTGAACCTATCAGTGATTTTTTTAATTCGGTGCTGTATTAAGCTTACATTGTTTTGATGGTGTAGCTCTTTAGTCGAGTAGTGCCAAGGTAGACCGAGTGCCATTTTTAAAAGTTTGTTTTGGCAAATCTGCATTTTTTTAAGATGCATTTTTGCACAAATTCCCCATACTGGACATGCATATAGTAAAATACCCTGGTAAATCATTTTAACTAAAATTATTTTATTATCATGGGATAGATGGGATTTTCTATTTAATAGAGGATAAAGAAGATATTTAATTTTGCTATCATGTGAGTTACATGATCTCTAAAAAGTAGTTTTTTATCAAAAATGACACCAAGGTATTTTACATTATCTACCCATGGAACAGATTCATTATAGATTTCTATTTGTGAGCTAGGGAGGTAGCAAGGGTTTCTTTTTCTAGTAAAAAAGATTGCTTGCGACTTACTAGCATTAAGCTTGATTTTCCATTTTTCGAAATATAGAACTAACTCGTTTAAAGCACATTGTAATGTCGTCACAACCGTATGACCAAATTCATTCGAAAAATATATAGCTGTGTCATCTGCATAAGTGGCAATTTCACATAATGGGTGCTTTGGGATATCCGAGCAATAAATTATATACAGAAGTGGACCTAAGACAGAGCCTTGAGGGACACCCGCTGGGATTTCTATGAAACTGGAGTGTGTGCTCCCAACGTTAACGCAAAAATAGCGGTTTGAAAGAAAACTTTGTACAATTTTAATTAAATAGTATGGAAACTGGAGATTAATTAACTTAAAAACAAGACCATTGTGCCAAACAGAATCAAATGCCTTTTCAACATCCAGTAACACTAGGCCAGTTGACTTTTTTATTCTGAAATTTGATTTCCCATGATTGAAAATTCTTTTGGCTTGATGAACAGTACTGTGATGATTCCGAAAACCAAACTGTTCATCTGGAATGACGCTGTTCCTTTCCAAAAATTTCCAAAGCTTAGCTTTTAAAATTTTTTCAAAATTTTTTCCTAGATTGCTTAAAAGGCTGATGGGGCGATAGCTATCAATTTTGTTTAGAGGCTTTCCTGGTTTAGGAATAGGAATAATTCTAGCTACTTTCCAGGTATCCGGAAAGTAGCATAGCTTGAGACATGAATTTAAAATAAAACAAAGATACTTTAAAGCCACATTTGGGAGTTGTTTCAGCATGAAATTTTTAATTTCGTCTAAGCCAGAAGCTTTTCTAGGCCTAAGTTCTTTAATACAGGATTGGATGAAATCAACAGTAACAAACTCTACATAAATGCTATCAACAAAGCTATTACTAAGCTGGCTAATAATATCATTTACAAGCTCGGTGTGCGATTGGAGGCCTAAATTTACAGAAACACGGTGATTATTTAGAAAATGTTCTGAAAAAGCGTTGGCTTTAACTTCATTTGAAATGACTACCTTGTTATTAATATGAAGAGGTGGTATTTGTGAATGTTTTTTCCTTAAAATCTTAGCAATATTCCAAAATGGTTTAGAGTGTTTTTCAAGGGACTCAATTTTTTTTATTCCAGTGCTTGTTTCGAACCTTATTAAGTTCACACCGGATGAATACATTACACCTATTCATAAAGTTATAATCATATGGATTTCGATACCTTAACCAATTATTTCGATATGAGTTTCTAATTTTAATTATATTGAGAATATATTTAGGGATTCTGTGAAAATAATTTTTAGGTTGAACCTTCGGAACAGAAGATCTAACTGCATCCATAAATATTTCATTAAAAAACTCGATTTTTTCATCAACATGCCTGGAAATTTGGATATCATCTAGTTCATATACCATGTCTCTAAAAGAATTTCGTATTTTGCTCTTGAAATGTTTGCAATTAGTATTTTTATAATCAAAAACTAAGTTATCATAAAATGGATTTCTGCAAGAAAGTTCAAATTTTACGGGAAGATGATCAGAGCTTAGCTCATTTAATGCTATTGGCTGCGAAACATAAGCAGGGACATTAGAAAGCACAATATCAAGTGTTGAAGCATTTCCTCTAGTAGAACTTGGTATAAATGTAGGACTGCCAGGAAAAGAAATTGAGACTGGATAGAACAAAGCTAAATCAGCGAGTATATTCCCCCAAGCATTAGCTTTTAGGCAACCCCAGTTACGATGCCTACTATTCAGATCACCGCATAAAATATATTTTTCGTGCTTGCTGAAGATTTTTCTTAGGTCGCTTTTAAACTTAACACGTAGTTCTGATGATACAGTTCCTCCTGGAAAATACACACTATAGATACATATAGTTGAATTATCGTTAAACGAGATTTCAACTCCAATATTTTCCACAAGTTCAGTTGGTATCGTATGTATCCCCAGAACATTAATTGCTTTATTTATTAAAATGGCAACTCCCCCACCCCTTATAGATGCCCTATCAAAGCGAAAACACTTAAAAGCTAAGTGAGATAAACGTTCGTTGTTATTAAGCCAAGTTTCGGATAATAAACAAATGTCAATTCTATTATGAACTAAATAGTCAAATAGTTCAATTGTTTTATTGCGAATACTTCTGCAATTCCAAAATATTATTTTTAGTTCTGATCTAGTCATATTTATTACTATTATACAGATATTTAATAGCTAATTGCGCTATTGCATTAAACTGTTCTTCCTTAGATTTGCATGGTCTCAACTTGGATATAAGCTCAAAGAGTAATGGAGTAAATTCTTTCTCCGAAAATAAATTATCTGCTTGTTGTCCGAGCTGGTGCTGCTGCATATCACGATTAAACCATGCTGTTGGTGTTGTTGTTTGATGGGTTTTTGCACCTACGCTTTGTGCATGATTTTGCGAATACGTAAAGTGCTGAGATGCAAGTGGGGGGAAATCGAGAACATTATTTACAAAATTTTTGGGAGCTGGCAACGAGTATAAATTATACCAAGAGATTGCTTCATCCAGCGTTCCAACTTCTTTCCAGACTATCAGCCATCCACCGACAGAAAAACCAAAACAATGACAACCAACGAGTTTTTGTACTCGTTATTGACGCATTGCTGTGAGTAAGAAGAAGTAAACATGAAAATGAATACGACAAGTAACGAAAGGAGAAGAAAACAATATTATAAGTATGTATGTGAATGAAAATGTAACTTCTATTTGCCACAACTTTTACAGCTTATTTTTTTGTGTTAATTTTTGGGATCTTCTTGTGTTTGACGAATTGATGTTGTTTCTAGCTGGACATTGTTGTTGCGATTTTATTCTAGCTAGATTTTGATTGCATCTGCAAATAATAATTTTTTCATTAGCCGAATAAAAAGACGGAATTCAGATTCGGCTAAAGAAATAATTATTCTTTAATAAGGAGTTGCAAATATGTTTTTTTTTTATGAAGAGTAGAAAATTGCTTGTTACCCATTTGCTTTAATGTTGTTGAAATGGTTTTTATGTAGGTATTTTATTAAAAGATACCAGAGTTACAAGCAGTCATGATTTTATTTTAAGAAATTTATTTAAGAAAATGATTTTATTTTTTATTAAAATGTCAATTTTACGACAAAACCATTGATCGTAGATGCATGTATATATATATATATATATAGTATAGAATAGAATAGATATATATTAATATTATATTTATTATTATATACACATATACTTATAATTTTATTAGTATTCTTATTAGGTTATCTTAAACCACCAACAAAAATATACCTATCTGCCCAATCAGAAAACCCTGCAAGCATAATCAAAAGTATATTTTGATTCAATTGGAAAATATTTAAGAATTCCATTTCGTTATATTAAGATATTTATTTCAGATAGATTTTATGTTGAAATGTATATAACTAATCCGAGTAAAACAATTTCATTTAGAACATTTTATTTTTTTATATATTTTTATATACTTTGTTTATCACGTAATTAAAATGCAATGATAAAATTTTTAACATTTATTAGAATAATTTTGTACAAATGTAATATTGTGACGAAATTTGTTGTGAGCATTTTTATCATGCATTTCTTAATTGGTTGGTTTTAAGCATTTTAAACATTTTAAAAATAAACAGTTTTAAACATAATATATATATACAGTTTTAAACATTCATAATATATATGAATTATTTCATATATATTACTTTTGAGTAAAATTTCATGTGAGTATAATTTATATAATTGTATAATAGCATATATTGAAACGATGTTATTTTTTTTTATTAAATATTTACAAGTTATTAGTTTATTTTATGAAGTTTAAGGTATTTATTTAATACAATATGTGACTATTGTCTTCTGTACATGCTTTTATTGGGTAAATTTTGATGACCTTTTTTTGGTTTTTAAAGCATTATTAAAGCACAAGAGGTTTACATATTTTTATGTTTTTGTTCAATGTAAAAAGTGAACATTTCTGTATTTAGTTACTATGTTTAGAGGTCAGTTATATGTAAATGCAGACGTATTAACCTCGTATATGATTATTGCCATTTTTTTAAAAGTTTGAAGAATACGATACTTTGGTATGGTTGATCAATGGATTTAATTGTTGCGATAAATGCCAATTTTCACAGTTCTGTAAGGTTGATCAATGAATTTAATTTAATAATGATAATTTAATAATAATTAATTTAATAATGATAAAACTACATATCAGATAAGGACGATTCATGCATTAAAATGAGCACCAGGTCCTCGTCCTTAAGAAGGGATACTCCTTTGTCCAAATGCCGTTTGCTCTATCTCTTGTAGCTTAGGAGTTGTAGAACACTTTTTGGAGTGGAAGCTGGCCAAAAACATGTGCTTTTTCCGTCATAACTCCCAAACCATACATCCTACAAGGACGATTTATACACCAAATTGTTTCTCATACATATATACACAAGACTGCATATTCAGAAAAAAGTTTTCTGGAATTTGATTTTTTTTCAAGAATCTTAGTTAAAATTTTTTACATGAATCATAGTTTTTGACGTGGTTTTTTGCGATTTTTTTTATTTTTTGCCATAACTTCTAAACCATACATCATATAAGGACGATTTATGCATCAAAATGTTCCTTAAGCTACTGCCCACAAGACTGTATCCTTAAAATAATTTTAAAAATTAGATTTCATGTTAATTTCATGTGCCCTTTTTTGTCAATTTTTATTTTTTTATTTATTTTCTAAAATAAAAACTACATATCAGATAAGGACGACTCATGCATTTAAATGAGCACCAGGTCCTCGTCCTTAAGTAGGGTTACTTCTTTGTCCAAATGCATTTTGCTCTATCTCTTGTAGTTTAGGAGTTGTAGAACACTATTTGGAGTGGTAGCTGGCCAAAAACATGTGCTTTTTCCGTCATAACTCCCAAACCATACATCCTACAAGGACGATTTATACACCAAATTGTTTCTTATACATATATACACAAGACTGCATATTCAGAAAAAAGTTTTCTGGAATTTGATTTTTTTTCAAGAATCTTACAACGAGTATAAATTATACCAAGAGACAACGAGTGCTTAATGCTTTAAAAACCAAAAACAGGTCATCAAAATTTACCCAATAAAAGCATGTACAGAAGACAATAGTCACATATTGTATTAAATAAATACCTTAAACTTCATAAAATAAACTAATAACTTGTAAATATTTAATAAAAAAAAATAACATCGTTTCAATATATGCTATTATACAATTATATAAATTATACTCACATGAAATTTTACTCAAAAGTAATATATATGAAATAATTCATATATATTATGAATGTTTAAAACTGTATATATATATTATGTTTAAAACTGTTTATTTTTAAAATGTTTAAAATGCTTAAAACCAACCAATTAAGAAATGCATGATAAAAATGCTCACAACAAATTTCGTCACAATATTACATTTGTACAAAATTATTCTAATAAATGTTAAAAATTTTATCATTGCATTTTAATTACGTGATAAACAAAGTATATAAAAATATATAAAAAAATAAAATGTTCTAAATGAAATTGTTTTACTCGGATTAGTTATATACATTTCAACATAAAATCTATCTGAAATAAATATCTTAATATAACGAAATGGAATTCTTAAATATTTTCCAATTGAATCAAAATATACTTTTGATTATGCTTGCAGGGTTTTCTGATTGGGCAGATAGGTATATTTTTGTTGGTGGTTTAAGATAACCTAATAAGAATACTAATAAAATTATAAGTATATGTGTATATAATAATAAATATAATATTAATATATATCTATTCTATTCTATACTATATATATATATATACATGCATCTACGATCAATGGTTTTGTCGTAAAATTGACATTTTAATAAAAAATAAAATCATTTTCTTAAATAAATTTCTTAAAATAAAATCATGACTGCTTGTAACTCTGGTATCTTTTAATAAAATACCTACATAAAAACCATTTCAACAACATTAAAGCAAATGGGTAACAAGCAATTTTCTTCTCTTCATAAAAAAAAAAACATATTTGCAACTCCTTATTAAAGAATAATTATTTCTTTAGCCGAATCTGAATTCCGTCTTTTTATTCGGCTAATGAAAAAATTATTATTTGCAGATGCAACCAAAATCTAGCTAGAATAAAATCGCAACAACAATGTCCAGCTAGAAACAACATCAATTCGTCAAACACAAGAAGATCCCAAAAATTAACACAAAAAAATAAGCTGTAAAAGTTGTGGCAAATAGAAGTTACATTTTCATTCACATACATACTTATAATATTGTTTTCTTCTCCTTTCGTTACTTGTCGTATTCATTTTCATGTTTACTTCTTCTTACTCACAGCAATGCGTCAATAACGAGTACAAAAACTCGTTGGTTGTCATTGTTTTGGTTTTTCTGTCGGTGGATGGCTGATAGTCTGGAAAGAAGTTGGAACGCTGGATGAAGCAATCTCTTGGTATAATTTATACTCGTTGGCGTGTGTTACTCTTAGTTAAGTTTTCTCTTAATTGCAAGAAAGCCACGCGACTTGGACATGAAACGTCAGATGACTTGTGATTGTTCATGCAGTTAGCACATTTTATATTGTCAGGCGTTTGACAATTAATTGTGTTATGCTTTCCAGCACAGTTTGCACATTTTGCTTTAATATTGCAACCTCTTTCCCCGTGCCCATACATTTGACAATTACGACACTGAACTGGTTTGTTTTTAATTTTTCGCTGAAAGTTCCATCTAACTACTGTTCGAAACAAAGTCTTAATATTTTTTCTGAGATCATTTAATTTCACAGAGCCATTCTCAAAATTAACTATATAAATAGTGTCGGTATAGTCACTGAAGTTTTTTACAACCATTTTGACATCTTTACATTTAAGACTTATAGCATTTAGTTCAATTTTCACTTCTTCTGGTGTTTTATCTACCAGGCCATATAAAACAACCTTGAAAGGTAGCTCTTCTTTTGAGTCGTGTGTAAAGAATTGGCAATTGTGCTCTTTTAATACAGTTGAAATTATATTAAAGGTCTCAGAACTTTGGCACACAATTTTCGAGCCAATTGACATTTTTTTCACAAAGTAGTTTGTAATTTTGAGCTGATCAAAAAGTTTATGAACAAAATCCGCACTTTTAGATAGCACCTTTATAGGTGGTATTGAAATGTTTTTTTTTACATTTTCCACAATCACTTCATCACTATCTTCGAGATCTGAATCGTCATCAGATATCATTTGGAGCGGTCTCCAATAATTGTTTTTTGAAACATATTGTTTTCGGTTTGAGTTTATCGAAGTTTTAGGATTTTTCGATGAAAACATTTTGTCTTCATCATTAAAAACCGCACTCCGCTTAGTAATTTTGGTTTATTTAAGAAGCAGCAACAAGTTGCAAAAACGATTAAGATTTTCGGGAAAGAGGCAAAAAAACACGTCAGACACAGAAAACAGCGTTGACAAAACTAGAACACATATCCAAATTTGCAAAAAATATAAATTCCTTACTTATACCAACATTTAGGCAAAAAGACATTTTTTAACTTATGTCTTATTATAACTCTTATTAACCTCCAAACATAGAATTTTTTGCTATTTTTAAAAACACATTTTGTTATAACCTCTGTAAAAGACACATTTTCCATTGGACTTACGTAAAATTGATCTTATTGGAAAGGAATAAAAAGAAATAAAAAAAAGCCACTTTAAAATCTCTTGAAAAGTACACAAACTTGGAATTACTTCAAAATTTATTATAATAATAAAAAAGGCTTTTTTCCAGCAGTTTTAACAAAATGTGTTTCTTAAACAATAAACAAATCTATTTTTATAGGTCAATACGAGTTATCATTTTATGAGCGTTGAACAAGGGGGCGTAACATGCCGGGTTTCAGCTAATAAGAGATAATAACTAATTTTTAAAACTTTTCTTATGCCTAAAATAAATTTATCTTTTTAGCAGATTTCTAAAGTCGATGACTGACGTTTAGTCATTTTTCACACACAGATTTGTTTTAGCTGATATATAAAAAAAAGTTTAATTTAATTCCTTTTCAACAAGATCAATTTTAAGTAGATCCAATGAAAAATGTGTTTTTTACAGAGGTTTTTACAAAATATGCTCTTAAAAATAGCAAAAAGTTATAAAAGAGTTATAATAAAACATAATTTTAAAAAAATTGATGCGTCGTTGGACACACGAGAGAAGCGAAGCTTTTTCACAGTTTCATAGATTTGTTAATTTATTAGTTTTTTTAATAAAATATTTTTTAAATTCAAAAATTTAAAATAACATCAAATTAATTAAATAAAACACAAGTTACACTGAGGAGCATAAGTGTATCACAAACCAACAACTATCATTTTAACAACCTATTATTTCTATAAGTTTTACTCAAATGCAATCAAATTTTTTTTATTATATTTGTATAAGTGTCTTCTTTCTTTCAAACAGGTTTTATTAAGATCTGATCACAACAACAAATAAACGAAGGCATAATGCAAAATAAATCAAAATGATACAGTTTTGCACTCACTACTCAATTGTTTTTATTACCGTTATATTTTTGTTATTGAACAACGTGCAATGCAATTTTTTAATTATTACGATAATTTACGTGATATTAAGTGGTTCAGTAGTCATGAACAACCAAAATAAAGAGGAAATATTAATTTGTTTGCGCAATGGCGAAAGCATTAGGCAAGTGGCGAAGAAATTCCATTTGGACAAAACTTTTGTCCAAAGATTAAAAAAAAAAAGTGGTGTAAGTGTTCCCACAAACAAAGGTGGTCGTCCGAAAAAAATTTGCGATCGAGATGTATGCCATCTAGCAAATTTGGTTACCAGCACCGATGCCGTTACTCCTGCTGCAGCTTTAAATATACTGCAAATTGACGCCAGTAAGTGGACAGCTCGTCGAGCTTTGAAAAAAATAGGTGTTAAGGCAGCAGAAAAGAAAAAGAAACCTATGCTGACCAAACGACATGTGCGGTTACGGAAGGATTTTGTTGCAGCACACGAGCACTGGACTGTCGCTGATTGGGATTCGGTATGTTATTAAACATATGTGTGTATTACTGTTTATACTAACAAATATTAAATAATTTAAAGGTTATTTGGTCTGATGAGACTAAAATTAATCGATTTCAATCCGATGGGCGTGCATGGTATTGGACTAAGGACCCTGATACAATCCAACCAAATCAGGTACGCCAAACCGTCAAACACGGTGGTGGCTGTATCATGGTTTGGGGTTGTATATCCAAAGATGGAGTGGGACCCTTGGTGCGCATCGATGGAATTATGCGCAAGGAACAATATTTGTCCATCCTGCAACAGAATCTTCCTGATGTAGTGGAAAAATGGGTCTTGCTGCTGAAAAAGTAATTTTTCAGCAAGACAATGACCCCAAACACACCGCACATCTAGTGAAAGACTGGCTCAAAAAGCAAAAATTTGGTGTGATGACGTGGCCTCCACAATCTCCGGATATGAATCCGATCGAGAATTTGTGGAGTCACGTCAAATCGCAGCTTGCAAAATATGCCAGTCCTCCAAAAGGCGTGAACGAGTTGTGGGAGCGGACGAAGGAAGTGTGGGAGGCGATTCCTCCAGAATTTGTGCAGAGGTACACGCAAATCACACCAGTATAATCACACCAGTAAATTTTTATTTATTTATTTATTTATTGATTTGATTGCTAAACCTTAACAGGTTTTATAGCAAATTTAAAATTATAAAATAAGATTTTAACACAATTCAAAATAAAAAGTATGATTTTGATTGAAATCATGTATTATTAACAAACCAAAAAGTTTTAATAAATTGCTTAAAGTATATAATTTTATTAAAGTATAAAAAATAACAAAAAAAAAAAAAAAAAAAAAAGTCAAAATCGGTAATCCCAGACAGCAAAGCAGGGTTGCGTTTTCAAGACAAACAAGGTCAAGTTAGCAACAATTTTGGTATCCGGCGGAGTCGTGTGATAAACAAGGTCACATACCCAATAAAACACCACTCCAATAGGTAAATATATAATATATATCGTTCTGTCTTCCTGAAGCCGGTGAGGTCCAGGCTTGACAGGGTGGTTACTCGACAAACTAGGTCAACTTCACCGAACCAGTTTTCATAAAATAAAGAAAACCAGTTGCGAACGCAGGCACCAAGACAAACTAGGTCTTATCGGCCACTCATATTAATATATTACAAATCGATCTAACGTAGTGTTTCAAGAGGTAAAAAGACCCAAGACACCACGGTACCGTCGACAAGTGTAGTTACAATCATCATGAAGATATAAGGCAACTGAAGATCCTAGGTTTAGGTCCATTCAGATTATTTAGATGTTTATTCACCAAAATTTTCCATGTTACGCTTAGGTCCATTTATCCATTTAGATTGTTATATTAATGTGTTTACAAATCACCAGATGCATCAGATATATGTTTGAAAGAACTTTACATAATCAACGACGGTACTGCAGGTAATCTATAATTTTATGTTTAATTGAGTCCATGGATTCACTTAAGGATATAACATCAGATACAAAATTAAAATCACCGCAAGCGCTTCTAAGAGGTTCATTTTGCAAATAATTAGTTCTACAAAAGTTCATGTGGATTAACTCAAAAGATCTTCTAGGACGAAGAGGAATATTAAAATATACTTTACTCAATAAATATGGACTGTTGACATATCCATGTAAAAGTTTTGTAATCCAACAAGCATTTATCATAATTCTCCGATTTTTTAAAGAAGGAAGATTTAAGAGTTGTAACCGATATTCATAAGATGGTAAGTGAAAATCAGTATTACAATAAAGATAGCTTAAGCAGAACAAAATAAATTGTTTCTGCACTGATTCAATGTCGTCTATGTAACAACCGTATCGTGGGCACCAAACAACTGAAGCGTATTCTAAGATAGGCCGCACTAGAGACGTGAATAAGGTTTTCGTTATGAATGGATCATTAAACTCTTTTGCCC
The DNA here is from genome assembly GCA_963920525.1 of Dichetophora obliterata. Taxonomy (NCBI): domain Eukaryota; kingdom Metazoa; phylum Arthropoda; class Insecta; order Diptera; family Sciomyzidae; genus Dichetophora; species Dichetophora obliterata. The sequence goes on along the minus strand of OY986435.1, from coordinate 189,109,412 downwards.
AACGTTTAATAAATCCTAAAGTACTATTTGCTCTATTTATTATTTTATTTACATGAATATTAAAGCGTAGTTTAGGATCCATTGTAACTCCAAGATCATTGAAAATATCTAAGGACTCTAATGGGTAACCACAAATTTTGAAGGTACATTTAATTGGTGGTTTGCGCGAGAAAGACATATGCTTGCATTTCTTCATGTTGAGGTTCATACGGTTCGTTTTGCACCAGTTATAAAGATGATCAATGTCGGCTTGCAAAAATACAGCGTCATTATCATTTTTAAAAGAAAGGAAGAGTTTGACGTCGTCAGCAAACATTAAGATGCTGGAATGCACTACGACAGATGGCAAATCGTTTATAAAAAGTAGAAACAGAAGGGGCCCAAGATGACTTCCTTGAGGTACTCCTGAAGTAACAGGAAACTCATGTGATTTATTGAGCTTAAAAATAACAGACTGTGTTCTATTGCTTAAGTAAGATTCAATCCACTTTACTAACGGTATAGGAAATCCAACAAGATGTAATTTTAAGATCAATAGTTTGTGATTTACAACGTCAAAAGCTTTGCTAAAATCCGTGTAAATAACATCAGTCTGCATGCCTTTTCCAAAGTTTTCTATAGTTTTTGATGTAAATTCAAGAAGGTTAGTAACAGTGGATTTTCCAGAAAGGAATCCATGTTGGAAAGGAGACATTAAAGATTTAACGCAATGCGATAGTTGTGATGTAACAATTGCCTCTAAAAGTTTAGGCAAAGCACTTAATTTTGCGATGCCACGGTAGTTATCAATTAAAGACCTATTTCCGGATTTATGCAGCGGAATGATAAATGAATGCTTCCAGGCTGCAGGAAAATAGCAGGATTTTAATGATGAAGTAAATAGTAAAGAGATTGGAGTTACTAATTCTTCACAGCAGTATTTTAATATACATGAAGGTATGTTATCAGGACCACTTTTATATGATGTTTTAATATTTTTTAAAAATGATAAGACTGTGTTTGTGTCAATTATTGGGAAATAAATATCCCCAGATTGAATATTGAAAGGATAACTTAAATAATCATAGGACGATGATGAATAAGTCGTCTTGAAAAAGTCAGCAAAAAGATTGCAAATACTATTATCATTATCAGACTCCACAGAATTATATTTCATAAAAGAAGGATAGGAATCAATCTTACGTTTTGTGTTAACAAAGTTCCAGAAGGATTTAGCATCAGATTTGATGTTTAATTTTACTTTTGTTAAGTAGATATTATAGGATTGTTTGCATAACTGTTGGTAACTGTATTTAATCGAGGTATAGCATCCAAAATCGCATATGTTATGTGTTTTTTGATATTTTTTATAGTATTTAGATTTCAAGTTTCTCATTTTTCTTAATTCATTTGTGTACCATACCGGACCCGATGTCAAAGAGGCTTTCCTTTGCGGAACAGCCTTAAGAAAACAATCATTGAGCGTTCTGTTAAACGCATATACCGCATCATCAAGACTCTGAGAAGATAAACTTTTTGTATTAATATTTAGAATAGAATTCCAGTTTATATTAGACAAGGTATTCTTCAAAATCACGTAGTTTGTTTTTTTGAAGTTAAACTCAATAGGCGGTTGAGAATCATAGTACTGCACAGATGGTTTTGGAAAATTTAAAATAATTTCTAATGTTGGATGATGAGAATCTTCGGGTGTAACCAGAGGATCTGATTTAGACACAGAAGCGATATTGCTGTCATCAAAAAACACCAGATCGAGCAAACGATTATTTTTGTTACAGATGCAGTTAAGTTGGAACAGGCCTTGGATTGAGAGCTCGTTTAAAAAATAATTATCGGATGAACATTCAGACGAAGGTAAAAATATTCCAGGCATTTCAGAACAGCAGTTCCAAGAAACGTTTGGCAGGTTAAAATCTCCAGTTATTAAAATATGATCATTAGATTGCAGTTTTGAGCAAACTTTACTAATAGAAGCCAAATGTTTGCTATAAACTTCTAAGGTAGAAAGGGGAGGAATATATGAGCATGTAATAAAAAGGCTCAAGGAACCAAACTTAACATGAACACAACAGAATTCAATGTCCAAGGATTCTGGAATTAATAATTCTTCAGAGAAATGTGTCGCTTTGACTGCAATCAACACACCCCCGCCTTTAGAGCAAATACCAGGAATGGAGTTTCTATCTTTGCGATATATGTTAAATTTGTTGCACAGAATTTCAGTATTTAGAGTGTTAGGTTTCAGCCAAGTCTCGCTAAAAGCAATTATATTAAAGTGTAGGTTGTGACTCAAAATTAATATATTATTTAGTTTTGTGTTCATGCCACGAACGTTTTGGTAAAGGATAAGGAACTGAAAGCAACAATCTAGTTTTTTTGATTCTTGTTAAAAACCGGAAAAGTAGCCAAGGAAGTTGTAGGCCGAGGTCTAGAAATAAATTCATGCACCATCGTATTGTCAGGCCAAAACTTTTGATCCAATACCTTGTGAAAAAGATCACCAGGCAAAGATATTTTAAAAGAGGACGTAATACGCTCGTATGAAAAATTGAATTTGTAAACGGAGATATTTTTATTTACAACATTCAGCTTAGAGTTTATATAGAATAACACGTCTTCACTGGAAGTATCAGCTGCAAAACGAGAAACAAATATAGATTTTGCAGGCTCAATAATCACAAGTTCTTTATGAACAGGGGCTTTGATACTGCTATTCGATATTTGTTTCGGTATCGCTCCTGTAGAAACCGAATTAATTTGGGAAGGTGCAGGGACCACATTTGAGGCAATACAAGTTTCAGCATAAGTTTTTTGTGTGCCAGAAACGCGAGGAGAATCAGCATTTTCCTCTATGATTGGTATTGCTTCAACAGAAGGAGAAATCTGATCAGCTGACGCAGCGACCTTAGTTGGCGCGATATTATCTGTCATTTGATCAGTATTGAAAGCTCCAATTGATTGATCTTCAAGCTGTATTATCACATTAGGGAAAACAGTTACAGTAGAAGGTAGAACAGAATTATTATTTTGCGATGGCACGGCTATATCAGTAGTTTTAGCTGAACTACGAAGATTTTTGTTTGAACGTTTACGTTTTGGAGAATTGTAAGCTTCATCCATAATTTTAAACTTTTTAAACAAATCTTCGTACTCACTCAGTCTATCTTGTGCTACCTTTAGATCCTTAGCCACCTCCAAAAAACCTTTCCGAGATTGTCTAATAAGTTTAAAGATCTCAACGTTTGTAAACCTGCAATCTTCACATGACCAACGAAGACCCTTACTTTCGTTGAGTGCATCGAAGATCCTCGCAGTCAACGCTACACACTTGATATGAAAAAATGAATCACACAACCAGCAAGTAACCAGCCGGTCTGATTCACCTTTTACAGCGCAGTTTCGGAAATTGCAGATCATTTTCAGTTTAATAGAAAGTTTGCAATATAGATGAAAGTATAAGGAGAAAAATGAACTTAAATGCTTTTAATGAAAAACAAAAACTGTAGAAACTTTGCAGCCCTGATTTTGTAGAACCAACGAATTGAAAAGTTTTATAAGCACTAGAGTTTTTGCAGTAGCGTGAAAACAGCTGTAAAAGTAAATACAATAATTTGCTCTATAGAAACCTGTTTGCGCTAAAAACAAAACAGGAAGAAGGAAAGAAGCAAATTATAAACAAATATACATATATATATTTATATTGAAAATTAAATTAAATATCATGTATTTTAAAAGGATAAAATCCACGTTATCACGCTTCCAGATGTATGTGCAAGTTGATCAAAGCTATTTATTTCTATTTATATTTATTAATTTAGAACTTTTGGCTAAATATAACAATAAAAGTTAGAGCTCGCAAAAACACGTCTGAACGGTAAGAAGAGAACGAATGAAAATTATTACATATCATTATTATTTTATTTTATTTTATTTTATTACATATTACATCCATTTTGAATTATTTTTGTAAATGTTTTTTATTATTATCGAATTTTATTAATGAAATTTAGGGGTTTATGATAACTGAAATAGCAAACGTATGGTATGGATAATATGTCGGCGATATATCTAGAAAAAACTGCATCAATAGTTGTTCCTAATCATGTTGTACAAATATTTGGATCGCTTATTATTTGTGAATTAAATTTATCAAAAAGGAATTGTTTAAGTGCCTTTGAAGATTCATGTCTAAAATCGCAATTAAAATCTCCACCAAAACCAATTAGCATTTTGTGATAATTTTTACCCAGTCATATGGAACCTGCTTCTGCAGAACATACTTCTCCAATTTTTGAAATATCAGCGGGAAAATTTTGTAGCTGTTTAAATATATTGAAATATCCCCAGTGACTGTATTGTACTTATATTAATTATAATTACGATAAATTGCAACTCCTCCAGAACGACAACTATTTCTCTGAAATTGAGATATACAAGCGAAATTAGTGATATCGATACTTTCATCATTTTTCATTTTTGTTGTTGATAGCAATATAATGTTACAGATTTGAGTTATAGAATCGGTAAGATCTTGAGAATGCGCATGGAGACTCTGACAATTTAAAGTCATTGCAGAAAAGAACTATTTGCTCTCTATCAAATTTTTTATAGTAATACCTTTAGTTTCCAATTTGTTAAGAGAAAATCTTTAAAATTCTCGAATTAAATCAACATTAGAAAAATCATTTCGACTTCCATGATGAAATATAAATTGTTGAGGGTTGTCATCAGGGTTTGTGATAAAAATTCCGTCAATACTAGTAACACGAGATGAAGCGACGTAGAGTAATTGCAAGGAATGCTTTTTGTCATATTCGTAAACAATGTGCGAATGATCCACCCTGTGACATATGAATAGTTACAGCCATTGCAGGAATTAATGGAAAATGATTTCTTGTAACTGTGATTGTTTTATTTTTATTAAGAGGTATGCTACTGTTTTTTCGTAGAATTGGCACAGCTCTTCTTCCAACTTGAATCGATTGAGCATCAGCAGAAGCTTTCATTCTTGCTTTCTGACCAACTTTAGACTCATCGAATTCCTGCCAAACTTTTTTAACCTGGTCAATTTCAATGTGCACTAGTTTACCAATAGCCCCATTTGCCAAACTATCGCTAACATTAATATTTGTTGTTATTAGATAATGTTTATTGATGACAAAAACAATTTCAGAAGGTAAACCACCTGTATCGATGACTTTGAAATTATGCAATTTTTGTTTAAATGCTTGTAATTGTTCATTATTTTTACTGCGTGCTATTGCGCGTAAGATAGAATTATTAAATAAATCTACAGAAGCATTACTAAAAAATAGTCTTATTCCATTTGGACACAGGCGGCTGGCAGATTCTTTCGTAAAAAATCGACTCTCTATTAAATATAACTCGTTGTGCTCAAGTTTTTTACCATAACCAATCTTGGTTAGCAATGACGAAAACTGTTTATTACTTTGCCGCATAACTTGTGTCAATTCATAAAATTTAAGTTCCAGCAGTTCTTAAAGTTAAGGCGAATTTACACATTTCACTCAAAACGATGATAGTGAACGTTGAACGATGACAGTGAATCAATTTTTAATTTACATTATTCAAAGTGTAAATTAGATATTTGATGGATGATTCGGGGTTGAATGTCAAAATATATTCGTTGGCTGATTAATTTTATTGACGTTTAAAAAATAAAATAAATAAAAGCTATTCAGCAATTAAATAAAAAAAATATAAACTTTCTGCTTGAAATTATGCTAACGCCTTTCAATTGTGTTTTAGTACGAAATTCACATCAGTTCGGTTTGCTTTCACTTTCACCAAAAGTAGGAAGACCTTCTACTTCTTTCACTGTTTAATGTGGATGACAATCATCTTCATTTTAAAGATGAAACTCAATTTACATTTTACAAATCAGATGATTCATCCAAAGTGAACGGTGATAGTGAATCGTGTAAATTCGCCTTTAGGGAACAGACTATTCTCATCAACAAAAGAAAACACGTACTTAGCGATGTTAACGACAATGGTGGTAAGTAGAATCAACATTTGTTTTGTTATATTTTTTGCTGATTTTGTTGTTTGAATAGACAATACACGATCCTTTTGATCTGCACCATAGCTTCACGCATTCAAATGAAGGATAGCTAATGCACAATCCTTTAATAGATTCTTGTCATCTATGCAACATAGCTTCAGTTAATACTTAATATTAAATAAACTCTGATAGTCAACGAAGATAGTGTATAGGACTATCAATCGAAAGGGCAGGAGTAGTTCAATCCTCATTGCTAACAAAGAAATATTTTTATTAATTTTATTATTCCCTTGTTACAATCGACACAAAAAGCAACAACAATTCTAAGAAAAAGGTGTATGGAAAAACGTGTCGTTTATCATATTTCACTCAAGCAAATCACAAAACGAGGCGCGTAAAAAGCTTCGCGTCAAAAATTTCTTTATGCCTAAATGTTGGTATAAGTGAGGAATTTATTTTTTTAGAAGATGTGGATATGTGTTTTTTGAAAAATACAATGTTACAAGCAAAAAACATGGTTTTTTTTAACAAAAAGGTCCTTCAGGCAAACCAAAAACGCTCCGATAAATTTTCTCCGATTTGAAAAAAAAGTATGCAGAAATCGTTTTTATGAGTTCCTCTAACTTTTGAGACCCCGAACGGCGGAATCCAAATTTTGATCCGGTCTAGTGTTTATTGATAATATTTTATTAGTGTTAAAAAATAATATTAACACAAGCCAAAACTATATTTTTAAATTCAGTTTGCGATTACTTTCAGCGGTTTATCTAAAATATTATCCACTGTTGGTGTTATATCTCTGTAAAGATGTAGTAATGTGAGATCGTTTAACCTATCTTGTAGCATCATGGAAGAGTTGCAAGGATTTGTAGTAAATTAAATTATTAGGGAATAATCTTTACTGCACTGTAACTTCTATGGCTTGACACACTGAATTTTTACCGTCGCTATTTTTTTCTTGTATTATGTAACTTATACCAAATGTTCAGTTCCATTTCTAAATTACCAAAATCTCCTTCTAAATCATCTTGATAAAATCGAACTAGTTTTTCAAAAGCTTCTAAAGTGTCATTATCTATCAATTTCATATCGTCAGAAAAAAGTGTTTGAAATCCCACAAGAATGTCTCTATGTTTTAAAAATCTATCACTTAGGCTTGAGATACCAAGAAAGGTATGTAACCCGAGATCCGAAAATAAGATTCAACTCTGTGCGTCAGTGTAGAAAGATGCAACTCATGGTCTCGTTTAAATGAAGCCATTGGTTTCTACTTGTTTTGCACCATTAACATACAATTTTTTTAATTCTATTTCAGCACTATCCCTTAAATTTTTTATTTCTTGCAAACTTATATTGGCTTAATCGACTGTTTCTGTCAAATCAATGTTTTGAGTTTGAAGAAATTCAGTGGCGTACCTAGGGGGTAGGGTGTTACGGTCGCCCCGGGCGCGCTACGATTTGGGGGCGGCAAAACAAGCTCCGCTGTTCCTCAAAATGAAGAAATGATACACAACAATTTTTTCATACAAAATTTTTTTATTGCAATCTCAATTTTTACATCTATGAAAAAGATGACGTTGACATTTAATATGAATTTTTGATGAAAAATAAAACTTTAATTTTATTTTCATACTCTCGAAATATTGAAAACTCAAACTTTTTCTTCATAACAATGAAAAAATTCAAAAGTTAACTTTTCTCGATTTAATTGCTGCAAATTCACGTATTATATCCTCGTCATCTAACATTGCAGCAGTTTCAATTTCGATTGAAAGAATTGCAAGGTTTGATAATCTACTTTGACTCATGGTTGATCTCAAGAATGATCTTTCACAGGAAGCAACTGAAACAGGTATGGTTAGTAATATTTGCAAAGCTGTCGCTAATGTCTTGAAATCTTCTCGTCCCAATTTTATTCTAACAATGTAATAAACTTAAACTCCTCCCTTTCATTATCTTTACAGAACAATGTATAAACTTTTAATTTCTTTTTCAAAAATTGTTGTTTTGGTCATTTTTTCTCTTACCCTATTTTCAAGATGCGATAATCTATCTATATATATAAAAATGGATGTATGTATGTGGGTATGTGGGTATGTGGCTATATCACGTATAGACTCCAAAACCGCTGAACCGATCTTTATGAAATTTTCAGGGAAACTGAAGCCACATCTTGAGAGTGTTCCTGTGAGATTTGGTTATTATTGGACAAGGGGGCGTGGTACCTCCCATACAAGCCAAATTTACGCTATCGATCACAAACCAAAAAAAGGATATATATCAGACGGTTTCAATCGTAAAAAACTAAGATTTAGTAATTTTGTTAAGATGGTTACTGTCGGTAACTGTACGAAAAATGGGCATGGTCATAATATAAATACGCCCACTTTTTCGAAATCATCGCAATTCCGGAGTTTTACACATTTTTACAGTGAAACTTGCTGTGTAGGTGATCTAAGAGGCGGTCACTATATGTAAAGGTTTTCACGCCCACTTTTACCGCCCACAAATCAATATCTATATATATAAAAAGCAAAACGATGTGTGTCTGGCTGTGTGATGTCTATAGACTCCAAAACTACTGCACCGATTGACCTGAATTTTTGGCAGTCGATTTGTTTCAGGTACGAGATGGTTTAGGAAAAAATTTGCCACACCCCCTTTTTACCGCCCCCAAATCAATCAAAATGTTATATTTCAGTCGGGTTGGGTCGTATAAGGCTAAAATTTTGTAATTTAGTATGTACGGTTACTGTCGACAACTGTACTAAAAATGGGTTTCCACTCCCCCTTTTACCGCCCACAAATAAATGAAAATGGTTTATTTCAGACGGTTTTGGTCGTATAAGACTTAAATTTGGTACTTTGGTTTGTGTAGTTACTGACAGTAACTGTACGAAAAGTTAGTTTCCACACCCCCTTTTTGCGCCCACAAATCAGTGAAAATGCTATATTTCAAGCAGTTTTGACCGTATGAGACTAACATGTGATACCTAAGTTTGTATGGTTACTTTCGGCAACTGTACTAAAAAAAGAAGTCATCGCTATATAGTTTCATCGATATATACAATAGTTTCTATATAGTTAGTTTCCACACCCACTTTTTGAGAATCATTAAAATTGGCTTCTGGGTCGATTGAGCTAAAATGTTGACTTAGTTTGTTCGGTTACTGTCAGCAACTGAACTAAAAATTGGTTTCCACGCCCCCTTTTACCGCCCACAAACCAATGAAAACGTTTTATTTCAACGGTTTCGGTCGTATTAGACAAAAATTTTGCAATTCAGTTCATATGGTTACTCTCGGCAAGTGCACTAAAAATAGGCCTGTCCCACTTTAGTTAAACTCACTTTTCGGGGGGTTAGCGTCGAGTGAAGTAAAGTGGGCCAGGCTTAACCCAAATTGAGCTGAAATGTGGGCAGTCGATTTGTTTCGATTACGAGATGGCTCAAGGGAAATATTTTCCCGCACCCCTTTTTACTTCTTACAAAACAACAAAAATATTATATTTCGCACGGTTTTGATCGTATTAGATTAAATTTGGTTATTTAGTTCATATGGTTACTTTCGGCAGCTATTCGACATTTTCGTATATGGCAGTAAGGCGGTCTGTGGCAGAACAACGTCTGCCGAGAAGAGTGAGTGTTCCTGTGAGGTTTGGTAACGTTTGGACGAGGGGGCGTGGTACTTCCCATCAATATAAAAAATTACGACCACTTTTTCGAAATCATGGCAATTCCGGAGTTCTACTCATTTTTATAGTGAAACTTGCTGTTTAGGTGCTCCAAGAGGCAGTCACGATACATAAATGTTTTCAAGCCCACTTTTACCGCCCTCAAATCAATATCTGTAGATATATATAAAAATTAATCGTGATTTGTTCGGATGCTTAAAACTTGAAAACGACTGGACCAAATTTTATAATTCTTTCTACTAGTTTGTTCGTAACTGCTACGCAAAGGTTTAAGAAAAAAGTAATGCCACACCCCTTTTATCACCCAGAAATCAATAAAAATGCTATATTTAAGACGGTTTTGGTCGTATTAAATTAAAATTTGGTAAATAAGTTATGATGACTGTCATTAACTTTAATAAAAACGGGCGTTGTCACACTTCATCTACGCCTACTTTTGGAAATAGCATAATACTTCGAAACTATTGGTCCGATTGAGCTCAAATTTTGTAAGTAGCTTTGCTTTGAGTACGAGATGGTTTAAGAAGAAATGCCACACCTTCTTTTACCTCCCATAAATATAAAAACAATTTGTGTTATCGAATAGCTTTAGAGTTATGGGTTGCACAGCTTAGAAGTTCGGTATTCGACCACAATTTAGATGAAATTTTATGGGAGTTGGAATTCAGTTTTTGACCTCAATTTACTCATGCAGTTTCAATGATTTTTTTTTATGGGCGTTGGACAGGGAGGCCTGACATCTCCCTTACAACCCAAATTTGCGATATCGAATTGCTTTGAAGTTATAGGTTGACAGCGAAAGAATTTGGTATTCAACCTTAATTTATACATGCACTTTCATTTCTTACATTTTATGGGCGTAGGGCAAAGGGGAGTGCTATCAAATAGCTTTGGAGTTATAGGTCGCACAACGCCGGAATTCAGTATTCGACCTCAATGTACACATGCAGTTTCATTGATTTAATTTTATGTTCATTGGTAAGAGGGGCGTGCACCTTCCATTTAACGTAAATTTGCGATATCGAATATCATTGAAGTTATAGGTCGACCAGCTTCAGAATTCAGTATGCGACCTCAATTTATACATCCAGTTTCATTAATTTAATTTTTTGGGCGTACGACAAGGGGGCGTGAAAACTCCTATTTAACCCAAATTAGAGATGTAAAATAGCTTTGGGGTTGTAGGTCGCACAGTTTTTGAATTCAGTATTGCACCTCAATGTACACATGCAATTTCATTGGTTACATTTTATGAGCGTTGATCAAGGGGGAGTGGCACCTCCCATACAACGAAAATTTGTGATATCGAATAGCTTTGGAGTTCAAGGTCGCACAGCGTCGGAATTCAGTATTCGACCTCAATTTACACATGCAGTTTCATTGGTATAATTTCATGGGCGTAGGGAAAAGGAGAGTGGGGGGAGTGGCACCTCCCATACAACCCAAATTTGTGCTATCGAATAGTTTTGGAGTTATATGTCGCACAGTTTTGGAATTTGGTATTCGACCTGCATGTACACATGCGGTTTAATTGATTACATTCTATGAGCGGTGATCAAGAGGGCGTAGCACTTCCTATACAACCTAAATTTGTTATATCGAATAGCTTTGTGGATATAGGTCGCACAGTCTCGGAATTCAGTGTTCGACCTCAATTTAGACATGCTGGGAGAGTGGTCACTCTTGACAAGGGAGAGTGGCAGTAACGTGCCGGGTTTCAGCTAGTAATAAATAAAATGAAAAAAAATCTTGTTATTCACTTTTGAATAATAAACCAAACTTATAATAAATAAAAAATTAATAATGACTATAAAATTAATTATGAACAACACATGAATAGGCAATGAATCAAAAAATAATAATGTACAAAAAAATTAATTATTGATAAATTTTAAATTCCTTTTGAATTACATTCTTTGTAAATAGCATTCATGTGACAAAAAAATAATTAATTAATCTGAATAACGAAAAAAATAATTGAAATTAATTATTAATCAATTTTTTAATTCAATTCGATGTGAATAAAAAATTTTATCAAAAAACAATTTAGAATTCATTGCATGGATTTGTACGTCGTTATTCAGTTTTCCCTAAGATTCTGCTCGGGCTGATAGTCAATCAAAAAAAATCAATATTAAGAGCAAGCAGTGAATAAGAAAAATCTGCTTTGCACAAAATAAGAAAATCATCATGAAAATAATGCAAACAAACAAAAACATTTGTTGCTGTCAAGCAGAGATTACAACTGCTTGGTTCCAACAACAACAACGGAAAAAACAATTGCAACATTAAATTTCACGACTCTCGCTAGCTATGAGAAACCATGCAAAGGTCAAGGTTCATTTATAAGGTTGTGGCACTTGAGAGAAATGCACTCTTTTTCCGCCTTTGCTTGAACTGTCACTGTGCTTTTCTTTGTTCTATGCATTCATTTTCTTGATTTCTTTTCATCCATTCTGCCAGTTCGACCGAGCTCGCTCTCAAGTGCCACAATCTTATACATGAGCTTTGGCAGAGGTGATCTGTGCTGTGAAGCATTGTGGAGTTGGAGTGAAGAGTGAAAGGGCATTGCAGAGAGAATGTGGATGCAAGGATTGGGAGCTTTGCACTCAAGAAAGCTTTTTCATCGCTCTCACAAAAGCTTACGCATTGATCTGAAAAATATTTGTTACTTTTTAATGTTCTACGGTGCTCATATTTATAATATATAAGGGCAGTTCACGATCTTGTTGCCTCGTTGCAAATGCAAAATAAACAGCTTCTACAAAAACAAAAAGCATTTGTTGCAAAAGCTTTTCAATGCTTTTTGTTTTTGTAAAAGCTGTTTATTTTCCATTTGCAACGATGCAACAAGATCGTGAACTGCCCTATAATTTTTGCTCAAACTGAACGATTAGTTAAAAACAAGAAACCATACGGTTGTACTGTTCCACCCAGAATGAATACCCAGCAAAAAAAAACAAAAAAATTAAAAAAATTATTCACCAAACGAAAGGTCATTGTTTCAGCTTTGAATATGTGATATTTTGATCTCTTTTAATGACAAAATTTTTAAAAGAAAATAACGGTTTTATGCAAATAAAAATTATATAATGCAGAAAGAACGTCTGTAGCGTGACCGGGTTGGAAAAAAATTATTTTTTTATCTTTTGTCATAAATACATTTAAATTTTCGGTTGACTGTTATCGGTTCATTGTTTAGATCTGTAAAACATTAGCAAAGATATATCCGAATTTTCATATAGGCAAATCTTAAAGTGGAATATTTTTTTAAAATTCGATAACCCATGGTTCTTATTTTCTTAATGATTACTCCAAAACTGCGTACTTAGCACGGAGAAAACTGTTTTGCTAAAAATTTGCTATTTCACTTTATAATAACTAAGCAAATATTTGCTTGAATTAAGTAGAAATTTGCTAATCCAATTTATAATAACTAAGCAAATATTTGCGTGAATTAAGTAAAAATTTGCTATTTCAATTTATAATAGCTAAGCAAATATTTGCTTGCATTAAGTAAAAATTTGCTTTTCAGTTTATAATAACTTAGAAAAATTTTGCTTGAATTTAGTCAAAATTTTGCTTTTTCCTACATACACGAGGAGTGATTGCAATTTAGCAGTCTTTTTCTAAAATCACATTGTGATTGAGCAAAGTTGTGCTGATTTGCTTTTAAGCAAAACATTTGCTTAATTCAAGCAAATTCATTTTTTCCGTGAGATCTTGGCGTCTCGGAAACCGTAATCCCCCCAAATAAATAAGGAGTAGTTTCCCATGTACTTGAATCAAGCAAAATAACTTCTTGACACAGGAAATTTATACTCGATACAATAACATAATCAGCCCAATTCTGAATGATTTTTCTCGGGGAATCGAAAAAGGGAGTTTTCATTTTTAAGATAAAGTTCAAAAACATTTATAAATTTTTAATGCCAATTTGTTTATCAAACGTCAATGTTTATAAATAAATAAAATGTGATATCTTTACCTGCTTTCTTAAAAATGAAAACTCTCTTTTCCGATTAACCGGGAAAAATCATTCAGAATTGGGCGGAATATCTCTCAGTGTATACAACTACCTTATAATGCATATAGCTTTGCAAAGTAAATAGTTTATGCCAGATTTTGAAAATCTGCGTGGTTATTTAAAAATGTTTTATACCATATGCCGCATAGCATAATCCAGAAATTTATTCAGAGTTCTTTTCAACGATAACGTATTAACTTTTCAAGCCAACCTATTTTACATATCAATGCACCTTAGTTGAATGGAAAATTTTCTGATGCAATGCCAAATGTGAATGAGAGCTTTTAAGCGTTGCAATCAAAGAAGAAACGAGTTGTTATACGCTTCTTATGAACTTTCATTAACCTTTGTCCAACATCTAGACTTGATATATTGCAATATTATGCAAAAGTTGCTTTCTCAGCTGCATTCAATTAGAAACAAGTTTTTAACACAAAAAAAAATCTTGGTAAAACTTGGTAAGAGCATTTATGCATATCATTCATTAGATTATTTTTTTATAATTTAAATTTAATTTATATTAATTGCTTTGCACAAACTTATGACACTTATTTATTTTCCGAGTATTTAATTCTTAATGCTTAAAGTTTTTCTTAAGTGTAGCAATGAATAAAAACTATTTGTTTATTTTTCCTCATATGCTAATTCCGATTACAGTACAATTCCGAAGATTCCGTCATCTATAATTATCTTTAGACTTCCGGCAACTTATAACTATAGAAATCCTATTCTCTGTAGATTTTTTTTAAATTTCCAGCGACTTCCTGCTTTTCTTGCGCGTAAAGTTTTCACCATCCTGTAGTGTTTCCAACGTTGGTTTGTTCATCGTTTCAGGCAGTAATAGACTAAGCATGCCAGCCAAAAATGTTAAGGCGCCACATATGACCAGCGGCAGGGGATGCCAAATCTGCGAGAGTATAAATATATATGGCGCCAAGATGCCGCCAAAGCGCGCAATCATCGAAGAAGCGCCTAAGCCAACATTTCGCACAACCGTCGGAAACTGTTCGGCTGAGAAGATGTAGATGGTGCCAAAAGCTGCGGTTATGCCAAATTTACCAACCATTGCAAAGCAAATGGTTAGCCAATTCATGTCGTTGGGCACAACAGTGGTCAGCAGCAGACCCAGACCGGAGAGCAGCAGGTTGCCACAGAGCACAGCGCGACGTCCCAGACAATTAAGCATGAGCAATAAGGAGCAGTGGGCTGGTATCTCAATAAGCGAGCTTATGGCAAAGTTCAGCAAATCATTTTCACCCAACATACTTGTGTTCCAAGAAAGCCCATAGAAAGTGGCCGTGATGACAAACCAATTGAAGAAGATTTGCATGGATTTGCGTCGCATGTTGGGAGATTTCATAAGATCCATGATAGTAGGCTGCTGATGTTGCATGTGTGTGGCAGTGGCACACTGTTTAGGCACAATAGTTGCCTTGGGCGCCTTAAGCTCCAGCAACAGCGTATCCATTATATCCGTGGAGATTTTGATACCTTTCTTGCGTGCCAGCAACTCAATATTGCATCTTGCTCGTTCGTTCTGTTGCGTTGAAATAAGCCAACGTGTAGATTCTGGTATGATCCACTTGTAAGGCAGAAAGAGTAGACCAGGTAGCGACATGGCAATCTGCAACCAACGCCAGTCGCGTATAAAAAAGGCAAATACCGATGTGAGTATGGCTCCCAAGGAGTAAGAAATCATCATAGCAACACTGGCCAACAAACGGTAGTGCGGTGTAACCATTTCGGTAGCCAAAACATAGGCCGTTATAAAAACACCAGTGATGGAAAAGCCAATAAAGATGCGTGCTACAGTGAAGCTAATATATTCGGGTGCAATGCCAGCCAAGATGCCAGACACTAATTGCAGCACCAAAGCAACCATTAAAATAGGCTGACGACCGTACTTGTCAGACAAATGACCGAAAATAATGCTGCCCAGTAGTATTCCTACCATAAGCAATGCCTGATTAGTGGCCACTAGCCAGCTGCGCTCACACACCAAATCCCACTCGGTCACAGCGCTGCTGGCATAAACACTGTCATCATAGATGTAGCTGCTACACTTCTCACTCGTATTTGCCGCTGTCAGATATTCACACGATCGATAGCTGCCACTTGTTGCTGTATCTACAGCATATGATGTTTCCCATATTTCCGACGCCAAAGAATAGTTGTTGCTGTCAGTGGCATTCAAGAGTTCCGATGGCAAAGCACATCGAAAACGTGGCTGCGCCAAGAGAAACACTCCCGAAAATGCATGGATGGCACAAACAATAGCATTCAAACACAAGAGAAAGAATATGAAATGTTGATATTTGCCAAAATCACCCAAAGAATTTAAAATGTCATCGTAGCCCATGACTAGCACTTGGACTAGACGACGAATATTTGTGTATTTTTATTGAGAGGCTTTTAAAACCCGTGTCACCGCTTACCGACAGCAATGGCATTACTGGCCCAATGCTCGAAGTCAGTTAACAATTAGTAGTTCTGTTGTCACGATGAGGTGTTGAGTTTACTTTTTGTTGTTTTATTTGTTAACGACTTAGCTAGCTGAGAAGCATCCAAAAATGTTTGAAACTCTAGAATTAGTAATCGTACACTCAACAAAAAGGTATGTAGTTTGATTATAGGAAAAAGCAACTTAAGTATTCTTAACGTTATGAATGCTTTGTTTAAAAAGTGTTAACTATTTTCAAATATATTGAAACTAGCGATCATGGCAGACTTCAGGGATGTATTCTGATTCTGACGAAGGAATCATACAACAGTGAATTGTTCCATGATTGCAAAAAACTTTTAGATAATAGCATGAGTTTTACGAGTTTTTACTATCTTTTACTTGACAGCGTTCCCGTAATTTGTGTTTGTTATCATCGTTCTGACAGAAGTTTAAATTTCATGCTTTTCTGCCTAACAAAAGGTGGTTGCACGGGACCAGAGGCGCAACCAGAAATATTTTTTGGGGAGGACTTTATAAAATTTCGAGTTTATATATAAAAGAAATATTAAGTAACTATAGCGGCTGTGGTGTAGTGGTTAGTGATTCGGATTGTTGCCTGATCCGAACCTCAGCCAGGGCAAGGAACATATTAATTTCCAACTTCTTCACCTCACAGCAAGAAATTTGAAAGTAATATTTGCTTATGAAAGCATAGTAAAGTTAACAAACAAAGAACTATATTATAATGGTTACATACATAATGATAATTCAAGTTAAGTGTTTATTAGACCGGATCGCTTTTGTATGCGGGGAAAAATAATCAGGCGTTCGGGGTCTCAAAAGTAAGAGGAACTTATAGAAACGATTTCTGCATACTTTTTTTTCAAATCGGAGAAAATGTATCGGAGCGTTTTTGATTCTCCTGATTCCTTTTCAACAAGATCAATTTGAAGTAGATCCAATGAAAAATGTGTTTTTTACAGAGGTTTTTACAAAATATGCTCTTAAAAATAGCAAAAAATTATATTAGGTCAGTAAGAGTTATAATAAAACATAATTTAAAAAAATGTCTTTATGCCTAAATGTTGGTATAAGTAAGGAATTTATATTTTTTGCAGATTTGGATATGTGTTCTTTGAAAAATAATAAGTTACAAGGAAAAACCTTGTTTTTTTATCAAAAAGAACCTTCAGGAGAATAAAAAACGCTCCGATAAAATTTCTCCGATTTGAAAAAAAATGTATGCAGAAATCGTTTTTATGAGTTCCTCTAACTTTTGAGACCCCGAACGCCTGATTATTTTTTACCCCATACAAAAGCGATCCTATGCGAAACTATGAGCACGTAGTGTTATTAGTAGTGTTATTAGTAAGCACAAAGTATTGCAAACTTCCAATTAATTCTATTAAATTTTCTCGTCTCGGGGCAGTACAAATGGGGGTGCAAAAAAATCATCAAAATTTCTTAAAAGAAACATGAATATGAATAAACAAATTTTTTATTTTAGTTTTAACATAAAGAAATTTAAAACTAAATAAAAACTATTAGAATTTAATTATTTTTAAAAGTTTTTCCAATCACGGTTGCCACTTGCTTATTGTTTGTTGTACCAAATTCTCCGAAAAAATGTACCAAATAGGAAAAATGTACCATTTTTTTAAAATATAATAATTTGATAACATTTATTATAATAATTCACTGGAGTATATTTGTTTACATACCAAATATTACACAAATATTAAGTTATGTTATACGCTATTAACAAAATAAGAAATACATTAAAATAGTTATTTTGCTGGCCAAATATAATTAGATTCATTGCGTTCGACACACAATAGTTTAGAGAGCTTTATGTTGTTAAGTGTTTTATATTCCAATTTATTTCCAAGTTTAGTTTTAATTAGGCTTAAATAAAAAAATATTGGTTCAGCAGCTGCTGAGCTGTGTGGAAGGCACAACAGACTATTTACAAAATTGATAAAATCATCAAAACAAATTTCCCCCAATACATTCTTCGCGACTCAGACTTTTTCTCAAAATACCCAAATTTTTTCCCAACGTCATTACAATTTTAAAAACTAATATTTGAAACCTGAACAAGATTCCTCTGAGTCACAACAACGTCAGGCTAGCATTCTATGAGATGATATTTTAATATGAATTATTGAATTATGGCAGTAAAGAAATATTGTTTTTTGACATAACTTGTGAAGATGTTATTATGTTCAAAACATTTAGATCTTCTTTACCTAAATCGAACTTGTCTTTAATTTGTTTTAGAATGTCTTTGGTAATAAGAGAAAAATTTTCTGATAGGAGATATTTTTCTGCTTTAGTGGAAATTCTCACAAAAAATCCTCAAGTCACAAAAAATGTCTCAAAAAAATGTGATTTTTATATATATATATATATATATTACAAGAAAAGCATGTAAGCTTTCAACTTTTAGAACTTAATGCAATGAAAATTCCACTTAACATAAGTCTGAACATTTCTTCAGAAATTTTGCTACCAAAATTGTAAATCTTTTAAAAAATGTACCAACTCGGAAAATAATGTACCAAGGTACATAGATAAAATAAATGTACCAATTTTGGTACAATTGTACCAAAGCGGCAACCGTGTTTCCAATTTCGATATTAGAGAATATTTTTTAAAGGATCTTTCATATGGTAATATGAAAATATAAGAAATAATTGTTGCTTTTATAAAGCAAGACTAGGTATATCTTTACATGGTTTAAATGCAATAAGGTTCAAAAAGTTATATCAGTTTAAATTATTCCAAAATGTTTCTTTCTGTCCTGATTTTTCTTTCCAAATGTTTCTTTCCAAATGTTGCTCGAAGATACGTTTAAAGTTGTCTTAGTGCACTAAAAGAATGCTCAGATGAAGCTCCTGATGCAGGCACAGTCAAAACCAAAGCAACAAGTTTTTCAACTTCATTTAATAGTTTTTTCAGTGTATCCGAATTTTTTTCAAATTGGAATTGCAGTAAAAACTCTAAATTTTGTTCTATCTTTTTGCAAGCACAGAGAAAGAAAATGGTTATCCGAAAGCATGTTTATAAAGAAGAGAGAAAAAAGAGCAAAATATAAAATACAAAAATATTATCGTTGTAAAAAAAACTGATATTTTGAATAACTTTGAAGTTTAATTTTTAAATTGTTTATTAAGGCGTATCGAATTACAATTTTTTTTTTCGGATTTCATATTCTAAGAGGTCTGAAAAGTTGCATTGGGTGGTCAGGATCTCCCAAAAAAACTTTTAGGAAAAAATAAGGATATCTTCCTCTCCCACAAGGACAAAGTTGTTTTTTGAGAAAAACTATAAAAAATCACGATCTCAAAATGCTTTAAATTTTGTAAGAAAAACTACAAATGTGTAAAAGCAATAGTAAATATACACTTTAACTAACAATATTTTGGCAAACACGATGCTACTCTTGTTTTTTACCTAAAAGGTCCTGTGTGAAGGATATTCGAATCTGAAGGTACACTAAAGATAGCACAGAAGTTAAAATTGTTTTCTAATTGTCTAAATTTTGGTGACATAAATTTCAGTGTTAAGGCTTTCTTTATATATGGCGAACTAATAATTTGCATATTTTTCTCATATGCATTTTCTTGTTTTGAAGAAATGTATACTTGAATGCAATTTTTTAACTTTTTCAAAAAATTAATATAAGGTTTTATATCTCGGGCACCAGAAGTGCTACCGAAGATAATTTTTCAGATTCTGCAAATAAATTTGAACGAAACCCTGTCTAAAAATATATTTTTTAAAACAGCAGGAAAAGGCCACGAATTTGTTTCCTTTTTTAATATTTAAAAAAATTTACTTCAAGCATGAAATGTAACAATTTTGTTCATATCTCCTTAACAACAATTGTTAAGTCAATTGAGACCCATCGAATGGCAAGCTCAGAAACTCAAAATTTTAGTATAAAATTTTTGTGAATGCTGAGTTGAGGTGTTTTAACGAAATAATAAAATTCATTCTAGGACGGAAAATTTTTTTAAAAAATCGAAATAGGAAAAAAATCGTGGTCTTAACTTGATGTTATAAAATGATTCTTTTGGACAGGGTGTTGTTCAGAAATATATGAAGAATCTAAATTAAGGATATTATCTTCGGTACTTTTTCTAGTGCCCGACATATAAAACCTTATATTAAGTTTTTTGAAAAAGTTAAAAAATTGCATTCAAGTTTACATTTTTCAAAAACAAGAAAATGCATATGCAAAAAATATGCAAATTATTAATTCGCCAAATTTAAGAAAAACGTCAACACAATGATCAAAATCGCCAAAATTAACACAATCAGATAGAAATCAAAAGTTCTGTGCTACCTCGAATGCACCTTTAGATTCGAACATCCTTCACACAGGAACTTTTGGGTAAAAATCGAGAAAGGCATCGTGTTTAGCGGAATATTGTTAGTAAAATTGTTTATTTATTTTTACTTTAAGACATATGTAGTTTTTCTGACAAAAATCAAAGCATTTTGAGATCGTGATTTTTTACTGTTTTTCTCAAAAAACAACTTTGTCTTTGCGGGAGAGGATGACATCCTCATTTTTTCCTAAAATTTTATTTGGTAGATCTTGACCACCTAATGCAACTTTTGAGACCTCTTAGAATACGATCTAAATTTTTCGATACACCCTTTTTGCAGGAGATCAATATATATATTTTAACTTTAATTTTGCTATACCTAATTAATTATCAGTATTTTTAATTTAAACTGTATTTGAAATTGTATAACAAAAAATTAATTTCTTTAAATAATATGGCAACTCATTATATATCTTTTGTCATTTACATCACTTACTCTCTTTTACTGTTAACCTCACTTATGTACATCGTGCTTCTTTGTACCAAATCTACTATATTGAAATGGGTCAGTCATCAATAAACTACAAAGCAACCAACACTTCGTTTAATTACAAGCGTTTTTATCATACATTTATTGGCGACCGTGACAGGACGGACACAGCAAAAAACATAAATTAGTTGGGTTCCAAATAAATTGAAATTATATAGCAGCTGCGAATTCGTAATTTGCAACATTACATCGCTTCATTGGAATTAACTTAGGGCCAATTTTTCAGTGCGAGTTTAAACTAAGTCAAATTAAACAGAGGTTAACTCACCAAAATTGGACGTTTAAACTCAGTTAAGGCAAAAAATAAACACATTACATGATAATTCAAGTCAATTTAACTTCAACGAATGCTAAAATATCGAGTTAAACCGAGTTGAAACGTCCAATTTCGGTGAGTTAACCTCAGTTTAATTTGACTAGAGTTTAAACTCGCATTGAAAAATTGGCCCTAAGAAGACCAATATTAATCAAAGGAATTAATTAATATTTTTCTAGACCTAAAATTTACTAGTAAATATTTCATGGGTACTCTTCGTTTGGGTTTAATTGCAGCTCAATTCTTCATCTATAACTTTACTAGTAAATAGAGCAAACATTGCAAATTCACTGGTAAATAATAATTTAATAAATCAAACCTTGAACATAAATTCTGTTATATTCATCATGCCATCGAACCAGTTAGCTAAATTATGTATTTCGTCGTCTCTCTTCGTTTGAGTTTAATTGCAGCTTAATTCTTCTTAAATCTTAACTCAATTCCTTTTCGTCGACTTAAAAATCATCGTTTGATAAAAATCTACTTTCCGTTAATTTCGTTAACGTTGAGAGTGCAGCTCAATTTCTTCGTCAACGAAGCATCAACATTTAAGAAAAAGCAACGTTTAGTTTTGGCTCTCTTTATCCGCAGGAGACAGTCAGCACATCATGTTTTCTTCTTCTTCTTTTCTGCGCAAAAACAAAAAGGCACTCGTCACATAATAACTGCAGAAACTTCTCTACGTCAAGTTATTTTTTTTTTTTAGTTGTAAATAAATTTGTTACGATTCGCTGTTGTAACAATTTTTTGCATTTTCAATAATCTATTATAAAGTTTAAATGATGGAAAAAGATAGTGGGTCTGGTACAACAGGTACAGAAACTGAACTGCCTGTTTTGAAGCAACAGCGAGCAAACATCAAAAGAAATATTTCTACTCTTAAAGCACAGGTAGAAAAAGAAGGTGATAAGGTTGACATAACAATTTTAGAGAGTAGATTGCAAATTCTAGAATCTTATTTTAAGGAGCTAAATCATGTTCAAACACAAATAGAAAAACTTAATCCCTTAGATACAGCAAGAAGTGATCTTGAGGAATTGTTTGTCGGCGCAAAGGCAAAGTTAATTTCGTTTGTAAATTTAAAGCGCCGAGGCAGCACGGCTGAGGCAAGTTCTATTAACTCATCGAACATTGGATTATCACATTCTAACCGCTTGCCAAATTTAAAACTGCCACGCTTTGATGGTAACACAGGTACTCACAGTACAAACGTTTTTTTTCATCATTTTCGTACATGGTTAACGATGATTCATCTATATCTGCAATTGATAAATTCAATTATTTATTGAGTTGTTTATCTGGGCCTGCTCTAGCAGTAGTGGAATCATTCCAAGTGACGGAAGATAACTACCCTAAAGCTCTGGCACGTTTAAAGGAACGTTATGATAATAATGTCTTAATATTTCTCGAACACATCTCCGAGCTATTCAACATCCCTTCTATGAAAAATGCTGATGCCAACATTCTTCGAAATATTATTGACACCGTGTCCGCTTTAAGAGGTTCATTGCTATCTTTAGAGTCGGAGCAGGAAGTTATGAATGCAATATTGATTCATATAGTTTTATCAAAGCTAGACTCTGACACCAAGGTAAATTACGATGAGAGGCAAGACTATTTAAAGCTGCCATCATGGGATGATTGCTATCAATTACTGTCTGACCAGAATCATGTCGTTGTCGTGTCGGTGAGAGAGAATCGCTAAGAGTTGGCCCAGAATTGTAGCGTTGGCTTTGTCGTTTTGCTTTTATTCAATCTGCCATTGTTGATTTTCTTGAACTTGCTTCAGTGTTCTCATCGTACTCCGATTGAACTAATAATTACTCCACTTCCATTTATTACACTACTTTTTGCAATACTCTTCATATAAATTTACTGCATTTTCAACTGAAGGCTACTCCTATCATTATAAGAGCAAGTAGGAACACTGTTTACTCGCTACATTGGTTGACAGATTCTTCAAATTTTGTTAAAATATGGCAACATTTTTAGAGAGAAGCTGAGAGAGCTATCAAATAAACGACAAAGTCAAAATAGAAATAGAAACATTTCTATCTTGGCGTTTTCGTTGTCGTATTCTGCAGCAATTTTCTCCCATAAGGTTTGCATTGTCTCTGCCAGCGCTCTGCCTGCCGACACGACAACGACATGATTCTGGTCAGACAGTTACTTAGTAGACGCTGTCAGTTCCTCGAAAGCCGTAGTAAGAACATAGATAATAACGATCAGCTTCGTGAAACTAAAAACAAGCCAAAATCGCGATCCAAAGCATCATCACAAATATTTTTAAACTCAAAGATTATGTGTAGTTATTGCAACTCTCCAGAACACTTTATTGGAAATTGTTCAAACTTTATTGCGCTGCCTGTGTCTCAACGGTTTGAAATTGTAAAAAAAAATGGGCTTTGCAATAACTGTATGCGTAAGGGGCACTCTGTAACAAAATGTCAATCTCTTTCGCGCTGTCGCGTATGTAGAGTTTCACACCATACGCACTTACATATTTTCTCTACTCAAACCCAAAAGGTTTTGCCACAATGCTGAGCAGAATCTTCCGCATTCAAACCAACAATATCAGCCTTTATCTCAGACGCCATTGTTATCATTTATCACTCGTTCGAGCAAAAAGGCAATTATTCCTACGGCAGTGGTTTTAATAAGGGACAAATATGGAAATATGCAACCCGTGCGCGCACTTTTAAATTCATGCTTCGAAGTTAATTTTATCACTGAGGAAACGGCTAAAAGACTACAACTAGATAAAAAATATTTTCGCCAGAAATTTCTGGAATTTCGGATATTCGAACGCAATTAAAATATAAAGTTTTTGCCACCATTCAATCACGAACTACAAGCTTTGAGTGGTCATCTGAATTCTCCGTTACAAAATCTATTTCTTCACAGCAGCCAAGTGAGTTCATCAACAAGATCAACTTGAAAATTCCACCACATATTAAATTAGCTGATCCGACGTTCAATAAGCCTGGCAAAATTGATTTATTGTTAAGTTCAGAGATATTCTTCGATTTGTTGCTCAACGAAAAATTGTCTTTAGGCGAAGGAATGCCTAGTTTAGTTAAAACTGCCTTTGGATGGGTAGTAGGCGGCAAATTTGAACTTAGTATTAGCGCTCCAGAATTTCGTTGTAATTTAGTTAAAGAAATGCTGCCACTGAATACCATTGTGCAACGGTTCTGGGAAATCGAGGAATATAAAAATTTAAGAACTACGCTATCAGAGCAGGATCAGTTGTGTGAACGTCATTTCATGGAAAATGTCGCTAATTTGCCTAACGGCCGAATTCAAGTGGGTCTTCCTTTTAAAAAGGATTCGTATGCCTTGGGCGTTTCCCTTGAAGTGGCTCGTAAACATTTTATTTCGTTGGAACGTAAGCTACAACGGGATGATATTCTCAAAAATTGTATGTAGACTTTATGGATGAGTACTTGGCCCTTGGCCATATGGTAAAGGTTGACCGATTTGATTCTTGCAGACCGCACTATTTTATACCACACCACGCAATTCTTCGACCACAGAGTGTAACTACAAAACTAAGAGTAGTTTTCGACGCTTCTGCGCAGACATCGTCCAATATGTCTCTGAATGACCTACTAATGGTTGGACCTACAATTCAGCAGGACCTTATTACTACTATCCTTACTTTTCGTTTGTTTAAATTTGCATTGACCGCAGATATATCTAAAATGTACCGACAATTTTTAATAAAGGAAGAGGACAGATGGTTCCAGTTAATCTTAAACCTCTTCAAATATATCAATTACAGACTGTAACTTATGGATTGTCTGCAGCACCATTTCTCGCTTTTCGCTCATTGTTTTACATAGCTGATATTTATGGTCAAACATTTCCACTTGGAGCTGCTGCACTGCGAAATGATTTATACGTTGATGACGTTCTTACCGGCGCGGGCACTATAGAAGAACTTCAACTTAAAAAATTTGAATTACCTCAAATCTTAAATCAATCATGTCTGCAACTGGCAAAGTGGAACAGCAACTCGAAAGAAATTATTTTAGACGGCGCATCGGAAACTCCAATAAAGACGGATGATAACGAAATTGCAAAGGCTTTAGGCATGTCTTGGCGACCAGATCGCGACACATTTTGTTTTCAATTCGATTTTAAAAAAATTCAATTTGCTACAAAACGAACAATTTTATCGGTCGTGGCTAAAACCTTTGATTTGTTAGGATTATTGAGCCCAGTAATCATACGCAGCAAAATACTTATACAAGAGATGTGAATTAGAAATTTGAGCTGGGACGAGCCTCTTCCAAGGGATTTTGAGGCACAACATTGTGGCATCTTCAGAACATTGTGGCACAAAATTGAAGAAGATTTGCCATTTATAAACAATATTGAAGTGCCGCGTTTTGTTAATACTTCAACGAGTCATCTCAGCGAACTTCACGGATTTTCAGATGCATCCCAACGTGCATACGGATGCTGTATTTATGTTCGTACTAAAATCTATGACACTTACAAGGTGACACTACTTATTGCTAAGTTGAAGGTAGCACCGCTTAAAGCACAATCGTTACCAAGATTAGAACTTTGATTTGCCCTCCTGCTTTGTCGGACGTGGCGGAAGCTACATCATAAAATTAAACATTTAATAAATTCTACTTATTTCTGGATCGATTCTAAGATCGTTTTACAGTGGATGAAAATGCATTCATCACAATTAAATTGTTTTGTTGGCATTGGCGTCGGAAGCGGGGGGACAAGGGGCAGTTGACCCCCCTTTTTTAGCTATATAAACAATTTAAAAGGAAAACTTCAAAAGTTATTCAAAATATCAGTTTTTTTTACAACGATAATGTTTTTGTATTATATATTTTCCTCTTCTTTCTCTCTTCTTCATAAGCATGCTTGCGGATAACCATTTTCTTTCTCTGTGTTTGCAAAAAGATATAACAAAATGTAGAGTTTCTACTGCAAACCCACCACTTCAGTTTAAAAGCACCCTTAAGTATGTAGCTTAATGCTTGTTAATTTTGCAACTCTGGTAAGAAAAAATTTGACATGTTCTTAGGGCTTTCCATATTGGACGACATGTTGCACGATAAGTTAGATGGAAAACTAATGGGACTATTTGATTGAGCGTTCGAACGATCCAACTTGTAAAGCAACATCATTAATTGCAAGATCTCAAGCAGAACACATCCGGCTAATAGCTAAGCAACTTTTAGATGCCCTAACAATTGAGCAGTAATTTTACATAATTGTACAATATTGTACAATCGGCAGAAAAAAAACCAAAAATTTCGACTATCGTTTTAGCTTACGTATGGTACTATATGCTGTACAATCTGCCATGTTGGTCCAATGTTTTGTACCATGCGAAAGCCCCTACTGTGAATTAGGTGATGAAAATCCACCTCGACGCTTTGAAGAAACATCAAATCCGGTTCCTTCAGTACATTTGCCATTATATGATCGGCTACGAAAAGATTATTTCGAAATTTTAGATCTTCCCTCAAATGAGATAACGGCTAGATTCGATCAAACAGGTTGATATTTTACTTTTTTTTTATTTTTGCAAGTTTACACCAGCTTCACTCAACCGACTCACTTTGATTTAACATTCGGTGAGTCGGTTGAGTGAAGCTAGTGTAAACTGGCACTTTGTTAATCTAATTGTACATTTAAACAGATCTTGACACTCTGGAATCGTTGGAAAATATTGTAATCGAAGCCTTCAACGGAAAAGTGCCTTCTGAACAAAATCTAAAAACAAAAATAGATCTTTATGCAGATGACTTTTTTGCAGATGAAATTGCTGAAGCAATTGCCTGGCCAAACACCTTGAAATTGTAGTGGCATTGTATCCCAATTTGCAAAAAATTCGGATACTGTAAAAAAACTAATAAATGAAGTTGAAAAACTTATTGCTTTGCTTTTGACTGTGCCTGCATCAGCAGCTTCATCTGAGCGTTCTTTTAGTGCACTAAGACGACTTAAAAGGTATCTTCGAGCAACTATGACACAGGAACGACTCACTCATGCGGCACTTATACACATTTAAAAAGATAAAACCGAAGAATTGAATTCGATGGAGGTGGTGAAAGAGTTTGTTTCTCGCAAGGACAGAAAGAAACATTTTGGAATAATTTAAATTGATATCATTTTTGGTACCTTATTGCATTTAAACCATGTAAAGATATACCTAGTCTTGCTTTATAAAAGCAACCATTATTTCTTATATTTTCATATTACCATATGAAAGATCCTTTAAAGAATGATCTCTAATATTAAAATTGGAAGAACTTTTAAAAATAATGAAATTTTAATATTTTTTATATATTTTTATATTTTGTTTTTATTTTAAACTAAAATAAAAAATTTGTTTATTCACATTCATGTTTCTTTGAAGAAATTTTGGTGAACTTTTTTTTGCACCACCATTTGTACTGCCCCCCCAGATGAAATTAGCTTCCGACGCGCTTGTTTGTTGGAAATCGTATTTCGGAGATGCAAGAAGAAACTCAAGAAGTTATATGGAAACATATACCATCCAAAAACAATCCAGCAGACATTGTGTCACGAGGTTGCAGCGCAGCAGAATTACCAAGTACAATTTGGATCATGGGTCCTGATTTTCTTAGGTGCGACAACATAAATTGGGCCGAGAAACAATATCACGACTTGAAGGTTGATATGCCAGCTGAAACAAGAAAAATGGTTGTTTTCAAATGTAACAACAATGACAAAGTGGGATATCTTGTAGTGCACTTCAATCTAAACATTTCTATAACTCTAACTTAAACACATTTGTTCTATACAATTATTATTTATAAACATTTAACACATAAAGATCTAGTCTACAAACTAACATTTCTATAAGTGTAGCCTTAGCACATTTATGTAGCAAACAAACAAAGCAAACACATAACTATTGTTTACATTCTTACTCGCTTGCACTTTATGTTTACATAACTACACTACATAACTACACTAAAATGACTACATAAACTAATGTTCTATTTAGTTACAATTATATTAAATAAGATATATATTTAATTTTGTATTTATTTTAAGTTAAAAAAATACTGTTAGTTGGCTTTATAAGCCGAAGAAAATCTTAAAATAAAATCACTTAAGTTTTGAGCTTTAAACTTATTGCTCCTTATTTCAATTCTAAAGCGCCTGAAGGCACCTTTGGGTGACGGCGCTAAAGAATCTTTTTTTTTAAACTGGCCAGTAGCGTTCTTAAGCGCTGGCAAAAATAATAAACGCGTATTATTATAATAACCGCGTATAACTTTTAATTCGCGTAAAACGCGTAAGCCGCGTATAAATAAAAGTCGCGCGTCCAACATTACAATCTAATTAACAACATAATCAACAAAACTTCTTCGTACTATCGAATTCTTCGAATAGTTTCTTACATTTTTCGCTTTTTTAATAGAGTTCCAGCCGACAAATCTCTTAAAGCAGCTGATATCAAGCATATGTCTTCAAATGAACTGAACAACACCTTCTGGAAAATCATAGCGATAATTCAAGCTTCATCATTTATAGAAGAGATTCCAAATTTAAAAACCGGTAAAGTGCTCAAACCAAGCATCCAAAAACTATCGCCGTTTATTCACAACAAGGTAATTGATAATAAGGAAATAAGTCTTGTAAGAGTCCGTGGTAGGTTATCAAAGGCGCCAATTCCATTTGATGCAAAGTTTCCAGTTTTGATTCCAAAGGACCATCGCTTTACTTACCTTTATATTGAATTTTTGCTGAATTTTTGCACCGCAGTCATCTTCATGTAGGACCCAAGGTTTTAATCGCTATACTACGAGAAAAAGTATGGATAATAAATGCTCGAGATGTCGTTCGAAAGGTTGTAAGGCAATGCGTTCATTGCTTTCATTATAAGCCTAAGCTTATGCAGCAAATCATGGGTGATCTACCCGCGGATCGGCTTAAGGCGCAACGGCCATTTTTGATAACAGGCGTGGATTTCTGCGGACCGTTTTTGACATCTTTTAAAATAAGAGGCAAAGCTCCATACAAGACGTATGCAGCTATTTTCGTATGTTTTGCTTCGAAGGCAATACACACAGAACTTGTCACAGAATTATCAACAAATGCCTTCTTGTTATGTCTCAAACGCTTCATCGCTCGTCGTGGGGTTCCTCAACGCATGTTCTGCGATAACGCAACAAATTTTGTAGGAGCTCAAGCAAAGCTAGCAAATTTTCAACAAACTCTTTTCAGCGAGAACGCTATTTCTGATATTTTATCTTACTGTACAAAGACCGGATTTGAATTTTGTTACATTCCTCCTTGAGCACCGCACTTTGGCGGTCTCTGGGAGGCAGCAGTTAAGTCGACTAAGTCATTATTATACAAAAACATCAGTCAGGCTAGCTTA
The DNA here is from genome assembly GCA_963920525.1 of Dichetophora obliterata. Taxonomy (NCBI): domain Eukaryota; kingdom Metazoa; phylum Arthropoda; class Insecta; order Diptera; family Sciomyzidae; genus Dichetophora; species Dichetophora obliterata. The sequence goes on along the minus strand of OY986435.1, from coordinate 189,079,626 downwards.
ACATATGAGGAACTTCAAACAATTTTAACTAAAGTTGAAGCCATATTAAATCCTCTCCCTTTAGTTCAGATGTCTGATGATCCAAACGATGGTGAGGCGCTAACACCAGCGCACTTGTTGATTGGTTCAACGCTTATGGCAGCTCCAGATAAACATTTTACTGATGCTAAGATTACTTATTTATCTCGTTGGCAGCGTGTTGCCTATTTGAAGCAGCAATTTTGGGAACTCTGGCTACGTGACTATGTACTTCAACTTCAACAGAAAGCTAAATGGTTTTCAGATAAACCTAACGTTAAAACTGGACAGTTAGTTATCGTCCCTGAAGATAATATCCCTCCGCAGCAATGGTTACTGGCACGAGTTACTTCAACTGTTTCTGGCGCAGACGGCAAAGTTAGAGTAGTGGATCTTCGAACAAAGAAGGGTTTTTTACGTTGACCTATTCACAAAATAGCGCCGCTACCACAAATCGAATACATTTGAAAGATGATCCTTTCAACGGGCGGAGCATGTTGCAGGAGATCAATTTATATATTTTAACTTTAATTTTGCTATACCTAATTAACTACCAGTATTTTTAACTTAAGCTGTATTTGAAATTGTATAACAAAAAATTAATTTCTTTAAATAATATGGCAACTCATTATATATCTTTTGTCATTTATATCACTTACTCTCTTTTACTGTTAATCTCACTTATGTACATCGTGCTTCTTTGTACCAAATCTACTATATTGAAATGGGTCAGTCATCAATAAACTACAAAGCAACCAACACTTCGTTTAATTACAAGCGTTTTTATCATACAACCCTATTGTTTATCTAGCTAAATAATCGGGGGGCAACTGCCCCTTTTCACCCGCTTGCTACGCCAATGTTTGAGATGTTAAACATCATTCCACTACCCTAGCTACTGTCCCGCCAACTGTCAACAAAAAAATGAAGACAGTAGAGCAAACAGTATCAGACAGTAGCGAAAGTGAGTGTATGTGGGTAAAAATTTGTGTATGTGTTGCAACTGTCTTAACAGTACTGTCTCGTGTAACCCCCGTGTTACATGTTATCGAGAAAATAATTAAACAACCCGAAAGAAAAGTGTGGTATGTATGATTTTTAGGATCTTGGTATCTGAATAGTCCGTTTTTGATTTTCCTATAATTTTTTTACATTGCCATTGTGATATTGCCAATGTTTTTTCATGTTTGAACATAGTACTCGTTCTCATTTGACAAAAGTCGACGAATCAGTGTTGCCGTTTGTATCCAAATGGATCAGTTTGGACATTTTGTTATATAAAAAAATTTGTGAATACTCAATTTTTGGATAGTTTTTTAAAAATTTTTTTTTTCCTGTTTGAAAACAGCCTCTTTACAAAAAACTTTTAAATTTTGTGATACATTTTTTAAGTCTGCCTCATAAATTTCAAACTTACACAAATTATAATTGCAACAACTATGTTGAAAGATAATCATAGTATGATTCGACTTATGATTTTTACTCCATGTTCTCAAACATATGAGCTGCGCAGAGCACAAGTGGCGTAACACACTGCGTTGGCCCATGGACAAAAATCAACAATTTTTGTGACTTGAAACCTTACAATATTGGTATCAATCGACAGGTATTTGCATCAATAAAATAAAAACCAAATATTGAAAGGAAAAACTCAGTTTTGGCTACGCTGTGACACTTCAAACTTGAGATATTTTTAAAAAAAAAAATCATATTTTGTTCAATTAGTTTTGGGTTCTCTTAAACAAATAATTATCAAAAATTTGTGTTTTGATTAAACTAAGCGAAGTAAAGTTTTTTATTAAGATAAGATTTAAGGTAATAGATAGAATTGAATAATTTTAGAATATATTTAATTTGATATATATTTTTGTGATCTTAATATATGATATTATCAAATAAAAAACTTCAGAAATTGACAAATTTCTATAAAAAAAAACAAATCCTATACAAATAAGTGTCGTTTTTTTTAATCTACTAGTACGGATTCTGTATAACCAGGAACTGCAAATAACTTTTCCTACTTCGTCCTACAAATATTTCTATTTTTTTTCTAAAAATGCTTAAAATGAAAAATTTGCATGAAACATAAAATTTAGGTTGAAAAGTTTTTTTGTTTTTAATAACACAAATGGTCTTAAAAGTACAAAAAACATTATTTCTACTACGTATATTTAATTTCTTATATAAACATTACTCTTTCATATTATTATCGTGTGAGTACTGTAGTTGAGTATTCAAAACAAAATATTGTGATAGACAATATTAAAAGTTTTTAATAGTCTATTGCTTCAAGTAGGTTATTTTAATTTCTAAGACGGCAATGTTTCCTCTCCGATCTTTTATCTCTTTGTTTTCATAATATTGCTATATTACAGACCCATCAAGTCGGGGTCGACCGATTGTTTTGCTTTTTTTTAAAAGAACAACTAAACTTTCTTTGCAATTCAATCGAAAGTAAACCATTTCACTAGTGAAAAGTGAAATTATATTTTATTATGGTTTATACATTAAAAAATCCTGATTTAATTGAAGCTTGGTTTGATGCAAGTCGAAATAAAAAGATTGATGTGATACTTGTAGTTGCAAGACTAAAACTTGGCGATCACCCGCATAGTGAAAAATTGCTACTCAGAAAGCTATCGGTTTTTAGCTCTTTTGAGCTTAAAAATTTTCGGGAGTGCAATTATAGAAAAGATTTATTTTTAAAAACCAATTCTTCCTGGCTAAGTTGGCAATTATTCGCAATTCGAGGAAGATCTCAATCAGCTTTTCAAAAGTGTAGCAACAAAACAAAATTACGAAGAGAATAGACAAAATTAAATTTAAATTGTTGTTGGAAGAAACCAGACAGTTATAATATATACGATTATATAGCTGGTATTATATAGACATGGGTAGCTCTGCACTTCGTTGCGCTATTGAGTTGAAGCTCTTAAATGTGTTACTGCGCTGATTCACTAGTTTTATAAATTGCTACGCAATATCGCAGTAATATAAATGATACGCTTCAAGAAAATGAGAAAATATTTCCCATAGTTTTTGCGTTGAAGTTAAAATATTGCGTTTATAGTTAAAAATAACGCAGTAACGCAAAACCGCAGCAATACATTTGCTTCATGCTCATTTTTTGTTTCTTTAGACTTGCATGGTTTTAAGGTACATGGAATTAAACTAGCATCCAACTTGTCTTGCGTACCAGAAATGTGTATTTATAACATTAACCTTAAACGGAATACAGTTTGCCGCATGCTTGTACTATGAAATTGGTTCATTTTTTGTGAACGCTAAAATTGTGGTATTTGTTCAGTAATGCTTCATATTTGATAATATCTTATAGCTTAAGTAATTTTAAATCAATTTATGAGCAATATGCATTCATTAAATCAGATATATTGTCTCAGGATTTTTCATTTGATTCCATTTATTTTTCCTAAGTTCCGCTTTCGTTAAGGACAACTTGCTACTTCACTACAAAACTCACCGCATTCAAAAAATGTACAACATAACGCAAAAAGCTGTTCAAGTCAAAAACAGCCTGCGCTGATAAACATCTTGTTACTATAGATATCATAGCATTTCAAACTACGTCGTGACGCAATTGCGTTAACGCATTACGCTGATACATTAACTGCACTTGGGTTGGTGTATCAGCGCAGCAATTTTTGCTGCGCTTCCCATGTCTAGTATTATATGCACAGCAGTGTACATACATTTCTTTTACACGGATGTAAAGTTGTTTCTACATTTGCATTACACATCGGTCAATTTTCTGAAGAGGCACTGGCAGCAAGACACAAAGAATTTAGAAAGCATTGACTTCATCATACCCGAAAATGCTCGCGAGTCAGCTCTAATACGGATTTAATGAGAATATTGCTGCTATCATCCGACCCTCTCCTCACATCCTAGAGAAATATTAAAATAAAATCCATATTTATAATAGATGGAGAAGTTGAAAAGTACATCAAAGTAGTTGATGATATCTATAAACAATTACTCTATAAACACTATAAGCACTATAACTCTATAAGCACTATAAACAATTCTCGACATCAATTTGTCAATCTCAGTTTAAGTTTCACTTTTTATGCCAATAGAAAAACAAAAATCTGAAATTAAGAACTAGTAAGGAATTATCTTCGACTGGGCCGAAGTTAAAATACCCCACGGCCGAATTAGAGTATATATAAAGTCTTAAGCAAACTGTATATTTAAAGAGATTTTCCCGTTTTGGTCAAGTCACTTTGTATGGGTGGTAGGCGTGGTTTTCATCCGATTTTTACAAATTCAATACTCAAAATAAATATTCAATATTTAAGACACTGTGCGAAATTTGATTTCTTAGAAAAAAATGTTCAGTCTGATTACTTTCAAAATACAAAACGAGAACTGACCAGTAAGAAAGCTAGTGTACAAATAGATTTTGCCAAGAACTATGAACTGACCAACGTAGACTAAATACAATCAGCATTTTGATCTGTAACGAACCCTTTTGCTCGTTACTGATTTGTGCTGAGGTAGGCTCAGTGAGTAAACCGAGGGTTCTTACAAAATAATTTATTTGCCAATGATTCCGTTGTTTTAAATAAGAAAGCCAACGTTTTAGTTTTAAACTGTAGAGTAAGTCTTTATTATTTTCATTTGTCTTATTTATTACTTAACGAGTACGTTACCTAATTATTATTAATTGTTAAGCATTATATAAATTAAATTGATATAATTAATCCTTGCTTATTCATATTTATTACGTTACTTGCTATGATCCCTCTCGCTGTGAGTGACTATAATAGAACTCAGATTAAAACTATGTTCGAAGGGTGAAAGCCAACGTTCGAAGGGTGAGGACACCTTCGCTTAAGATAACTACGCTTGAGCTTAGAGTAAAACTATGTTCGAAGGGTGAGTACACCTTCGCTTAAGATAACTACGTTTTGAACTTATAGTAAACAAAGTTCGAAGGGTGAGTATACCTTCGCTTAAGATAACTACGTTTGGAACTTATAGTAAGCAACGTTCGAAGGGTGAGTACACCTTCGCTTAAGATAACTACGTTTTGAATTAGAGTAAGCAACGTTCGAAGGGTGAGTACACCTTCGCTTAAGATAACTACGTTTTGATCTAAGAGTAAACAACGTTCGAAGGGTGAGGACACCTTCGCTCACTGTAACTACGCCTGTCTTAGAGTAACCAACGTTCGAAGGGTGAGGACACCTTCGCTTAAGATAACTACGCCTGAGCTTAGAGTAAAACTATGTTCGAAGGGTGAGTACGCCTTCGCTTAAGATAACTACGTTTTGAACTTAGAGTAAGCAACGTTCGAAGGGTGAGTACACCTTCGCTTAAAATAACTACGTTTTGAACTTAGAGTAAGCAACGTTCGAAGGGTGAGTACACCTTCGTATAAGATAACTACGTTTTGAACTTAGAGTAAACAACGTTCGAAGGGTGAGTACACCTTCGCTTAAGATAACTACGCCTGAGCTTAGAGTAAAAATATGTTCGAAGGGTGAGTACACCTTCGCTTAAGATAACTACGTTTTGAACTTATAGTAAACAAAGTTCGAAGGGTGAGTACACCTTCGCTTACGATAACTACGCCTGACTTAGAGTAAACAACGTTGGAAGGGTGAGTACACCTTCGCTTAAGATAACTACGCTTGAATTAACTACTCAGTCCCAAAGTATGTGCATGCTGCTGCGCCTGCGACAAGACTGCCTGTCCTAAGCAAACACTACTGCTTTATATTCTCCCGTTGCCTTTCTGTTCCGTGTTCACTTGTTTTGTTTTCCCTGCCTGTGTATATGTGACTGTGTACATGGCTTTGCATGTTTGTATGTGTGTATTTATTATTTGTTTACTTCTTTGTTATTCAGTACATTATTATTTCCTCAATAGAATATTTATAACATTAATATTATATATTTTACCTAATAAGATATAATATAATATAATAATTTCCATACATCTTATACATAATATATAATAAATCTTTAAATTTAATTAAGATAGTTTAATTTACATTTCATGTTTTGGTTGTTTACATTTTCCATATTTTAAATTCAGTTAACAATTCATTTATATACTTTGTGAGACCCAAATTGTGTAACAATTTGAGTCCTCACAGATCTCATGGGCAAGTTACAAATATATACCTCTTCAGCGATAAATACGCAGCTCAATTCAAGAATCGGTATGTAATGAATGGCAACCATGAATGCACTAAAAAAGGACATGGATTCATTTACCTCAAATGGAACTTTTGTTATTGTCTCACTCAATTGAACATTTTATTCGGGGGAAGTGTCAAAATATTAGTGTGGATCACCGTTAAGTCTTGGAAAACTATCATAAACAGTGGTCAGGATTTCTTTTTTCTGGCACGCAGTCCCACTATAAAAATTTTTTTTATATTTTTGATCATCAGAACAAGTTGCAGAAAGGAAGGTCATATTAGATGATAAATGGGAAGGGCTACAAAGTATATCAGCCATTCAATCAAAATAATCCTTACATTTGAAGAGTTCAACAGCATTTTTGAGGCGTGAAGCTCTCGTTCTCTTATCAAAAGTAACGTAATTTAAAAAAATGTTAGCGAAAGTAATTGCGATGTTGAAAATTTGGAACCTCTTTCTTGTGCTGTACACAAAGAAACTTAGTGTCCTGATGTATCTGAGCCTTCAGTATCGTATCATTAAAGCAACATTAAAAGTTAACTTAAGTGCAAGGAAGTGCAATATATATTAAGATGATTTCATGTTTTCTTAATTTATGTGCTCATATAACGTTTATATAACGTTTATATTAGCTGAAGTTAGACGCGTTGCACCCGCGATTTCTTTTAAAGTGAATAATTTATTGTTCAGTTTTGTTTTCTATATTTTTTCAAATTTTATCTTATTTGAACATATGAACGCATATTTTAATGAATGTTTCACAATTAACAGGTTTTTGTGTTTTTGTACTATATTCTGGAAAGTTGGGGCCAGTTTTGTTGCACCCGCGATAGCACTTTAAATCGCCGTAGTGAGTTTTTATTTATTTAATTTTAAATTTAGTAATCAAACCAAGACAGCACTTGTAAAAATGTAGCCTTTCAAAGAGTAATTTCATGAAAAATGTTATCCATTTTATCAGCAAGTGCCTTTAAATGCGTCTAAATGTTGCACCCACGATAATGGAATTGACCCTATGATCTTGATTGTCAATAGCGATGATTCGGAATGAAGTTCATAAAACAATATTTGCAAACAATTTGTTTATAATAACTTATTTAATTTATAATACATTTATTAATTTATTCAATGCCCATAACAAAAATATTTTACTTATATATGCTTTAGAAGTTTGATTTCTGCAACTGCAACTTAAATAAAGTGTACCTGAGAGTAGGCTTTAATTTTTTGTTTGTATATCTCATACGAAACTATGTAAAAAACTTACTATTATATGTCCAAGGGAGCTATCCAAGGGTCTAACCGATTTAAACCATTTTTAATATACATCTTATTTCATATTTGTCTAGTTTTCTGACCAAGTTTCGTTAAGATCGGCAAAGTTTTGTATGTGCTTCCCATACAAAATCAGGTGAAAAATTAATATAGGTTCAGGGAAGGTACCCCTAGGAACCCACTGATTTCGACAATTTTCAGCACACATATAAAACTTTATTTTTCTAGTCTTTCGACCAAGTTTCGTTGAGATCGGCAAACCTTTGTATGTACCTCCCGCCGTAGATAGGTGTTTCATAAGGGGGGAAGGGGGGGGGGGTTAGGTTAGGTTAAAGTGGCTGTCACTTTTTAGAGACACAGTTAAGCCAATGAGGCCTTTTGTGATACCATGGGGTTAATTTCACCCCTCAATTTCTTTTGAACTAATGTAAGCTGTTTACAAAGCTGTGGATTCTGATGGATGTTGGGGGGACGGGGCAGGAGATTGCTGAAGCAAAAAATATAAAAAATCGATTCAATCGCTTCATTTGGAGCAGGACGACAAGTATTTTTTTAAGTAAAGTAACGAAAACAGACATTTTAAAAAGGAAATCATATATATTAAGGCGCCTTACGAAATAAAGTTGTTCGGGGCAGTTCCTCAAAAAATTCCTTGGCTTATGTTATGATGATTCCCCAAATATTTCGACTCTAGCGATAGCCATCCTTGAGCTGCAATGGTTTGAAATAACCTCTAAAAATCGAGTTTTTTGTAAAGATATTGGCTGGTGTGTTAGTTAGAAGAAGTGAAATGATCTGATATAATATTTTTGAAAAAATTCTGCCAATCTGCATCAAAAAATTAAAAATTTTTGCATTCGAATTAAAAATATTGATGTTTTCCGTGCACTTTTATGATTTTTTTTTTAAGTTATTTTCACTAAAGTTGCAAAAACTAAATTATTTCTAATAATATCCTCACAGGTCAGAATTGCTGGCCAGAATTGCTTAAAATGAAACAAACTGAAACTAAAATATTAATTATAAAATAAACACCTACTGAAAAGATATTATAAGAAGTTAAAAAAAAAGTTATAAAGTTATTTAAATTTTTAAAGTTTTTGTATGGAAATAAAATAAAAAATATCAACAATTTTTTGATGCAGATTGGCATTTTTTCTGATAGTTTGTTTTCTTAAAACTATTACGCCAGCCAATATTTTTACACAAAAATCGATTTTCAGAGGTCATTTCAAATCATTCCAGCTCACGGATTTCTATCTGATAAAATCTGATAAAATAAATGAATTGCAACGAAAAATTCTGCACTCGTAACTGCATTAATGGTCTGCTTGAGACGAAGTGTCATCGCTAGAATTTCAGGAGAACATTTTTTTAAAACCTTAGCGATAGTCACACACAGCTTAAGAAAGCGTGAAACTGACAAATGTACAAATGAAATTCACTTTTACTTTCATTTAATAACACTGTAGGGACTTCAAAAAGACACACGAAGATGCCGAGACACATAAACTTATTTTTTGGTCGTATAATTTAGTGGCATACTCTCAGATCAAAATCTCGAGATATTTGCGATTGAAATTTAGTCACTTTCAGACCCATTTTTAGTTATATTTTCCTTATTTTTGGAGAACAAAAATTTTGACCACCTCCAATTTTGCTTAAACTTTCAGAATTTAATCTATGTACTTATAAAAATACTAATATGAGTAAAAAAATTTTAGGATTTTTTTAAAGATTTTACGTTTAACATTCAAATTTGGTCAAAATGGAGAGGAATGCAAAATTGCATAACCTTTAGAAAATCATAGAATACACAAGGCTAACTTGATTTTCACGTTGGAGGTATTTTCGAAAAAACAATAAAAAGTAATTGTTAAAATACTATAAAAAATTCTTCAAAATATCACAAGAATTTGATCCGATTTGGAAAAATTGGATATCCCACTAAATTCTTCAACCGAAAATTAAGTCTCAGCATTTTTTTTGGTGTCTTTTCAAAAGTTGAAAATTTACCCACAGTGTAATTTAACGAACAATGAAGCATTGCTTATCATAATTTGAATTTTAAAGACTGGCTTGGAATAATTTTGCTCAATTTGTATGTATACGTTCTGCAAACGCTAGTATGTAGGCAACAATACATAGGAAAACAATTAAGAAAACCATTTGTCTGCTAAACAAACTAAGTATGTACATTTTCAATGCATCTTCATGTTATGGTAATTAAATAATTTGGCATATATGTGCTTTTATATTAATATATAAAAAATTTTTAATTGCTAAGGGGGGTTTGAAGCCCCTGAAACCCCTATATCTACGGTGTTGCCTCCCTTACAAAATCATGTAAGCAATTGATATAGGTTCAAGGGGGGTACCCCTAGAGACGGTCCAATTTCAACCATTTTAAAAACTATTCTTAATTAGCTTAAACTGATAAAGCACACAAAATTTCTTTATAATAGGAGCACTCCTTCTATTTTTGCCCATCGTTTGTATGGAGTCGCCGCACTGTGCGTAAGTCCAATTTTTTCCTTAATCTTATATATTAATAGGCAAACATCAAATGTTGTCGTACGTTTTTTCGATACTAATTTCAGAATAAGGGCAATGAAACATACGAAAAGTACTGCGCCCCATATGTGCAGAATCATTTTAGATTTTAAATTTATGACCTCTGACGCGAAATATTAACGTTGAAAGTTTGTATTATTTTTAGTAAGGAATCTCAGGGCTAGGACGAGGTAGAATGGTGAATGAGGTATCAAATTTAAGATCTGACTGCATAGTATGATTACATTTTAGATTGGTGACCTTCGATCTGCAATATGAGCGTAAAAAGAGCGTTTATTAAATCAAAGCTAAACTGTAAGAGATGGAGAAATATAATGTAAGAGGTAATCTTAGACATTGATAAGGTGTGCAAAAAATACTTCCAACATTTTGCGCCATCTCTTGGGGATACCATACCATAAGCATTTTTTTATGTTAAAAGTGTGAGTATATATTGTGATGGTGAAATTTCTTACAAATAGCAAATTATGAAAAATTTCCGTTATTTTGACATAAACATTATTGTGATAGCTCGAAAACTATAGATGTTTTCAGCACAACGTATTTTTGTATGAAACGACGTTGGTTCAGAAATATACGAACGGTATACGAAAGCTTTTTTGATAATATTTTTTTCGGATAAAATGTTAAAAAAAAATTCCTGCTATAATGACATCAAAATGTAGATTTTCTCAGTACAACGTATTTCCTTGAAGCCTCAGAATGAGAAAAAACTATTGAAATTTCAAGTTTTGATTTTGCAAGCAAATATCTTGGCCATTTTTCAATCAATTTTCATCAAATTTTCTTTGGCTGAAAGATCAATAAAATGACTTTGGAGAAATAAGAAACGATTTACCGTTCTCTCACCAACTCAATGTTTTATATGGTTTTAAAAAATACCTCTAAAATATTCAGTTTTTGCTCAAAAAATAGGCCAAACGTTTCTGTTGTTGTAATTTTTTTTTCTTATAAAATTTTCTTTTTTCACACTCTTTCATATTACTATCATTTGTTAGCATAAATTGCTTTATTTTGACACATAATGCAAAAAACTGTTTCTATCATCGAAAATCATGAGCTACCCAATGATTTTTTTGATGAAAATTAAATTTTTCAAAATGTTGGTTTTATATTTTCTACAAAGCTCTACAGCTTAAAAAATGTTCAAATATTTCAAACCACTCAAAAGTTATATACACAAATCTATGTTTTAAGCCATTTCGTTATATATAAAAATAGGCGTAGGAGAAACAATTCCAGTGGCGTAAAAGACGGGCCCGCAGAGCCCGCATTGCGGGCGGGCGCAACTAAGCCAAGGGCGCCCACAAGTCCCTAGATGAAATTGATAATTGAAGTGGAGAACGACGCACAGTGTAAAATAAGCGGAAAAAATATGGTATATCGATGTTTGAATTTTTCCAAAATTTTTATAGCTTTCAATAGAAAATATCTTGGGTGAAAAAATCAAAATGATTAGTTAAAATGCGTGATATATTTGATGTATGGCAGTTGATTACTTTTCAAAATTTCAACTTATTTTCAAACACAAGACAACTCAATTTTTAAAATTGCCTTGCTGTATTAAAAACAGCTTACAAATTTAAACAAAAAAGTAGTTAACTTGTGTTGGTAGTATTTTTCAAGTCTGAGTTACTAAAATATAATTAATGGGCATGGAATTCGCCTATGAAATTTTCCATTTACCTATAATCACAAAAGAAATTGATGTAGCAAATTTCGCTGTTGAGACAAGACTTAATGAAGTTTCAGGCAAAAATGGGTTTCGTTTATATGGGAGGTGGTTGTGGCAGAGGGCGGATTTGTATACCTTTTTCAACATTTCTTAATTTTGTCAAGAAAGATATTCCTGCCAATTTTCATACTACGATGACTACTTTTCTTTTTGGCCAAGAATGGGGACGTTACGCTGTGCGACGAGTCGTTTGTTTCCAAAAAATTTAAGAAACACTAAAATATTTATTTCCTTCGCAAATTAGTTTTGTTTAAAATCAAATACAATAAATGACAAAAAAAAAATTAATAATATGTGTTTAAATTAAATTAAAGTACCGTACAGACGATTTCTCAGGATGCAATAAACGCCAAAAGAGACGTCAAAAAAGCCGATTTTCTTGAGCAAAAGTCACCTTTGTTTGGCAAAACTCGATTATGGCCGAAGTCGATTTACCCGTTAGCTTTCATATTTTCAGCAAGTCAGCTACTGATGTTATTTTAATCATTCAGTTGGTCATATTTTGTGACGTTAGTTAAATTCTTTAGTTAACAGGTAACGTCAAATACAAAACATTTAAACATAACATCTTTAACTTATCATTTCACCCATAAGAAAATGATTGATCTCATTTTTCAAACTTTAAGTTGTTTAACTTTTTTAAATAATTAATAAATGTTTTCTTTTTACCTACTTTGTGATACAATCTTATAATATTTATTATAAATTGTGTAATATTTGATATTATAAAAAGAATATTTTACGTTTTTGCTTTTTTTTAACAAATTCTTTTAAAATAAAATATTAATTTATGTATAAAATAAGATATTTTTAATATATAACTGTTGTAATAAATGATGACTATTGAATTAAAAAAGTATTTTGTTCTTTTTTTTGTCAAGAGTTTTCTTGTTTTCTTCTACGCTTCTATTAACCTACTAATAACATAGTTTTATTCTACAAGTAAATAGCAGGGCGCTTTTAGAAACCTGCGGGCGGGCGCACAAAATATAGTTACGCTACTGAACAGTTCTTCCGTTTTTCTGAACCAATTTTGATAATTTTTTAAATAAATTAGAGTAGGGAGAAGAAGTTCACCGAATAGTTATGTGACCTTTGACCTGAAATATGAGCACTGAAAGAATATTTCTGAAGTAAAACCTAAACTATTAAAAAATGGATGAACATGGCGTAGGAGGAAATTTTAGATATTAATACAATGTAGGAAAAAATTTTTCACTATCTCTTACAGATACCCTACAATAAGCATTTTTTTTAGTAAATTTTTTAATTTTCCAAATAGTAAATTCTAAAAATTTTTGATATAAAAGTTATGACGATATCTCGAAAACTGTTGCTTTCCCTCGAAACTTAAGATTTTCTTAGTACAACACATTTTTTAAGGCAAGGTCAATGCCTCAGAATGAGAAAAGCGATTGAAATTTCAGAAAGTTAATCGAATTTCGACCACAGGCGATACTAGTATATAAAAATAGGCGTAGGAGAAACAGTTCTTCCATGTTTCTGAATCGATTTCGATAATTTTTTTAAATAAATTAGAGTTGGGAGAAGAAGTTCACCGAATAGTTATGTGACCTTTGACCTGAAATATGAGCATTGAAAGAATATTTCTGCAGTAAAATCTAAACTATAAAAAAATGGAAGAACATGGCGTAGGAGGAAATTTTAGATATTAATACAATGTAGGAAAAACATTTTTCGCTATCTCTTACGGATAACCTACAATAAGCATTTTTTATAGTACATTTTTATAGTACTTTTTTTATCTTGCAAATAGTAAATTCTGAAAAATTTTGATATAAAAGTTATGACGATATCTCGAAAACTGTTGCTTTCTCTCGAAACTTAAGATTTTTTTAGTACAACACATTTTCTTAAGGCATCGTGAACCCTGTCTGTCTCTGTCGCTTTCATATGTGCGCGCACTAGCACACAACTGAAAGAGCAGTACAAGTGTTTTCTTTTTTTGGTGGACACTGTCTTAGAGACACGAATGGACACATTGTCCTGTTGAAAAATTACACTGTTGTCCATTCTATTCTAGATAACTTGAATAAGGATATCGCCGAACATTTTAATGTACATTTCCGAATTCATTTGGGAAGAAACAAAGCACAAATTTGACTTTTTTTCAATGGCATTGCAAAACTTTGTCACTTGCATTGCGGATATCGGATCAATGGCAGCTGCAACAGTCTGAAAAGTCCAACAAATACCTTTTTCCCATTCGAAATTCCAGTGCATATGCTTTTTAGCAAAATTTAAGCGTGCCTTTGATGATGTTCTTTAAGCATTGGTTTGCGCGCTGGTTTCTTCCAAACAACACTTGCTGTTGTGCCTAGAACATGGGCAATATGTCTTCTTGTTACTGGTAAACATAACTTAGAATGCATTTGTGTTGAATTTATTTTATTTTTGGTAGCCTACCTCTTGTTGGATTCTTAAAGCCATAACGAGCTCCATTTTTTTAGAAATTTTTACAACCTTATCAGAACGCGAAATTCTTCGGCTAATTTATAAAATGGAAAGCCCCACTCTTTAAAAAAATTTATTTGAAATTTTTCTTGTTCTGTAAAGTAAACTCCACTTGGCATTTTTTTAATGTTTACCTAAAATAATAAATGTTCGTTCATTATTTTTCTTACTTAATTAACTTAAAAACAACTTATATTAAAAAAAAATATTTTTTTTTTGTTATTTCCTCTTAAAAATTAAATTTCTTCCACTGCGTCTATACGAATATGCTTCTACCACGAAGTGCGTTCACAGTCGTAGTAAATTTTTACAAAAACCAAACAAAAAAGGCAAACAACCGTTACGTATTTTATAAACAGATATGCTGCCTATTACTTTAGTACCACGGTTGCAAAAAGCTATAGAGGTGTTCACACGTCTGTCAAATGATTGAAGTATATAGCGATTTTTTACTCACTCTAAAATTTTTGATTTTTGAAGTACCGATGCAGGCATTTGTTACTCTTCTGCCTACTTTTTTGCCTACTTTTCTGTCTACTCTTCCTTTCTTCTCTTCCAAAAACTGTTTTTGTGTTCAAATAAGCACTATTTTAAAAATAATTTGCAACTAAACAATAGACAAGTAAAAAATGCAACCCTTTGACTGATTGATGCAGGTCTGGAGCTCAATCAAAATTTTGACTGATTCGATAAAGAGTTTGAAGTTCATTTTCGCTCTCATTCAGTGAGTTCATTTTTTTTAAAATAGAAAAGCAACAACAAATTTTGATTGATTCAATCATTTGACAGACGTATGAACACGCAATATGCCTTTTATTTACACAAATTGGATACTTAGGGCCATTTTGTTCACAGAGAGATAAATTTATCCCCGAGTTAATTCCATGAT
Organism: Dichetophora obliterata; assembly: GCA_963920525.1. NCBI lineage: Eukaryota > Metazoa > Arthropoda > Insecta > Diptera > Sciomyzidae > Dichetophora > Dichetophora obliterata. The sequence goes on along the minus strand of OY986435.1, from coordinate 189,064,486 downwards.
TTTTCCAGTTTTTCATTTGTTCACAGCGAGTTAAGCATTTAACTCTTCAAACTGGAGATAAAAATGGTGGCGAGATAGCTTAACCCCAGAAATATTTAACTCGTGAAAATTGGTGAGATAAGATTTTTAATTCGCTCTCATCACTCTCATTTTAATATTTTTTATTTACTTGGTGTCAAAATATTGAAAATACAGACTTTTAAGCATATGGAAACAGTATTGGGGGTTACTGATTTCGAATCTGATGTCAGAATTTTAAAATTTGGATAAGGTTGCCACCTTAATTTTTATTTTTACGAATTCGGGGCTGGCGCGAACTAAAGGGTAAAAATGGGTCGCTGAATCCGAATCCGTTGTCAGAATTTCAAAATTCGAAAATTTTTCTACACATAGGGTTGCCACCTAAAAATGTTTTATTTTTAGAATTTTAAACATGAGGGAACAATATTGGGAGGTTACTGATTTCGAATCTGAACTCAAAATTTTTAAATTCATGATGGTGGATAGGGTTGCCACCTTAATATTTTAAATTTTTACGAATTCGGGGCTGCCAAAAAAAAAATGGTATACCAAAAATGGGTCGCTGAATCCGAATCCGTGGCCAGAATTTCAAAATGGTAAAGTTTTGAAAATATAGGATTGCCACCTAATAATATGTATTTTTTAGAATTTTAAACATCATTTAACAGTATTAGGGAGTCACTGATTTCGAATCTGAAGTCAGAATTTTAAAATTCAAGATGGTGTATAGGGTTGCCACCTTAATTTTTTGTATTTTTATGAATTCGGGGCTGGCAAAAAAAAAATGGTACACCAAAAATGGGTTGCTGAATACAAATTCATGGTCAGAATTTCAAAATGATAAAGTTTTGAAATAATACGGTTGCCACCTAATAATATGTATTTTTTAGAGTTTTAAACATCATTTAACAGTATTAGGGAGTCACTGATTTCGAATCTGAAGTCAGAATTTTAAAATTCAAGATGGTGGATAGGGTTGCCACCTTAATTTTTTGTATTTTTATGAATTCGGGGCTGGCAAAAAAAAATGGTACACCAAAAATGGGTCGCTGAATACAAATTCATGGTCAGAATTTCAAAATGATAAAGTTTTGAAATAATAGGGTTGCCACCTAATAATATGTATTTTTTAGAGTTTTAAACATCATTTAACAGTATTAGGGAGTCACTGATTTCGAATCTGAAGTCAGAATTTTAAAATTAAAGATGGTGGATAGGGTTGCCACCATAATTTTTTGTATTTTTATGAATTCGGGGCTGGCAAAAAAATGGTACATCAAAAATGGGTCGCTGAATCCGAATCCGCGGTCAGAATATTAAAATTATAAAATTTTGAAATAATAGGGTTGCTTTTACTTTTGAAAATACATATTATTAGGTGGCAGCCCTATTATTTCAAAACTTTATCATTTTGAAATTCTGACCATGAATTCGTATTCAGCGACCCATTTTTGGCGTACCATTTTTTTTTGCCAGCCCCGAATTCATAAAAATACAAAAAATTAAGGTGGCAACCCTATCCACCATCTTGAATTTTAAAATTCTGACTTCAGATTCGAAATCAGTGACTCCCTAATACTGTTAAATGATGTTTAAAATTTTAAAAAATACATATTATTAGGTGGCAACCCTATTATTTCAAAACTTTATCATTTTGAAATTCTGACCATGAATTTGTATTCAGCGACCCATTTTTGGTGTACCATTTTTTTTTTGCCAGCCCCGAATTCATAAAAATACAAAAAATTAAGGTGGCAACCCTATCCACCATTTTTAATTTTAAAATTCTGACTTCAGATTCAAAATCAGTGACTCCCTAACACTGTTAAATGATGTTTAAAATTCTTAAAAATACATATTATTAGGTGGCAACCCTATTATTTCAAAACTTTATCATATTGAAATTCTGGCCACGGATTCGGATTCAGCGACCCATTTTTTGTATACCATTTTTTTTTTGCCAGCCCCGAATTCATAAAAATACAAAAAATTAAGGTGGCAACCCTATCCACCATCTTGAATTTTAAATTTCTGACTTCAGATTCGAACTCAGCGGCCCCCAATACTCTTTCCTCATGTTGAAAATTCTTAAAATAAAACATTTTTAGGTGGCACCCCTACGTGTAGAAAAATTTTCGAGTTTTGAAATTCTGACAACGGATTCGGAATCAGCGACCCAATTTTACCTAGTGTTTCTAACAGAGAAATTTATTTTGCATAAATAAACAAGAAATTAGGTGGCAACTTTATCCGCCATCTTGAATTTTAAAATTCTGACACCAGATTCGAAAGAAGTAACCCCCAATACTGTTTCTTCATGTTTAAAATTCTTAAAAAAATGTTTAGTTGGCAGCCCTGTGTAGAAAAATTTCAGAATTTTGAAATTCTGACATCAGATGCAAAATTAGCGATCCATTTTTACCTAGTGTTCACTCCAACCCCCAAATTCGCAAAAATAAACCAAAAATCCCCACACATTTTTTAATTAATGAGCAACACTCTAACATTCCAATGGAAATCGAGATAAACTGAGAGCGAATTTATGCTCTAAGCATAAAGCTGGGATAAAATGTGAACAAACCCACTTTTTTATCTCCCGATTTATACGCTTGGTATAAAATTAACCTAGAGATAGTTATCCCCGAATTAAATCATATTTATACCCTTTGTGAACAAAATGGCCCTTAGTGGAATAAAAGTTTTGCTGATAAACGAACGTGATAAACGAATGTGTAGCAGACATAAAGTTCATTATTATATATATAATGCCTTCAAAGACATATTTATTTTAACTCAAAACGAAAAAGCTAACCTGAAAAAGAAAGTCTTAATTGTCTTAATTTAGGTTATGTATGTATAATTTACGGTACAGTGGGATGTTGCTATAACCTAAAATTACACGGCATTGCTTGAACGGAAAGGAATACGCCAACTTATGTAGGTTTTACTCAGATTTTTGTTTAAGAAAGCGTTTGCAACAAAAAATACTGCGTTTTTACAACTTGTCTAATTCGTTTCTCAATTAAACGAATTAATCAAACCTATAAATAATATATTTGTAGACAAAAATTAATAAAATTTAAACAACTCATATAACAGAATTCATCCAAATATTTTTATGTTTTTAAAGAATTTTTTAATTTTTTTTTGTCAGTGTACGCAAAAGTTGAATAAAATGAAATCGAACGTGATGATATAGAAATGAGAAAGCTTTTAACCTTGTTGAGAATATAACTAAGAAAATGCACAACTCCATCAATATTTAAACAAACACAATTACTCTACACGCGGCTTAGTGAATACATGCAATACATTCAGAGAGTTATTTGCTACAGCAGTGGTTCCTAACATGCGGTAAACGCGTGTTATAGATTAACTTATGAAGTGGTGCTTAGCATTAATATTGCAGGTGGGGAGACTGCTTTTTGCTCATGTCATTCAACTTCTGTCTTGCAATATTTCTAAATATCTATGTTAACCCTTTCACGTTTATAATTAGTCCAAGATAGTAAAAATGATTTTGTGTATTTATATCTTTTAATTTCAATCTTATATTATTTTTTTTAATTTTTTATTTTTTTTTATTTTATTTTTTGTATGTATGTATATAAAAATTTATATAAAAAGAAAATAAAATAATTAATAAAAAGAGTAGTGAAAAATTTAAATATATAAATCTTACAAAAGTTTTACTTAGCCAGTTACTTATTACTGTAAATTGTGAAAATTATGTGGGGACAAATGTGTTCCTTATGCGTGAAAGGGTTAAGCAATATTCTGCAAAAATGATTTTTTTAGGCGGCTCTCGAACTTAGATAAAATGTTGCGCGTGCGTTGCTCGTCGTTGACCGCCATGTCACCTGGAAAGTTTTTTAGCATATTTTACCTACTAACTCTTAGTACAGAAGTTATTTCCACAGAGAGAGCAAGAAAGCGGTCACAAAAAACTTGCTGAAGATGGTCAGTGAATGAGCCTTAACACGTGGGCCAAGACTCATTTATAAGGTTGTGGCACTTGAGTGCGAGCTCTGTCGAACTGTCAGAATGGATGAAAAGGAATGAAGAAAATTAATGCTTATAACAAAGAAAAGTTCCAGCAAAGGCGGCAAAAAGAGTGCATTTCTCTCAAGTACCACAACCTTATAAATAATCCTTGAAACATTTATTGGCAATAGTGACATTATAGTTACGCCAATGTTTTGCTTTCTCGTTTTTTGCTCTCCGAATTGCATCTACCTGGTTATTCTGCCATGCCTGAGAGTAAAACATTTCCCCTTCTTGAGAAAAGTTGCAAGTTTTTGCTACACAAATTTCGTTTAGTAAAAACTTGCAAGTTGTCATGTGTTGACAGTAATGTAAAAATTTGCGCTAAAACCACAAAAAACAGAAGACAAAAGGAAAGGAGGTATCTCCTTTAAGTTTTCATCTTAATATTTATCAATAATGTCAAACATTTCCTCATCACTATCACTTTCAGATTCACTTGAAACAATAAAATCGATTAATGCAGCTAATTTTTAGACATATTCGTAATCTTCAAAAATTTTTTTGTCAAATTAACAACATTTGTTCTTGACGTTTGATTAAAACTTGCAAGTTTTTACTTAAAAGAGTTCCAGTACTTTTTGCAACTTTTACTGCTCAGAGACAATTTTTTTGCTTACATTCTCAAATTTTGTAAGTTGCACGTTTTTGCTACAAAAGTACTGGAACAGACCTTACGTTTATTAAGCGCTTACATGGTAGAACTAGTGAAGGTATATGCGTTTCAGACTGCTCTCTTTTTCTCATAGTCAGAATTGTCAAACTCAAGCATTTTGCTATTCTTGCCTATTTTTGCTTTCTTATCGCATTCTCATCGTTTTCAGATTTTGTATGGGCTGTCAACTTCGTTTTGACAGTTCCGACAATCTGTCTCTCCGAAATGCATCTACCTTCTCTAATTCTAGTATGAGCGCTTACATCATAGATGCCCAGTAGTGGCTGATATCAGCAAATTAAACTCACACGTATACTTACGCTCTTTTGTTTGATCGTCAATCAACCAATAGGAAATCAGCATGTTGAGTGGGAGAGACAAACTGCACTTGCAGAACTTCTGTGTCACTCTCACCAGTAGTATTTCGTCACTCTCACCAATACTACTACCTTGGGCGTCTATGGCTTACATTGGCCGCATTCAGCGCAGACAACAGTTGGCAACCGTTGTGTAAAAATTCGCTGAATGGTACAAATTTGGTAGCGCTAACTAAAACTGATAAAGTAGCGAACGCCTTTTAATCGAGCGAACAAATTCTATGCTACATGAACACAACTGTTTGCTTAGCTGTCAGATGCTGTTACTGACGCTGTTAAATTAATAAACGCAGAAAGAACGCAGCAAACTTAAGTGAGAAACCTTTGCAATTGAATTAAATTTACATAAAAATTAAATTTAATCTAACTTCTGACGTGTAGAGTAGCAACACATTCAGAGAAAAGCATCGTGAACTAAGGTAGCGCTACCATTACAGTTCACAACAGTTGTCTGCGCTGAATGCGGCCATTGATTTCGTAAACGCATTAAAAAAAGACGATAATGACAGAAACCGGTTTTATGAATGAAACATAAACGTAGCATCGTAGTAGAGAGTGAAGATAAAAAATACACATGTTGTATTTTTTTCTATAACTTCTAATTTGTTAAGCACTATTATAGAAAATTGTAGTTTTGTTTAACACTTAATGTTGTTAAATGGATCATTAGAATAAAGGTAAGTAACAACAATTTAAACCGAATTTTCTTTCAAATATCTATGAGTATGTTATTTATTTAAGTTGTTTCAAAAAAAATCTTTTGTTCTTAAATATTATCTTTTTTCTGTTTATCTACTAGCTTTATTTTAAGTTTATATATTTTTTTTCTGTAACGATCAAGATTTCTTATTAAAATTTTTTTCTTTCTTTCTTTCTTTGCAGTCCTCTCTTTCTCTCATTTGTATCTCTCTCTGTTTTGTTTTACAATTTTTTTTTCGTTTTCTATTAACCCATTAACAGCGGCTCCCAAACGCTTCGTACGATTTTTTAAAATTTCATGTGCTTTTTTATATTGATCACAGGAACTATCACCTCAAATTTCTTTCACCGTAGTTTCTTTCATCAGTATCTTTCACCGTAGACGATAAAAAAAAAATAATACCCAACCGTCGTTAATGTGTTCTAAATGGGCACAAATTCCTTCTGCAAGACAGCACAGTTTTATTTCAGGAATTTTCTATCAAGTTGGTAAATTGGCTAAGAGAGTTTCTAAATTTTTTAGTATAGAACATTTTTTACAAATGATAACAAAAATTTTTCTGATTGTTAATGTTAATCACTTTTGACTTTGAAAATGTAGATGTTAACGTAAAAATTTCTTGAGACACTCCAAAAACAATTTATAGCTCTATGTTTTCTTAAAGCAACAAACAAAATTGAATACTTAGCTTTTACCAATTCTGAGATATGATCAATTCTGCAAAAGCATTTTCATGGGTAAAAAAATACCCAACCGCGGTCAATGGGTAATAGATAAAGTTAAACCAAAACTTATAATCTTACTAGCTAAACCCGGTGCTTTGCTGCCACGACCCATTAACAAACGCCCATGAAATATAATCAGTCAAACTGCTTGGGTAAATTGTGGTCGAATACTGAATTCCGTAACTCAAAAGCTATTCAATTTATCAAATTTATTGTTTATAATTTATTGTTGTTGCAACCTGTTGCTTCATGAAATTAATTGGCATTAAGCTTATATATAATTCTAAGAAAATTATATTTTTTTAGAATTATTAAAAACAATATTGTAATGAAAATATGCCATCATTAACTTTTCATTTATCAAATTTGGGTTGTATGGGAGGTTCCACGCCCCCTTGTCCAGCACCCATAAATCAGTGAAACAGCACTTGTAAATTCTGTTCAAATACCGAATTCAGAAGCTGTGCGACCTATAATTCCAAAACTCATCGATATTGCACATTGGTTCTTTATTGGAGGTGCCACGCCTCATTTTCCAATGCAAAAACCCTCCTTGATATGTGTTTAATAACTTCCTAAAGTTCCATGAAAATCGGTAAAGACATATAAGCTGAATTACCAAAAAATGGTCGTGGGCGAAATATATCTGAATACTAAAATTTGCTAATTTATTTCATATTTTTACTCTCGACACCCCAGACAAAATATTCGACAGGGAAATGGCATTGTACCAGCATAATTGTGGCAAATGAGCAAAGTTCTGGCAGTATGCTGAAATGTGGTGGCGGCCAGTTTACTTTTTATCAAAAAAGGCTGCCAGAAAGTAGCAGCATGAAGGCATGGAAAAGTCAGTAGAAGGCAGTGTGTCGAAATTCGGCATTGTATTGGACGGCAACTGAAATGTTCAAGCAGCTCAAACATATTTGTTTATTCAGCAGCAGCAGCCTTCCTACGCACTATAACGGCAGGCATATGAACTCTGTTGAATAAAACCATTATTTCGGCATTGAACTGAAATATTTTGGCAGGCTCAAAAGTTTTGTTTTCTACAGAACAGAATGCTTTCGCCCTATACTGGCAGGTACATGAACTCTTTTAAAAACAAGCATTGTATTGGCATCCAATTGAAATGGTCTAGCAGCTTAAAAATGTTTTGCTTTCTAGACAACAGAGTTATCTCGTCTTATACTGGAAGACACTTTTATTCTGTCTAACTCTTCTGAGCTCCAACTTTTTACTGGCTTTAACTTGAAATTTTTGAAAACCTTTTCACATTTAACATGTGAACTTGGAAGTTACAATTAATTTTTTTGCCAAAAGTTTGCATAAATAAACGTTATTTAAAAATGTATAAAGGTAAATGTGCTTTATTCGTTTTCAATCATATATAGTGGAATACTAAGAATCATATTTGCTGGAACACAAAATATAAGAAATATCATTTACATGTAATGCAAAATTAATTTTTTAATACATTGTGGCGAAATTAATTGTATTTCAGAAGATCTGATATACTGGTGTACAAGAGTGACTTCAATATTTGATGATACCGTCGGTTTTGAATACTTTTTAGTGCATTTGCTGTGCCACTATTGAAAAGGTGAGCAGATATCCGAATTCGTCTGTGCTATTATATTCCTCGCATTTCCTTTTACTGGTCTGTAACAGTTGTTGCAGTGCGCCGTACACTCAATAGCGAAATTAATTTTTATGAAATGTTTTTAAAGACATAAGTGGAGATGGGCGTTTAAGGGCATATGGATGAACAAACTGCTTAATGCAGAACCGCTTAGTTTGTGTCGTAAAATGTATGCTAGAATTGAGGTGAAGACTTCAGATGTTGATACCGGAGATCCTAGAATAAATCTATCTTTTCCAGCAATCGTATCTTCACTATACTCGTCTGATGCACAATTTTTTGATTCTGGGAAGGATGAGTGACGAGCGAATTCATCATCTTAATTAAAAACTTTAACTGATTATACGGTAAAAATATTTTTCTACCAAATTTCATTTAGGAAATCTGCTTATTTTTTGCGTGTTGGACTAAGTTGTTATAGAGCAATAATTTTAAAACTCACCATTATTTTCAATAAAACTGTTCGCATACGTAGTCTCTGGTATTGTTGGTGGCAATGCTATTATACCCACAGGAGTGGATTTCCTTCTTTATCTTACTAGGCATTATGGGATATACTTTTTTGCTCGGATTTGTATTGCAAAATTAAATAAATAAGTCAAGAATGATAGAATGCAAAGATTGCGCCGAAGACAAGAAAATGAGTACAACAAAAGTGTAGTTCTGCGCATGTACGTCATAATATCAATGCTGTTTTGGAGAGCGTTCACTTTGCATACGATTTCTACACAGAAATGAAAATTGCATACATTTTAGTTTGTATAATTAAAATAAAAGAATTAAGAAGCAATTTATTGGAACGAGAAGAAGGTAAATTTATTAAGTACTCCTTTGCAAACATTATTTTTACTATTATTTTATTACAGCCAGTAAGCAGCTTAGTCAAAAAAAAAAAATTTGTCTGAGAAACCAACTTCAGTGAGCAATATTTTTCGACTTGGATTTTATAAAAATGTTCATTACGACTTTAATTGATGTAGTTTAAACATTCCCAGATATATTATTTCCATTAATTTACCTGTGAATTGAAAAGACAAATAAATGATAGTTCCAAGTTTTTAAATAATGAAACAAATTTTGTTAAGTTAATATATTTTTGTATTTTTGTTTTCATTTGTGTGCGTTTTCTACAATTTCTTGGTTTAATTTTTGTATTTATTGCAAACATCAGGTTTCTGAAAAATATTTGTTTGCTATTGTTACCACAATGAGCAGCTGCACACTTCATTTTTTAAATTTTAAGTTAAAAACCTGCAAATATACTTCGATATATACACAATTAAATAAAACACAACCGATCGCAGTACGTTGCTCAAAGAAATAAAATATTGTGACGTAGTAAACTGAACAGATGGTTGTCAAACTCGATTAGCAGAAGTAACGGACCTGCGCAAAGCGTAATCTCTTATTCTATTATTCTTGTAAATAAGTAGTGGACGGAATGTCAAAAGGAAACAGGCCGACAGACGGATAATGTGAAATACAGCTAAGCAGACGAAAATGTAAAAAGGCAGGCTAATAGTAAAAAACAAATATGTTTTTTTATTGTGCTTATGTTGCTTATTGTGATTTTCCAAGGCCAAACTGACAGCGTAAGATGCTATCATTATACGTACTTAGAACTGATCACTAAATTAATTAATTAATTTCTCCATCGCATGCCCCACAATTACCTTATATTGGCCATCGTAATACCTTGTAATGCATAATGTTTTTAATTTTACCTCTTTGATGCTGCGCCATGCCGTTATTTTCTAAAAAAAAATTTTTTCTTACATACTTCCAAAAATTTTGCATACACAAAATTTTTACAGTGTAATCTTATGTTATATCTGTGTCGATAAGCAATAACAGCTTAAGTCTTATTTCAAAGTTTCCAGAAAGCTTGCTTCAAAGTTTTCAATCGCCATATAAGTTACATGAAAGGGTCTCTTGTTTTTGCGTCATATCTTTGGCTAAGGTCATGCTAGAAGTTCAAGATTTTGTGTGTTCATAATGATATAAACGTGGAACACAACTACAGTGGAATTCACTTAAAACGACCTCGGTTATAACAACATTTCTGCTATAACGTCGTACTCTTGAAGTTCGCATTTTCTAATTTATCATTCCTTAGGAACTGCGTTCGCTTTTAACGTCGGTGGATATAACGACGAGTTCGCATATAACGACGCAGTTTTCATAAAATATAATAAATATTTTCACATATAGCGACGACGAAAGCAAGTTGATACTAGATTTGCTTACTTATGAATTTTTTTTATTTATATGTGAACAAACAATATTCACTGAACATATTTGCAATTTTTGCTTTGTTGAAAGGGAAATAACCGTATAAAATTCATTGACAACAAAACTGCATAGCTTCATTTGCGCATGTGATTTTGCTCAGTATACATTTGTTCCTTCAAATGCATGATTGATTTTTTACTGTGTTCAAAATGCCTCCACAAACTAAACGTAACGCGTTCATCATTATGGAAAAATTTGCAACAATCTGGCGGCTTGAAAACGGAGAGGAATTTCTTGCGTCATATTCTTCAATATCCATCAAATGGAAACATAAGAAAAATATGGATCACACCTCCTCAAAATGTAGAAAATCCAAAAATCGCGATATATACCTCTAACCGATCATATTTTTCAAGAAAAAGCCAATGATTTAGTTAAAATTTTAGGTAAAACGAATTTTCTTGTTTAGAAAGTTTGATTTACCATTTTCGATAGCGACACTGCATTGTTAACTGCAAGGTTTCAGGTGAAGCAGGTGATGTATCCCAAGGTGACTACAGAATTTTTCCTAAAACTTCGAGATGGCTATTAGGACTCAGAAAAAGTGTATAATGCTGATGAAACAAGGTTCTTCTTTAAACTCATGCCCGATAGAATTTTAAAATTTTAAGGTAAAAAGTGTATAGGAGGAAAAGTTTTGAAGGTTCGTGTTACAGTTTTGGTTGCTGCAAACATGGATGGAAGTTTGAAAAGGAAAATATTTTTTATCAGAAAGTCAAATAAACATAAAAAAAAATATTGTATATATTTACCCTAAGTTTCATGTTTTTATTTTTCTATTGATAATAATTTTTTTTCTTTATAATAAATGAATTAAGTTAATAATGAACAAAAAAAAATTATGTGTGCATATAACGACATTCGGTTGTAACGACGAAATATTCCGGTCCCTTCAGGGTCGTTATAACCGAATTCCACTGTATATCAATAACTCAGTTTTGTCTTAAATCGACTAAAGCTATTATTGCTTATCGACACAGAGATAATATAATATATTCAAGGAACACGCAAGCGCAGATCTTATCTGCTTGACAATCGCTTGAACACTGAAGCTTTGATCGTTCTGTAGGTGAGATGAATACATCCCTCCAGGAAAAATCGGAAGGCTTCCATCTTAAAGTGATAAAGAAACAATCCCCACCGTATCTTTTGAAAGCTTAAGGGTAGTTTTGTATTTATATTGTTTCCCCACCGCATCTTTTGGAAGCTTAAGGGTAGTTTTGTATTTATATTGTTTCCAAACCGCTTCTTTAATAATGCATGTGGAAACTTTTATTTATTGTCAAGCAATGACAATAGAAAATATTAATATCATTGTTTTCTAGCCGCTTATTGTAGAATTCGATAGTCTAGTGGTAGTGCGCTCGACTGTCGCTCAGGGGTCCCGGGTTCGAATCCTGGCCGAATCCATTTTCAAAACAAGGGAGAGGAATGTTTCCACATGACTTTTTAACACAGCGGGGAAAAATGTTTCCCTCTAATGACATGCTATGTTAAAAAAGCAATGGAGTGTGCAACAAAGGGGAATGCTTCCTACATTCCATGGAATGTTTCCTGGTAACATCCGGGAATGCTTACATTTCCTGGTGGGATATATTACTGCACAAACACAATCTCAAGTGTGCAAAGCTGCCCGACACTGCTCTAGAGCAGGGTTGCCAGTTTGGTAATTAATTACCAAATTTGGTAGATAATTTTTGACTTGGTAATTTTGTAATTTTTTTATAGTTTTGGTAACTTTTTTCCTTTACTTTTTCCAAAAAATTCAAAATAATCAGTTTGCAAAATTTACATAAAAAATTGAGTTTAATGTTACATTAAACATTTTTTAGTGCAGCATAAACCTTATGTTTTGTATTGAACATTTCTCTAAGTTTTCCGAACGCATCATCTGAAAATGTTGCGAATCATGTCAAAAAAAAAAAAAGTCAAAATATTTCATTTTTGAAATTTAACGTTAACAAAGAAGTCTCTTATAAAAACGAAGCTACAAAACAAGTTGGGTTTTAATACAATAAATAGCATAATGATTTCAAAGGAACTCTGCGAAGGAGAGACAAGCCTCATTATGTGTGGTCACCAGAAAAAGATTTTTAGATATAAAATTGAGATTTTTTTCGCCATCAGCTCTAGTTTAGGAGTTACAGGCAAAAATGTAAAAACCTATAGTGTTCTAATAGCATAATATCTCTAAACTGCATCAGTCAATTTCGATAGTGTTTGACAGCTTTGATTAGGAAATATTCAGCCCTGGCATGCTTAATTTTTTACGTGGTAACGGAAAAGGGTGTTTTTATTTTTAAAATAAAGCTCTAGAATATTATGGACATTTTTAAGTAAGTTTTTCCTTAATATTTTTCTTCTTGTTAAGTTTCATGAATGTTCTTGAAGTTTATCTTAATAATGAAAACTCTCTTTTTCAATTTTACTTGAAAAGTTATTCATAATACGGCTGATTAGGACTAAACATTTTTGTAAACAATTATTTTTCAGCTTTTGTTTTGAAGACAATGACCTAGAAAATCATAAATTTTAAAACTTTTTTATAATAAACATATTTGCTACCGTGAAATGTCTAAATCATAAAAATATCTTTTGTCTTTGAAGTTTAAACATTCATTTGACCTTTGCAGATATTGTGGATAATTCCAGACATATTTTGAAATAACGAAAATTGATTACATGAAAAATTTATAGGAAAAATTTCTAAAGTAACTTACTGAAAAATTAGGGATTTCCAGCAGCTTACAATTGCTTTGAATAAATTTAATAAAATTTTCGTTTCCTTCACAATATGTTTTTCTTAAACTTAAAAAGATATCAGCAAAAGCTTTAAATACTTTGCAAGAGTTTGCGCTTAGGAGCAGTTATTCTGAAAAGAAATGTATATCATATTTTCTCTATCATATCACTTGAGGTGATGTTGGAAAAAATTTCCTTTTATTTAAAATCAGTGCCCGTAGTTAGAGTTGATATCTTATTAAACAAACGAACTGTGTAGTTTAGGATTTTTAGTTATTAAAAAAATGATTAAAATTTAGTTGATAGATTAGTTATTAAAAAACTTGAGGAAACCGATAATTTTTAAAGCATTAAATGCTATATATTTGTATTTATTCACTTACTTTCTTAAAATCAATATTCATTGCCAATGAATGCGGTTTATTTTTTTTATTCCTACTTATTTCAAATAAAAAAAAAGGATCTCATTTTTATACCATTAATTTACAATTTTTTGTTTTGTTTCGTTACAAAAAATTATGTTTACCTGAATATACTTCTAATTTGTGATTTTTATATTAATATAGCTGAACCCGGTGTGCCTCGCTACCCCCCTCGCGCTGTTGCACTTGGTCGTTATCATCCGCTTGTCCCATGAAATAAATTTGTAAAAACTTAGGATCTTCATCTGGAATTGGCAATATTGATCCCATTCGGTGATACATTTGGCCTTGAACTCTTAATGTTGGCATGAAGTTGTCTCGAACCACTTTAGTCGCACCAAACGATGTCATTTGAAAACACGAATTGTATTTTCGTATGTTGCTTAAGAAATATTAGGAATCCGCTATTGTTCCTATGTAGTGGAATATTATTATTTTGAATAATAATCATTTTATTTTTTCCTCTTCTTCCTTTTTTGAAGCCTTAGGGGCAAATTATTTATTTTTTCTTACCTGAAACTAACGTTAGTAGTGGTTCTGGTGGTGATAGCAGTTCGGGTAAAGCAATTTTACCATTTGCGCAGCACATTCCAGGTGCTTCATTTTTATATTTCTTAGCATTGCAGTATTGGCAAACTTTATTCATTGGTCCAATGGCGACTAACTTATCTTCACTGCAATCAATTTCTGATGTGTAGTGGAATGCAATCAGCTATATGATGCAGGGCTTCGACGATGCTGTGATCTTCGACTACGATCTTGTTGACGGTGTGCCTCACGTTGCTCTGGTGTCTCGGCAGCTCTTGATAAAGAGGATCGCGATCGGTCACTTCACATGCGTGTTTGACGTTGAGTAGAAGTCTCGGAAGCCCTTGATGTCAAGGTTTGAGAACGGTCGCTTCGTAACCGTGTTTCATGCTGAACAGATGTCTCCGAAGCCTTTGATGTTGAGTCAAGAATTTATTATATAGGATTATTAATATCCTATTGTGAAAATTTAATGAAGATCGGTCCAGTAGTTAAGACTATATTACGATTTTTTATTTTCCTAAAAAGGGACGTGGTCCCACCCACTTTTCTCCTGGTACGTATTCCTTATTATGTCAATACCATATGTACCAAATATCATCGACGTAGGTCAAAAAATGGCTAAAATATGGTGATTTAAATTTTTGGGTTATATGAACGGTGCCACGCCCCTTTGTCAAATCAAAACTTCATATAGCCTATTATTTCTTCCAGAGCCACAGTAACATGCTGTGAAACTTTCAGGAAGATCGTTCCAAGGGTTTCAGACATTCATTGAAAACAGATTAATTATAATTAAAGTAAAATGGGGCGAAAGAGGGGGATTTGGTAATAAAAAAATCTATGGCTACCTTACCTGTAGATAAAAAGTATATAAAACTTTAGGTAAATACATATTACAAAAAAGTATTTTGTAAAGCAAACATTGTTAGTGGTATAAGTAAATATCTGAATTAAAAAAAGGGGCGGTGAAGTGGGCGTGGTTCATAGTAATATGGCGACGTTACCAGTATTAAGAGCAATATACTACCAAATAAAAAATAATCCGTTGGAAGGAACAAATTTGTACAGAGAACAAAAAGTTTAAAACTTAAATTTGGCGTAAAAAGGAGCGTAAAATGGGGCGTGGCGTAAGAAATGTTTATTTCTACCTCGTCTGGAGTATAATGTGTATACAATTTGAAGTAAATCTGTTAAAAACTATATGGGAGCAATTACGTAATTTTAAAAAAGTGGGCGTAAAAGTGGGTGTGGTCGAAAAGAAGTACCCTATTTATCATGCCAGAGTCCCAGTTAAATGCTGTGAAAATTTCAGGAAGATCGGTCCAGAGGTTTAGTCTCCTATAAGGTAAAAACGAACAAATAAACAAACACACATTCCATTTTATATAAACATAAATAATAATAATATAATAAGTTAATAATAAAATTTTAAACAAGAAAAAAGTTGTACTTTTTCTATATATGTTTTTATCTAATTTAAATAAAAAAGATATACGTCTCACTTTTATAAGTATACTAGCTGATATACCCGGTGTTACTCGAGAGTCATTTATATAAACATTTTAACATACACTTCTCGATTAAATGTTTTTTAAAATCGGGAATAATGAAAAACATGTTGAATTTTATTTGAATTTTTTTTTATTTAATTTTATTTATCCACCGTTTGCTAGGTAATTGAACGAACATTGATCCAAAAAAGTTTTGGAAAATTTTTGTTGTTGGTGGTTCCATCTCTTGCGGTGAGCTAATTGAATTCAAAGAAGCGGTACGAAAAACAGATTTTAAAAATTAAAAAGAATTTTTATATTTACTCAATTTTAAAGCAAGGACAATTACCTTTTCAACAAAATAAAAATTATGGTGGGACTCAATGCGTCCTTGAGATATGGAAATTTTAACGTCTAAACAAAGATTTATATTAAAAAACATATTGAACTTTTTAACAAAAAAAAAAAATAATGTTAAAAATATGTTAAAAACAGCAGAGTTATTGGCATTAAAAGTAGAAACTTTGATTTTCATATAATTTTTTCTCATTATTAGCTATCAATGTTTTATGAAAATTCGTTGTGCTAAAAATGATTATACCTACTTTCGCAAAATATTTCGCAAAACTTATCTGCTAGCTGCATAAGAACATCAGATATTCTTCTGTAAGCAGAAAATAGCGCCACCTGTCTGTAATCCCAATCGAGTGGGGTTAAATTTGAAGAACTTTTGAAAAAACATAATTCAGCTATTCAACACAAGGTGTACGTATAGTTTGTACCCATACATCTTACACATGTGGCGCCATCTATCTGTGAATTTAACGCACAGATCAAAACTAATGAAATAATTGTGCTGACCAGATGCGCATATGTTTTTTTATATCGCCATATAGCTGAAACTGATTACATGAAAATATTAACTTTTACAGCATTCTTATTCACAGTCATCTTTTCGATAAAATTGTGATATATATACAACATTTAAAGAACCATTGATAAGGAACTAATTGACAACGGTGACACAATAGTGAGAACAAATAGAGCCATCACAACAAAACAAATAACAGGAGGTGGGTGGGGAGGCAAAATATAAGTAGATAGATGATCACTATAAAGAAAATTTTCTATAATCCAAAATGTTCGTAATTAATTTAGACACACAACTGCATTCTTAGAAATATATGGGGGACGTTCAAATGATATAGAGAATTTTAACACAAAACTAAGTTTTATTAATAGTCAATTGTATGAAAAAATAGATTTTTAGCCATAACTTTTGATTGGAAAGAGATATTGGGGTAATTTTTTCACATAAATTATTTTTGAGACTTGACTTTTTTGCAAAAAATATAAAAACAACATTTTGGAAAAAATAAATTTCGCGAAAAAAATCAAAGGGGGTACCCTAGTTGTTTTGATGACAAAACCAGTAAAATAATTTTTGCGCTTAGCTGGAAGAATTTTTGCAAATAAATGCTATGTCATATGAAAGGTAGCCAGACGTGCAATTTTTAATTGATTTCGTTTTTACAACAACAACAATTTTTGAGTCATTTTTTGAGTAAAAAGTCAATATTTTGGACCTTTTTTGACATAATCATAAAACATATATACACTGACTTAACGGTACAGTTCAACCTATTTTTGTGAAGTGATTTTATTAAACTTTTGAACAAAAAAAATTTGAATGAAATATAGTAATGGACAGCGGAGATATTTGCATCGAAAGACCAAACTTTGATTTTCATGTCGTTTTTTTTCTCATTCTTAGGCAACGATGTTTTATGAAAAAGTCGTTATACTGAAAATTTCTCCAATTTTGAAGATATGTGAATATTTTTGTTGTCAAAATAACAGAAATTTTTTAAAATTAAATACAAAAAAATCTCCGATACTAAGAAGTTTTATAATAAAAAAATGACAGTTACTTGAAAAATTTCAGGGGGGGCGTGGCAAACACTAAGTATGTAACATTTTAAGTTGGGATGCACTTAATATGTATACCTAGTTTGAGCAAAATCCGTTGAGCCGTTTAGATTTGTATAAACGTCAAACAAACAAACAAACAAACAGAAAATGAGTTTTATTACTATAGATGAGTTTATGAATCTTACTTATTTTATGATTTTTAGTTATTAAAAATAAGAAATTCTAAGCAAGAAAAATGTAATACTTAATAATATTACTAAATTTATTTTTCCACTATTTCTGTTTATTAATTTTAAGTATTTTAATGTTGAATGCATTTTTTTATAAACAAAAATTATAATTTCATTGATTTTCTTACTTTAAAAAAATGTTTGTTTATTTAATTAATTTTTATTTAATTTTGGTAACTCTTTGATCAAATATTGGTAACTAAATTTTTTTACAAGTGGCAACCCTGCTCTAGAGTCTAGAGCATGTGGAAGACTTCAAAATGGAAAAATTAAACCAGGGGATCTCCTGGAAAAATGTTCTGCTCTCTTCTCACCCATCCACTATTGTTGTATAATTTTATCTAATTAACGATGCCTTTAGATTTTATTACTCAGTGATGGTATTTGATAGGTTTATAATTTACGTCTATGAAATCATGAGACACTTGTGTGATAAATCCCCTAGAAATTTTAGGTTTCATTAATTTTTATATGTGGCGACCGCAGCCTAGTGGGTAGAGTGCGTGGCCCTAAGCTAAGGAACCGTGTTAGCCCGGGTTCAATTCCAGCTCAGACAGAAAGTTTTTTCAATTGAATTAATTTGCTGTTCGGTCGTCACCTCTCTGCAGACAATGGCAAACTTTAGAGAGTAAAAATTGCCATGTAAAGCTTCTTGAGAACATAAGCCGTTCGAAGTCGGCATAAAACACGTTGGTCCAGTTTTTGGTCATTTGTGGTTAAACATTTAATAACACGCACAACACAATTGATCAATAGAAGCTAGGTCAAAGTCCTGCCAAGGGCTGAAATGGCCAGTTTATTTTTATTTTTATATTTATCTGCATATAAATTGCAAGCACTAAACTCAATACTTATACCTTTCGGGGACTTATTCGGGTGCTTGTAAAATTATACAACTTATTTGTTGATTTTTATTCTTTGTTTTTATTAACTTACATTCTTTTATTAACTTTAGCAAATTACATAAGAGTTTAAAATGCCTAAAGAACTTTAATTTGTTTCCGAAGAATGAATTTCTAATAATCAACTTTTCACTTCGGTATCCAGGTAAATAAACAAAGACTATACCGAAAAATAAATTTTTTTTTATAAGGTTTTGCTTTTGCTATTTTGCTATTTTGTAAGTCTACAATAAAAGCTTTAAAGTGCTGCCAAATTAATTAAAGTTAAAAGAGGAAGTAACAAGAAGCTTTACAGCTTCATAAATGAAAAATATTTACGAAATAATTTTTGAAGCATTTTAGCTCTTATAGATTCTAAGATTCTGCGTAAATATATAAGCTCAGCAATATTTTAGCTAATAAGTACAAGTTACTAAATAAATGATATAATTTACTAAAAGTTTTAGTGTGTTTTGTTATTAACTCTTTATTTTCTACATTTAAGTTCTTTAACTATTTGTGTAGTTAAGTTTTAATAAAATTTTTGTGTTTTCATCCATTTTAATTTTTTTTTTATTTTTATTTTTATTTTTTTTTTATTTTTTTTGTAAAAAGTATTACATGATAAAATTTTCAAAAATTTATACTATGACAAAGTATTTCAGTCATCACAAAGATATGACGAAAAATGTATAAGGGCGACACCCTACGTTCAGCCCAACAAAAGTTTTCGAAATGCCTTCCAAAAATGCTTCGGATTCAATGGTGCACATTATTTTTTGCCTGGAAGGTGGTACGGTCTAATATACATATTTGACAAAAATAATAGTATGTATTTAATTGTTATAGTAAAAATATTTTTAAAAATTAAAAAAAAGAGTCTAGTAAGTATGTAAGTAGGTAGATTTTATTGAGTCTTCCAAAAAAATTTTCATATAGATTTCTTGCACACTAATACAAGAAACACTTAGAACTATTAAGTATTATTCTAATAACAGAAGAAAATTGATGCATGCTGCATGTAAACACATAAGAAGTTAAACAAGGACAACAATAGTCAGAAGAGTTAAATGAAAAACAATGGTTGCTCCCAGCATTTGGGCTGTGACTTAGAGAGAAAACTCAGATAGACTTACAAACTAAATAACACTTAAGGGGGTCCTCTGGTAATCCGAAAAAAATTTTTTCGATTTTTTTTTTTTCATATTTCTATTGCTCAGATACTCAAAAACATTTTCCCAAAAGGATTTTTCAAAATTCGAAATAGTTTAGGAGATACAGGCATTTTTGTGTAGGTATGTTTTCGTCAAAATAACGCATCAGCAAAGTTGTTTATTTGCCTGCAGTCATTAGTCGAAAATTCTGTGGAATTCTTCCAAAATATGTATTGATATTACAAAATATACACACACAGTATGTATACATGCAGTATGTATACATGCATGTTTTGATTTAGGGGTTGAAATGATTTTGAGCCCAGGTGTTCACATGAAAGAAGCAAACGAACGAGATTCAGTTTATTTTCGAACGCTGAAAGCTACGCGTGCGCGATAACTGCTGTTGTAAAATAAAAGAAAAATCGTTTTGTGTTTTTTTTTTTTCTATGGATAAAAAAGCCACCCAAACGCGCCGCGTAAGTACGCGTATCGAACAAAAAAGAGGCATTTCCGTGGAAACCAGCACTCCCAAGTAGAGGACACCGACTTTGCCAGCACATCGGCCAAAAAATTGAAGAAAACGCAAGACAATGAAGTCATCATCGAAAACAACCTCCAGTTCTGTTTCTTGGAATTTTTTTCATTTTTCCAAACGCTTGCTGCTCTGGTTATCTGCGCCCAGTGTAAACAAAAAATTCGATTTGGAAAAACATGTATGCGTGGAGTCGGCTTCAAAGTGAGTCTGCAGTGCCAATGTAAAGCTACACAGTATATTAATTCTTCGCCGGTGGTCGGTAAATCTTTTGTTGTAAATCGCCGGTTGATATTTGCCATGAGATTGCTTGGAATAGGGAGAGAAGGTATTAATATGTTCTGCGGATTAATGGACATATGCCAAGGATTGTGCCTTGATGCGTACTATGGCACCTTGAAAAACATGCATGTGTCTGCTAAAGCAGTTTACAAGCAGTGCCTGTTGAATGCGGTTAAAGAAGAGCAGGAACAGCAGAAAGAAAAAAATCCTGACTGTGACTCCTCAGTGCTGACCGTTTCAGGGGATGGCACCTGGAAAAAACGGGGATTCTCGTCTCTTTTTGGTGTCACTACGCTCGTCGGTAAACATACCAAAAAAGTGGTTGACTCCGTTGTCAAATCAAGCCTTTGCCAGGCATGCAAAATGTGGGGGAAAAAAATGACTCTGCAGACTTCGAAGAATGGTACGAATCGCACCAGAAAACATGCACAAACAACCACAGTGGGAGTGCGGGCAAGATGGAGGTAGATGCCGTGAAGGAAATGTTTGCCTCATCGATCGAAAAATATGCCATAAAATATGAAAAATATATTGGCGATGGCGACAGCAAAACCTTCAAGGCCATTATAGACCTTGATCCGTATAACGGCGACCCCGTTGTCACAAAAAAGGAGTGCATCGCTCACGTGCAAAAACGCATGGGCACACGGCTGCGCAAGGCCAAAAAAGAAAACAAAGGCATCGGTGGAAAAGGCACTGGCAAACTGACAGACAAAGTCATAAGCGAGCTGACTACTTACTATGGACTTGCTATTCGACGTAATAAGGACTCTGTGGAAAACATGAGAAAAGAAATATGGTCAACATATTATCACAAAAGTTCAAGTGATAGTAATCCACAACATATGTATTGCCCACCTGGTGAGTCCAGCTGGTGCGCCTATCAAAAGTCAGCAGCAGAAGGCTCATTAGCCTCATTTCACCACACGTACGCCCCACTTGATGGAAAGGTTCTGCAAGTAATGAAGCCCATATACGAAGCGTTATCATCCGACGATCTACTCAACCGATGCACTGGAGGTGAAACGCAAAATTGTAACGAATCGTTCAACTCGCTTTTGTGGACCTTTGCGCCGAAACATATCCACTGTGGTGCTACCACAGTCGAAATCGCAAATTTTCTGGCAACCTGCATTTTCAACGAAGGCTTCACAAGTATTTTAAAAATAATGTCAACAATGGGTATTGTCATCCTCCCACAAGCCGAGATGTATGCTGAATTTCGCGACGGAAAACGACTTCAACGCTCAGAGCTAAAAACGTACGCATCATCGAAAGAGGGTCGCACAGCCCGCAGAGCCCAAAAAGCCATGGAAAACTCGTTTTATGAGATGGAGGAAGGCACACTTTATGGGGCTGGAATTGCCGATTAATATTCGTAAGTATTGTATTAAAAAAATATGTGTTAATGTCATTTGTGTGCCTCAAAATTGAAGTCAAAACTTTAAACGCGTTTTTCTCGAAACCATGTTTTTCAAAACTTTGCGCACGATAACTCAAACAGTTTTTGACCGATTTTGATATATGAGGCATGAAACGACGCAGAATTTACGCCGCTATAGCCCCTACCTCAAACTTGCCGAAAAAATAATGTTTACTATTTTTTTTCTACACTAGACTACAAAAAAAAAGGTCGAAATTCGATTTTTCATTTTCAAAGTGGCGGCTCCCCCCCTAAAAAAATTTCGATTTTTGTTTCCGAGGTAGGGGCTATAGGGACATTCATTCTAAGTAACTGAATATTTTTTTTTTCAGACGATGTTTACTCTTGGAATCGTGCGCAATTTGGACCCACTTTTTTTCCGGAGAACCTCGTTACCAGGCCGAGAACTTTCTGAACGGTCCATAAATTCACTTTTTCAAAATTTTGTATTTTTTTCAATAAATTAAGCTACCCAAATCAAAAAACGGAACTAAAATATCTTTACTCGTTCTCTTTCCACAATATTTTGAAAAAAGGCTAAAATTTGGCATAGATTACCAGAGGACCCCCTTAAAGATATTTAAACCTTAAAACAACAGCTGTCCAATATAATAAAATATAAGGATTATAATGTTAACAGCCAAATTAACAGTAAATTTATTGAATGAATAAATCGCTCTTTAAATCGCTCATCATGCCCGTCCTACTTTACGCATCACAAACCTGGACGCTGAGCAGTTTAGATGAAAAGACTTTAGGAGCATTCGAGAGAAAGATTCTTCGTAAGATCTACGGACCAATCTGCGTCAATGGCGAGTACCGAATACGGTGGAATGATGAACTGTATGAGCTGTACGCTGACATCGACATAGTCAAGCGCATTAAAATCGAGCGGCTTCGCTGGCTTGGTCATGTTCAGCGCATGAAAGACGATGCTCCAGTGAAGAAAACATTGGATTCGGTACCCATCGGCGGTCAACGCAGAAGAGGACGACCGCATCTTCATTGGTAAGACCAAGTAGAGGACAACCTGACGTAGCTTGGAATTTCCAACTGGCGCCAGCAAGCGAAAGACAGAAATGGCTGGCGCAAATTCTTAGATGAGGCCAAGACCGACATACGGTTGTAGCGCCAACTAAGTAAGTAAGTTATTGAATGAATGACAATTAAAACTTAGTAACAGAAGATTAAATTAAGTAAAAAGATTAAAGAGAACAAGTAGAAATACAAAACAGAATTCAACAATTACAATTCCATTAAATTAAATTCTACAGATGACACAAATTAGCCTCTATGAGTGCCAGGGAGTGTTTTAATATAAAAAGAAGGTAACAAAAGTGCGGAAAAGTCAATATCCAAAGGAATATTTTCATTAATTAAACCAATTGGAGAAAGGTAGTTGGAGTTACACAACTTAAAAATTTTTGATACTCGAAGATATCATTTATAAGATAGTTATTATGAAAAGAAAGTTTTAAAATAAACTTATTTTGTAAGGTTAGGGCATATTTACAGAGAGAAATAATTTGAGCCTTGCTATAAATAAAATTATTAGAGAAACGTTTCACGAAGGATTCGTAGTTTCTGCCAACACAGAGTCTAAAAACATTACGTTCAAGGATTTCTAATTTTTGGCCATAGTGGGAGAAATGGAAAACCAAATAGGAAATGCATAAATTAAAACAGGACGTACGCAAACTTTATATATTAATAATTTTGTTTCAGTTTTTAGATATTTACTATTAAAAACGAGTCTATATTTTCAACTTTTCTATCTATTTTATAAATCTATAAATATTCTAAAAATCTATTTTACCAACTTTTTAAGATAAAATTTTCATCCAAAAAAATTTATTATTATATCAAACATTTTTTTAAGTTTTAGCTTTTTTGAAAAAAGCTAAAAAGTCAACCTGAAAAGTGAACGTTTTATAAAAACCAATATAAAATCTAAAACGACTTACAGTTTAAGAAGACGAAAAGAGTGTAGCAATATTACATATCTGTGTTAACAAGCAATAATCGCTTAAGTCGACTTAAGACAGAACTGAGTTGTAGATGTCTTTATGAACACACGGATATATCTTTATAAACACGCAAAATCTGGAGCTTCTAGCATGACCCTGGCTAAAGTTGTGACACAAAAATAAAACACCCTTTCATATAACTCATATGGCGATTGGAAACTTTGAAGCAAGATTTCTCGAAACTTTGAAATCAGACTTAAGCTGTTATCGCTTATCGACACAGTTATTAGACCTTATATTGACGAAGTATGAAAAACTCACAAGACTTAATATTTCATTGAATTTTAAGAAATATTATTTAAATTATTTTTAAAATTTTATTATGAAAAAATAAAACAATGGAAAGACAGTTCAACTATTTTTGTTTAATGTCAATTAGTGACTGCCTTTATTTTTAAAATAACATAAAACCTAAAAGCTTATAATACATAACATATGAAATCTTAAAGCTAAGCAAATTTGGAGGTATGCGAAAATACACCGCTTAAGGTATCGTATTATTCTGTTTTACTTTTATTGAAAGTATTGCTTGAAACTTTTGCAATATCAAAGCAAAGGTTATTGACTTCAGTCAATCACGCAATTGAATTACAGAATATCATTGCAACAGAAAACCTTTTGCAAAGGTTATTGACTTAAGTGAATCACACAATTGAATTACACATTCAGTTGTGTGTCATGCATTTTCACTACACATCCCCTTTTAAAGAGAAAGCTTTTATAGAGATCGTTGATCAGACGATTTCGATAAAAGCTTTCGTTAATTTTAACATTTTTTTTTTTATGTAGCTTATATAATTGAAATAATAATTGATTTAATAGTACAATATCATTGAAACTGTTTTGAAGTATATTTATGGTTGTTACCAAAATTAATTTTATAAACTTAATTAATTTTATATATTCAAAACTAATATATGTATTATCGTTAAAAATATATATATATATATAAAACGATATAATGATAATTTTTGTGTTTAGAGTTATTAGTATGGCTAATGGTAATTTTTTTTTTTTTGAGAATTTGGCCGACATAACTATATATGTAAATTCTAGTAGTTAAACTCCATTTTTACTAATTAACAATTTATTTTCCACGCCAATTGCTTTTCTACATATTCTACAAATATTGGTTTTTTTTTTTGTAAGTATAAAATTTGAATTATATTAATTTTAATCTATTTTTATGAACTGTTTTAACCTTTTGCTGTGTGTCGATTTTGCAATTTCCTAAATGGTCAGTTTCTAGCACTTTATATGGACCTTTAAAAAGACTATCCAGTTTATGGCCGGTTTCGTCTTTTAAGTAAACCATATCGTTTTGTTTAATAATTTGTGGTTTTGCCTTCTTGTCATAATTTTCTTTCATTTTCACTTTTACTCCTTCTAACAGTTCTATTGCTCGTTTTTGGGCTGTTTGTAGTTTAAATTTGAGTTCTGTAACGTAATTATCTATATTGTATATTGGATCTACTTTTCCGTTTAACATAAAGTCATAGGGTGCAACGGATTTCCCGTACACTAACTCAAAGGGTGTGTAGCCATGTGTTGTGAATGGAGTTGTATTGTAGCAATACGTAAAATATTTAAGCCAATGATCCCAATCTAATTTATTTGATGATATATATGACCTTATGTATTCGTTAAAAGTTCTATGAGAGCGCTCTACTGTACCTAAAGTTTGGTGATGATATGAAGTCGATGTTTTGTTTTCTATTTTTAAAAGTTTGCATATTTCATTTAGCACTTGGTTTTTATATTCGGTACCCATATCTGTTAGGATCTGTTGTATGGGTCCATGAACAAGAATGCAATTTTCTACTATAGATTTGGCTACTACGTTAGCTGATTTGTTTGGAATAGCTACTGTTATGAGAAATTTTGTTAAATCGCAAATTATTGTCAGTGCGTATTCGTTGCCATTGAATGATTTCGGAAGTGCACCTATTGTGTCAATTTGCACGGCAGCAAAAGCTCTAGTCGGAGTAGGTGTTTTAATGAGAGGTTCTATATGATTTACCCCAGATTTATTTTGTTTACATTTTTCACAATTTTTTACATAAGATCTCACGTCTGAAATCATATTTTTCCAAAAATATTGTCGTTTTAGTTTTGATAGTAATCGGGTGACTCCTGTGTGGCCTCCAAATGCAGGGTCATCGTGATACTTTTGTAGTATTTCAATCTTTTGTGTGGGTGAAGTAATTTCTGTGATTTTTGGTGTTATTGCAATAGTTACCTTTTTTAGTTTTTTGTTGCCTATCTTTTTGAATTCCTCAACGTCGACGTATTTAAATAATTTATCATTAATCGCGATTTTTACATTTTTAAAATTTGCATTGCCAACTACTGTTTCAAGTTTGGGAAAAAATTGAGCTAATTCAATTTTCCCATAAGCAATGAAATCTTTAACATTTATTTCACATACCTACTTTTTTCCATGGAACAAAATTACATTGGAGGAATCATTTAATTTTTCAATATTGTTTTCATTTTTGGTGCACATTTTTAGTTTAAGTTTTAGACATGGTAAGTTTCTTACTTCGTGTGTCGTTATAGTGGTAGAGACTTTTTGTTTTAAAACATTTTCATTTGGGTTAGTATTGGTATGGAGGGGTGTATTTTTAGTTTTTGATTTTGTGACTACTTGGATAATAGCAGAATTTTCTTCTTTAAGTCGTTTGATTTGCCCAAAATCAATACGAGATAAAGCATCTGCACCGCAATTGTCTTTTCCTTTAATGTATTCAATTTCGAAATCGAATTCCTCGAGGTCGAGTCTCATTCGTGTGAGCTTGGAGGAAGGATTTTTCATGGCAAAGAGGTAAGTAAGTGGTTTATGATCACTTTTTATTAGAAATTTTGTACCATAAATGTAGGGTTTAAAAAAATTTATTGCCCAATGGATGGCGGTAAGCTCTTGCTCTATTACAGACTTGTTACTTTCACCTTTGGTGAAGGTTCTGGATGCAAATGCTATGGGTAGTTGTATTCCGTTGTGGTTTTGACTCAACACAGCACCGCATGCGATCTTGCTTGCGTCCGTAGTTATGCAGAACGGTTTTTCGAAATTAGGATATTTTAATATTTTTGGTGAAAGTAAAGAGTTTTTTAAATATTGAAACGCGTTTTCGCATTCATTCGACCAGATGAATGGTGTTTTCTTTCTTGTTAATCTAGTTATATGTATTGCATGGTGTGAAAAATTGGGGATAAATCTTCTATAATAATTTATGAATGCTACAAATCTCTTACATTCGTCAGCAGTTGTTGGTTTTGGATATGATAAGACTTTTTCAAATTTTGAGTCATCTGGTAAAATGCCTTTATCTGTGCATTTGTGTCCTAAAAAGGTTACCTGTGAATTGAAAAATTTACATTTATTTGGATGAAGTTTTAGATTTGTTTGCCTACAGATTTCAAAAACTGCTTGTAAATTTGTGAGCATTTGTTTTTCCGAACAGCCAATGACTATTAGGTCATCCATATATACAAAAGTTCTGCCTGGACCGAGACCAGAAAATGCTCTATTCATCATTCTTTGGAAAGAATTAGGAGATATCTTTAATCCGAAAGGTAATCGCTTGAACCTGAATGAACCTTGTTCTGATGAAAATGAAGTTATATTTCTTGAATCTTCTTCAAGTTCTATTTGGTGAAATACTGAAATCAAATCTAAACATGAAAAGAACTTTGCGCGACCTAGTTGGTCAAGAATGTCATCAATTCTAGGTAAAGGATATTTGTCACATGCTAGCTTTTTATTGATTTGCCTATAATCTATTACAAGTCTCCATTTGTTCTCTGATGAGTTGGGTGACGATTTTTTGGGTACGAGAAGTATGGGACTGTTATATTCGGAGACTGAGGGTTCAACAATATTGTCTGCAATTAGTTTCTCTATTTGTCTATTGATTTCTGGTTTATGGTTAAATGGCATTCTATAATTTTTAATATAAACTGGTGTTTCATCTTTTAGATACAATTTTTGTTTATAAAAATTGTTAAAAGAGCACGCATCGGTTTCTAAAGCAAACACATCCGTGTACTCTGAAACGAGTTGCATTTGTTTTTCTCTGTGGTATAAAGGACAATTGTTTATTATTTTATTTAAGATTACATTTTTTCGTTCTTGGTTATAATTCTGTTCTTTTGTTTTTAAAACGTAATAGTCGTTGAGGCTTTCTGTCTTTATATTATTTTGCATTAGAAAAACATTTTGATCCGTTATATTGATTATCCTAACATATGGGTTTTTTGTATTAACTATTATGCTTGCCATGAAAATACCTTCTTTCAATTCTTGGTTTGGAATTAAAACTTCTTCATCTGTACTCGTGATTTTAATTTTCCTTATGACTTCCGCTCTTGCAGGAAGTGAGAGCATATCTTCTTGAGGTGAGTCCAATATTTCGACTTCTAGATGGTTTTTTAAAAAGTGTGGTCTAATGATAAACCAACTTGGACCAGAATATTGGTAATCTAACACACAGTTAAAATTTTTTATGAAATCGTAACCGATTATACCGTCACAAGGTATTGGAAATGAAGAATTAACAATGTGGAAATTATGATATATTTGGAAATTATTTACGTCTAGAATAGCTTCAGTGAAACCAAGTGTTTTTATTGTACCGCTTCCTATACCTTTTAAATTCAATATCTTATTCATATTTATACTAACATTGTTTATACGTGTTGTTTTGAAAAGGCTTATATCTGATCCCGTATCTAAAAGAAATGTAGAGGCTGAGTTACTTTAAGATGATTTTATTGTAATATAATTATTTAAAGAGAGGTTGATATGCAGAATTTTATGTTTTTTTAAATTGGTACAGTCCCCAGTTGGGCAAGCTGGGGGCCATCCACGTTTACCGACGTTTCTGCATATCTAACGCTTCTATTACGGTTGTTTCGTCCCCTATAACTATTATTGTTGTTAGGGTAATTGTTGTTTCTATTAGTGCTGTTTCTTTCATTATCGTAGAAATTTTCGCTTCGTCTTGAGTTAGACCTATTGTTTCTGTTAAAAGAATTTCTATATCCGCGGTGTGAATAACTTCCGCGACCCCTATATCCTCCTCTAAGGTTACGATAATTATTAATGTAAATTATTTGCGAAGTTCCTGAACTTTCTGAGCTTAGTTCAAGGAATTTGGTGACAGCGTCGCCTACTGTTTGGAACTGACCTGCTCTCATTAACAATTTTACCTCCTCAGATTTCGCATTTGTTTTTATTGTCTTTACTGCATGTTGAGTGAAGTACCTTTTTGCTAATGCAGGCGTCAGACCGTCTGCAATATATGCTTGCTTGTTTCAATTGCATTGTTATGCTTTCGATTTCTTTTGCGAAGTCTGTGTCACTTTTGTTTTGTTGCTTTACTGTAGTGAGTTTGGCTGAAATGTTTTGTGGTGAGTCATATTTCACATTTGCGAGTAATGTAGCTTTGATTTCTTGAATGGTGTTTTCATTATTTAATAATCTACCGGCTGTTTGAGTTAGTTTAATTTTAATTAATGAAATAGCTACACTTTCATGAGTATCTTTTATGGTGTCCAATAAATCTAGAGCATTTACAAATTTATTTAAATTTTCTACTTTTCCATCAAATTCAGGCAACAATTTTGTTGCAATGCTTATAAACTCGATAGGTGTCATCATGGCTATATTTTGTTGTTTTTTTAATTCGTCAATGTCTATGTCTGAGCTTTCGCTATCGCTTTAGTTCCGAAATGTTATGTTTATGAACTTATTTAGTTCTCTTGGTACCTCTTCTTGAATTTCCAGTCGCTTAAATAAAACTTCTAACCGTTGTTTTATTATCGTAAAATATGTGCTAAATTCAATTTTATGGTTTGAACTCAACAATGGATATATTGTTTTACTCAGACCCGTTATTAAATTATGTTGACTTACAAGTATACTAAGGTGTTTAATCCGTGTTGTGCTTGTTGGTATTGCAGTCTTGTTTAAGCATTAGTATGATTTATCAAACTGTGTTTTAATGTCTTTTAATTTGTTTGATAAGTTTTCCCAGGTAACTGGGCAAGACATACCTTATTGTGTCAGTCAGTTGAGAGGGAAAAAAAAATTCCAAAATCGACATTAACAAAAAACAAATATAGGTGTGTATATATCTAATATATAAAATTCTTCTGTCACGGGGTACGTAATCGAACTCCTTCGAAACGGCTCGACCGATTTTCATGAAATTTTGTATGTATATTTTGTAGGTATGAGAATAGGTCGTAAAGTATATTTCAACCTCCTACTAACAGTGGGCGTGGCACCTCCCATACAACCCAAATTTGCGATATCGAATATCTTTGGAGTTCTAAGCCGCTTAGCCTCGGAATTCGGTATTCGACAATTTACACGTGCCGCTTCGCAGATAAAATTTTGTGAGAGTTGAACAAGGGGGCGTGGCACCTCCCATACAACCCAAATTTGCGATATCGAATAGCTTTGGAGTTATAGGCCGCACATCCTTGGAATTCGAAATTCGACCACAATTTACACGTGGCGTTTTACTGATAAAATTTTATGGGAGTTGGACAAAGGGGCGTGGCACCTCTTATACAACCCAAATTTGCGATATCGAATAGCTTTTGAGTCAATCAAACAAAGCAAACAAAGCCTCGGAATTCAGCATTCGAACTCAATTTACACATGCAGTTTTACTGATAACTTTGTATGGCGTTGGACAAGGGGGCGTGTCACCTCCCATGCAACCAAAATTTGAGAAATTCTACAGCTTTTGAGTTATAGGTCGCACAGCCATGGAATTGAGTATTCGACCACAATTTACATATACAGTTTCACTGATAACATTTTATTCGCGTTTGGCAACGGGGCCGCGGCAGCAACGCGCCGGGTTTAAGCTATCTATATATATAAAATGGAATGTGTGTTTGTTTATTTGTTTGTTTGTACCTTATAGGAGACCAAACCTCTGGACCGATCTTCCTGAAAATTTCACAGCATTTAACTGGGACTCTGGCATGATTAATAGGGTACTTTTTCGACCGCGCCCACTTTTACGCCCACTTTTTTAATTCAGATACTTACTTATACCACTAACAATGTTTGCTATACAAAATACTTTTTTTGTAATATGTATTTACCTAAAGTTTTATATAGTTTTTATCTACAGGTAAGGTAGCCATAGATTTTTTATTACCAAATCCCCCTTTTTCGCCCCATTTTACTTTAATTATAATAAATCTGCTTTCAATCTATATATATAAAAATGAATGTCTGTCTGTTTGTTTGTTTGTTTGTGCTTGATAGGAGGCCAAACCCTTGGACCGATCTTCCTGAAACTTTCACAGCATTTTACTATGAATCTGGAAAGAATAAAAGGCTATATGAAGTTTTTATTTGACAAAGGGGCGTGGCACTGCCCATATAACCTAAAAATTTAAATCGCCATATTTTGGGCATTTTTTGACCTACGTTGATGCTATTTGGTACATATGGTATTGGTAGTTAGGAATACGTACCAGGATAAAAGTGGGTGGGACCACGCCCCTTTTTAGGAAAATTAAAAATCGCAATATAGTCTTAACTACTGGACCGATTATCATTAAATTTTCACAATAGGATATTCTTACGAAATAATAAATTCTTGACTATACAAAGTTGTGAGTGGACGAAGGGGCGTGGCCTCGCCCATATAACTCAAATTTTAAAATCGTCATATCTTGGGCATTTTTTGACCAACGGCGGCAGTATTTGCTATATATGGTATTAGCATGAATAGAAATACGTACCAAAAGAAAAGTGGGCGGAGCACGCCCCTTTGTTTGCGATATATTGAAGGCTGGACCTGATAACCGATCTTAAATTTTCACAGCGTTCAGCTTTGACTCAGGAATACTTATTACATGATAATATTTTTCGACCATGCACACTTCTGCACCTACTTTTTTACTACGTTTATTAACGGCTATACCACAAATCATGTCATTAAAATCATTAAAATACATATTAATTAAAATAGTGGGGTAGCTCAATTCTCTTTCTTCTACCACTGTCTTCAAAACAGCTGATTTTATAATACGTGTTAATTAAAATAGAGAGTGGGGTAACCCCATTCTCATTCTCCCACAACAGACTGCGAAACAGCTGATTGTGTAATTGCTGCTTTTTGATTGGTCTAAAAATAAAAAGGGGGAGCATGAAGCAAATTACATGCGATTCAGCGCTGAATTCTAATTGGTTTACAACAAAAAAAGAGGCGAAGCATTGCAATAATTAAATTAAATAAATAAATTTTTGTAAATATATAAATACTTTTAATTTTATTTTAAACGAGGGGGTAGCGAAGCACGCCGGGTTCAGCTAGTAATCGTATATAATTAAGAAAAAAAATTCAACAAACCTTAAGTTATAAGCTATATAATTTAATTGTTTCTTATCTATTTTGTCATTGATAGTGATCCCGATGCCCGCTTATTCCATTGATGAACAATGATGGTTTTTTCTTCCCCCATTCCAAATCGTTGGGGGGTGTTGGACCTCCAGCTTTGAGGCACTGACTTCCTTATATATTTTGAGTTTCTCTTCGTCGGCTTAAATGCTGTTTTATCATAGTATATACTATAATTATTAGTAAAAATATAGCTAGTAACGCTATTAGTTGCCAGTTGTTTTACGCGTTGGTTTTCTCACTGGTAATAAAGGTTTCCTGTGTTTCAGCCACCTTTAATTGTCGGTCAACATATTTTTCGAGCTTATTCTGCTCCACTTCTTGCCCGATTTCATATCCTGATAGGGCTAACAGGATTGCACTGAGTGCTTTGTTCCACCAGGACATAGTTTCGTTTTTCACTTTTTTTTTAATTGTTTTCTTTAAATTCATTCACTTATTTCGGCATTTAATTGGCCTTCACTTTAACTAGTCTTTTAAAATTTGAATTGGTTTTTAACCAGTTTGGCAGGATCGCCATATTATGAAAAAATAAAACAATGGAAAGACAGTTCAACTGTTTTTGTTTAATGTCAATTAGTGACTGCCTTTATTTTTAAAATAACATAAAACCTAAAAGCTTATAATACATAACATATGAAATCTTAAAGCTAAGCAAATTTGGAGGTATGCGAAAATACACCGCTTAAGGTATCGTATTATTCTGTTCTACTTTTATTGAAAGTATTGCTTGAAACTTTTGCAATATCAAAGCAAAGATTATTGACTTCAGTCAATCACGCAATTGAATTACAGAATATCATTGCAACAGAAAACCTTTTGCAAAGGTTATTGACTTAAGTGAATCACACAATTTAATTACACATTCAGTTGTGTGTCATGCATTTTCACTACAATTGTAAGAGTTTCCTTTGGTTTATTTTTTTTTTTATTATAAAGATATAGCATATACTTACTAAAAATTATTAATAAAAAACTTAATATATTTCCATATATTGCCCAAATTATTGTTATCAATATTAATAAGCAGGACCGGATTATCCGTAAGGCAGTGTAACTGCCTAGGGTCCCGCGCATCGAGAAAAAAAATTTGAAAATAGTTCATCGAGTGAAAATTTAATTTGAAGATTTGTATCCTCAATGACAATATTATTGCTTTACTTTTTTAAACGACTTCAAAAAGGAGGAGGTTCCCAAATTTGTTGGTTTTTTTCTTTTTCTTTAAAGTATGTACATTAAAGAATGATAGAATTACCAGGTATTATTATTCGCTGAAAATCAGCTGGGGATAAACTGTCATTTTGGGCATATAGTGTCAAAATGAAGCGAGTAGGTTCATTAATTCCCTCGGCTGGTGATTCTTCTTGATAAGGCGAGTATAACACTTTATTGAGTTTCTTCCCACATTGTAAAACTTTCAAGATACAGGGTGTTTTACGGTTTTGGTACGTGTTTAGTATTATTGATATAGAATCTATACTACTCACCATAAAATAAAAAATGATATTTTCTATTTTAGAAAAAATATCAACTTTTTTATCAGTATATCAACCACTTTCGTGTCATGTGTTGTAGCGGAACTAAAATTTTAAGATTTTCCAACGAAATATCAACAAATTTTGTATCTTTTCTTTCAGCGGACCTGTTATCATCCAAAGTTACAATTTAGAAAAGAACTGTTGACTAAGTGTATTTTAACATGAAAAACAGAGATTTTAAATTTTGACGATTACAGCTCCGCTAAAACAAAAGATACAAAATTTGTTGATATTTCGTTTGATAATATCAAAATTTTATCTCCGCTGCAGCACATGACACGAAAGTGGTTGATATATTGATGGAAAATTTGATATTTTTTCTAAAATACAAAATATTATTTTTTATTTTATGGTGAGTAGCTTAGATTC
This sequence comes from Dichetophora obliterata, assembly GCA_963920525.1. NCBI lineage: Eukaryota > Metazoa > Arthropoda > Insecta > Diptera > Sciomyzidae > Dichetophora > Dichetophora obliterata. Next base: position 189,030,045 of record OY986435.1, on the reverse strand, counting down.
TAGATCAATAATACTAAACACGTACCAAAACCGTAAAACACCCTGTATCTTGAAAGTTTTACAATGTGGGAGGAAACTCCATTAAGTTTTATATCTGTTGCACCTTGTGTGTAATTCATGCAGCTTTAAATATAAAAATACAGGTGTCCCTATTTATTTTCACATGACTGTATATAGTCTCATAGCGTAAGAACTGTGGGTTTTACGTCAAATCTTTTGATGGCATTTTTGAAGGAAATTATCTGAACTACAATTTTGCTGTAAGCAGATTTTATGTCCGACATAGAGGAGCGGAGATATTGGCGAAACACAGAATTCGGTGAACTTTGAACCCGAATATCTTCTAACGCGTAGATGGTATCATAGGGAACTCATGACAGGTTGTTAATTATGACTTGATTGAGAGGCTTGCATCAAAAAAAATGGAACGTTAATTTTTCGATTTCAGATTAAAAAAAAATTTCTGTGAAAAAAACTACAAAAACCCTCGGGCAAAGTCAGAAGTTATGTCGCAGAAAAAAACCAAGGATGCAGAAAAATTTCTTTTGACTAGGAGTATTTAAAAATATATGAAGCCGGCGAGGTTAAAAAATCGTTCCACTCTAATGTACAGCGATAACTCCTAACGCACTTGTCCGATTGCCTTATTTTTTTGTCAGCAGATAGAGACCTTGAACACGGAGGTGCCCACACGCTCAGAATTCTTGTATTAAATTCTAATAAAAACTGTATTGTATATATGACCACACCAGAATTGCATTAGAATCTAATATATGTCATATATTAGAATTGAATTCTAATCCCATAATACTAAATTCTAATACAGAATTTTTATTAAATATTAATACAAATTGTATTAAATAGTAATACAAATTGTATCAAATTGTGTGAATTAAGATTGTGAGCTTTAGATCAAGTGAGTTTTCAAGAAGGCAACAATAACAACAACAACTCTGTTTAGAGTCAATCACTTAGCTGACTAGATTTGGTTGTGAAAATAGTCACCTTTCAGTTAGAACACTAGCTTCTGGCGAAGCAAAAACTCGTTTCATTTCTATGGTGCATTTCGACAAACAATCGAACACCAATGAATATTGAAATAAATGAAGAAGCAACTAGAACAGATGGCAACCCTTGATTAGAGTTAAGGCGGTGATCTAAAATGGCCTTACTGCTTTGAAGTGTCATATGATTAGTAGCCATACAATTCATGAGAATGAATTAGAGAATCTACACATTCATATGCTAGTTTAAACAGTGAGTTGATCACAGCTTAATCACTCAAAGACTACTGATGAGGAATATGTAGCGATTTCCGAAACAGACTGTCTAGTCAGCTAAGTGATTGACTCTATACAGAGTTGTTGTTGTTATTGTTGCCTTCTTGAAAACTCACTTGATCTAAAGCTCACAATCTTAATTCATGTAATTATTCAATAGATCATAAAAATTAATTGTATCAAATTGTATTAAATAGTAATACAGATTGTATTAAACAGTAATTTTTGTTGCCTCAGCTGTTGTTTTTCCTATGAATTTGCAGTTCTTTTTTATGAATGCTCTTTAAATGTTGTGTATATATATGAATAAGTACAAAAAGGAAGCCGAAAATAAATGGAAATAACTAGTTCTTGCTATTGAAATCGAAAAGTTGAATTTATTTTCAATGTCAAAACTTATTCTTGACAAAATGTATTGTCCTGAAAAGTTGAAAGGAAAAATCAACATTATGGAACATTTATGGAATAAAGCTATAAATCTTTTATATGTTAACTTACTTTTAAAATTCCAAGTGAAATAAAAAGAAAATATTTGGTCAACCAATAACAAAATATTTATTCATTTAAAGTTTCTTTGTTAACATACGGTTTTTCGTTAACAAAAACTATTTCTTTAGGTTTTATTTTGACAATGTCAGATTTCAGAATCAGAACGACAATTTGACAGACCCTTGATATATATTTGTATTATATTTTAAGACAATTTGTATTATAACTTGTATATAACACAATTTTTATTATACTTTAATACAGATAACATTAAATAAATTTTTTAATATACTTGAAAGTATAAGTTTTAATCAAAAATATATTAAAAGATGCATGATTTCAACGCTTGGCTTAAAATTAATTCCAAGATTTCTGAGCGTGCATCTAAAAATGGGTGTTATTGGAGAAAGGAGCTTGAAAATATTAGAAAAACAAAAAATTGTACAGGGGTAGGCACAATTTTGAAAAATTACTGTTAATAAAGTGGCCGATATTAGAGGAAGGAGCGTAGAAAACGCAATAGGAGCGTTCCACGGTCACGTACAGACAAATCCAACTATTTTTTGAGTTCATCGTACAGCCAATTCTAAATTTACACATTGGAAGAGAAGTCTTTTTGTCTAATTAAATAGATTGTAATCTGTTTCTTCATTGTAAGTTCAAAACTTTATTGAATTTTATTAAATGCAAGAAAGCAAAATAAGACATCTACTGTCACGTGCCGGACGGATCCAGTTAACCAATGTTGCAAATCTAAATCCACTCCAGTTAACCAACGTTGTGTTTGATTACAAATTTTAGCGAAAGTAACTAACATAAGGAAGAGGTATTTAAAAGCCAAATTTTTAGTACACTCATGAACATGATTTCGGCGTAAAAAGATTTTAAATAAAGTCCACAGTTTTTTTTTAATATTATATTTACACATCATCACGTGGAGACAAATCACGTCACGTGCCTGACAGACTGACAATGTTTTAGTTTAATTGTGTAATTAAGTAATTAGGTAGTTAAGTAATTATGTAATTTAGTAATTTAAAAACAAAATTTATATATGTGACCTTCTCCGAGAAAAGGGACCTAGTGCGTGATAATGAAGTTTTGAGAAAAACACATTTAAAGTTTCATAACGCATTTTTATCGATTTTCCCATGTTCGTTTTGTACGTTTTTATGGGGTAAATAAATTTTTATCAGAGATCTAACTCATTTCATCTTATTCTACACCCTTTTAGTTACCAGAATCCACTCTTAAGTCCAAACCCGTTTTTTTAACACTAGGTCCCTTTTCTCGGAGAAGGTCACATATTGTTCTTTCTTTGCCTCAACCGTTTTTTTTTCATTATCTTGAGCCAATGCCTTCCATTTTTAATAAAACAAAAAAGTTTACGAAAAATTTACTAAACACTTACTAAACTTTACTTAATTTACTAAGCGAAAAAGAAAAACTATATTTTTTGAAACAGTGCAGAAGATTTGATCATGGTTAATGAGTTAATGTAGAAATTGCTTAAATTTATAAAATTTAAATGTTTTTCTTAGATCATATCATCAAATAATAAGTTTTAGTTTTTTGGTCACTTCTACTTTTCTGTGAAATGCCCCAAAAAATAATTTTAAAAAATATTGTATCTCGAATAATATTGACACTACGGTAGTAAAATTCGTTACACGAATGAGTATGATTTTTATAAAACAAGATGAATAAAGTGGGCGGAATTCGGAAAAGGGCGTGTCGCTATTAGAAAAACACTGTATCTAAGTTAATATTGACATTAAGGTACTGAAATTCGGTGCAAGAGTACCGAAATTTTATGGGGATGCAAATTTCTTCCATTACCTTAACATTTTAGTGATTATGCAAATTTTTTTCATTGCCATTCAAATTTGTCATTGCCACTAAATTATATTAATGCATTTAGGAACTCAGCCTTTTTTTACATATTTGAATTATATGGTGAATTTTTGAGACCAAAGCTTATGTGCAAAATTTGAAGTCATTGCATTAGTTTTGTGGCATTTAGAAAGATTTTACCATTTTGTTAAAGTCACTTTGTATAGGAGGTAGGAGTGGTTTTCATCCCATTTTACCAAATTTCAAATATATGGTGTAAATTTTACTTCAAAGCTAATTTACGAAATTACAAGTCACTACATAATTGTTTGTGGCATTTTTAGAGATTTATTATTTTGATAAAATAACTTTGTATTTTTGCTCATTCTCGAACTTGATCTTCGTTATTTGAATATAAGCAGATATATCATATATCAATACGACAGCTTTAAAGTTGCGGCTGTAATCTTATCGACAGACAGACGCACATGGCGAGTATTTGTAAGAGGAAACAAAGTTATTGTTAAAAAGAGTGAACAATCTGCAGCAAAAATGATGAAACGCATGAACGATGTTGACAAGTTACTACTTTCTTCCTCTGACTTCTTCTTCTTCGCTCACTGCGGCTGCTAGTATTGATATTGGAGACTCTGGAGAAGATGACAACAGTGGTGGAGAATAACAGTGTAGTCTCTAATATTATTACTTATATTATTTTCTATTTTAATACTTATTCTTTTTGTTTTATTAATTTAAAATTGTTTTTTTTTTAATATCAAAATGAATCAACATAAGAAGCGTTTCATCCATTTCGAAATTCAATAAATTTAGAACTTGGTTAAGTAAACTTCCGAGGCTCCCAGATATTTTAGCAGTTCAAGAAACTTGGTTTACTAATAACGATACAGATATTTACAAAATTCAAGGTTTTAATTGTGTACATAGTTGCAGGGAAGACGGTTATGGTGGTACTTCTTTTTATATAAGTACAAAATTAAGGTTTACAGTAAATAATGTTTTAAATAAAGACTTTATTATAATGCAAACTATTCAAGATATTAAATGCGGTGGGAAGCCCCTTCAAGTAAGCTCTTTTTACAGATCTCAAAAATGTAATGCCATAAATTTTTTGGATAATTTAGATAATATAATTTTTTTTTACATGCTCAAAACCCTACTATTTGTGTTGGCGACTCAAACATCGATGTTGCTAACAAAACTAGTTCCTCTGAAGGGCTTATAAATCTGTTTAAAAGTTATGATTTTAGGAATATGCATACTTTAGTAACGCGACCAGAAAGTGAAGCATCGATCGATAATGTGTTTAGTAAAATTCCTGATAGGATAGCAGTCGATTCCATTGAGTGTCCACTTTCGGATCATAATTTGCTGTGTTGTAAATTTAAGGTTGATCACACACAAGATACATTTATAGAAAGCACCTCTTATTATATCAACTACAACCTTTTTAGAACGAATCTTAAGGAAAATTTACGAAATTGTGACTATACTGATCCCTCTTTATTAACCGCGGAGATTATAACAGGTATAAATAACGCATCAGTGTTTAGCACAACTAAATCAGTTACCAAGAAGTTATGAAGATACGAGATGACACCTTGGGTAAACGGGAATCTGAAAGCGCTTATAGAACTCAAATCAAAGCTGTTAAAGCTGAAAAGAAAGTATCCCATGGATAGTTTCGTTGCTGAGAGATTGAAGAGGCTAAGCCGTGTTATAAAGTGTGCACTAAGAAAAGCAATGAACGATTACTATTCAGCCAATCTGCAAGAAACTAATCGAGACCCAAAACGAACCTGGAAATTTATCAACTCCATTCTTGGTAGGAGTAAGAAAAAGCAAATACCAACAATTTGTGATGGAGGATTGTCATTAAGCAATGATCTAGAAAAAGCCATGGGTTTAAATAGGTATTTTTTGAGTCTGTCGTTAAGCTTCGAAATGAAGTGGAGCAACAAGATGGTGATCATTTTAACCTTTTAGGAACAGCATCACAAGTACAAAATAGTTTCATTTTGAAAAAAATTAATTTATCTCAATCAGAAAAAATTATAAGGCAGCTTGATGCAAAAAAAAGTCCTGGAAGCAATGGTATAACACCGAGGTTGTTGTATGAATGTAATGATTATATTTCACCACTTTTAACAAACATTTTTAATAACATGGTGGATTTTTCAAAGTATCCTGCGGCACTTAAGACACACAAAATAGTACCAATCCCAAATATAAGTTGTGCACATACGATAGAAGATTTTAGGCCAGTGGCACTTTTGTCAATAATAGATAAAATTTTTGAGAAGGTGATAAGTGAGCAAATAACAAAATATTTAGATACTGAAAATGTTATCTATTCTCATCAATTCGAGTTTAAAAAAGGCTCTAGTACAGAAGAAGCCATAGTGAGCGTAATAAACCTTATATGTGATGGCTGGGATAGGGGATATTCTGGGGTAGCAGGGATGTTTTACGATTTTAGTAAAGCTTTTGATTTAGTTGATCAGGAAATCTTGCTGCAAAAACTTCATCTTCTCGGTGTTCGAAATCAGGAATTGACTTTTTTCGGAAGTTTTCTTTCAAACAGGAAGCAATATGTCCAAGTTGGTGATGACAAAAGTAATTTAGTTTCTGTTAATTGCGGGGTTCCTCAGGGCAGCGTTCTTGGCCCCTTGTTATTTAAATCTTCTATATATATAAAAATGGATGTATGTATGTGGGTATGTGGGTATGTGGGTATGTGGGTATGTGGGTGGGTATGTGGGTGGGTATGTGGCTATATCACGTATAGACTCCAAAACCGCTGAACCGATCTTTATGAAATTTTCAGGGAACATAAAGCCACATCTTGAGAGTGTTCCTGTAACGATTGGAGAAGGGGGCGTGGTACCTCCCATACAAGCCAAATTTGCTCCATCGATCACAAACAAAAAAAAAGAAAAATATCTCACGGTTTCAATCGTAAAAAACTAAGATTTGGGGATTTTGTTCAAATGGTTACTGTCGGTAACTGTACAAAAAATGGGCGTGGTCGTTATATAAATACGCCCACTTTTTCGAAATCATGGCAATTCCGGAGTTCTGCACATTTTTACAGTAAAACTTGCTCTTTAGGTGCTCCAAGAGCCGAACACAATTTATAAATGTTTTCACGCCCACTTTTAACACCCACAAATCAATATCTATATATATATAAAGCAAAACGTTGTGTGTCTGGCTGTGTGATGTCTATAGACTCCAAAACTACTGAACCGATTGACCTGAAATTTTAGCAGTCGATTTGTTTCAGGTACGAGATGGTTGAGGAAAAAAATTTGCCACACCCCCCTTTTACCGCCCCCAAATCAATAAAAATGTTATATTTCAGTCGGTTTGGGTCGTATATGGCTAAAATTTTGTAATTTAGTATGTACGGTTACTGTCGACAACTGTCCTAAAAATGGGTTTCCACGCCCCCTTTTACCGCCCACAAATAAATTAAAATGGTTTATTTCAGACGGTTTTGGTCGTATAAGACTTAAATTTGTTACTTTGGTTTGTGAAGTTACTGACAGTAACTGTACGAAAAATTGGTTTCCATGCCCCCTTTTGCGCCCACAAATCAGTGAAAATGCTATATTTCATGCAGTTTTGTCCGTATGAGACTAACATATGATACTTAAGTTTGTATGGTTACTTTCGGCAATTGTACTAAAAAAGGGCGTCAGCGCTATATAGCCACACCCACTTTTTAAGAAACCATCAAAATTGACTACTGGGTTGATTGAGCTAAAATGTTGGCTTAGCTTGTACGGTTACTGTTAGCAACTGTACTAAAAATTGGTCTCCACGCCCCCCTTTTACCGCCCGCAAACCAATGAAAACGTTTTATTAGTATTAGACAAAAATTTTGTAATTCAGTACATATGGTTACTCTCGGCAAGTGCACTAAAAATAGGCCTGCCCTACTTTAGTTAAACTCACTTTTCGGGGAGTTAGCGTCCAGTGAAGTAAAGTGCGCCAGGCTTAACCTAAATTGAGCTGAAATTTGGGCAGTCGATTTGTTTCGATTACGAGATGGCTCAAGGGAAACATTTTACCGCACCCCTTTTTACCGCTTGAAAAACAACAAAAATGCTATATTTCGCACGGTTTTGATCGTATTAGACTAAAATGTGGTTATTTAGTGCACATGGCTACTTTCGGCAGCTGTACTGAAAATGGTAAATATATTTGACATTTCTTGACATTTTTGTGTATAGCAGTAAGGCGGTCTGTGGCAGAACAACGTTTGCCGAGGAGATAGATTGTTCCTGTGAGGTTTGGTAACGTTTGGACGAGGGGGCGTGGTTCCTCCCATACAAGCCAAATTTGCGCTATCGACCACAAACCAAATAAGGGATATATATCAGACGGTTTCGATCGTAAAAACTAAGATATTATCATTTTGTTCAGATGGTAACTGTCAGTAACTGTACAAAAATAACTTTTTCGTCGCAATATATATACGCTCACTTTTTCGAAATCATGGCAATTCCGGAGTTCTACACATTTTTATACTCAAACTTGCTGTGTAGGTGCTCCAAGAGGCAGTCACGATACATAAATGTTTTCACGCCCACTTTTAGCGCCCACAAATCAATATCTGTACATATAAAAATGAATCGTGATTTGTTCGTATGCTTAAAACTTGAAAACGACTAGACCAAATAGGATACTTCCTTCTACTGGTTTATTCGTAACTGCTACGCAAAGGTTTAGGAAAAAGTAATGCCACACCCCTTTTATCGCCCACAAATCAATAAAAATGCTATATTTAAGAAGGTTTTGGTCGTATTAAATTAAAATTTGGTAAATAAGTTCTTATGATGACTGTCACTAACTTTAATAAAAACGGGCGTTGTCACACTTCATCTACGCCTACTTTTGGAAATATCACAATACTCCGAAACTATTGGTCCGATTGAGCTCAAATTTTGTAAGTGGCTTTGCTTTGAGTACGAGATGGTTTAAGAAGAAATGCCACACCTTCTTTTACCTCCCATTAATATAAAAACAATTTGTGTTATCGAATAGCGTTATGGGTTGCACAGCTTAGAAATTCGGTATTCGACCACAATTACGACGTACCGTTTCAGTGATGAAATTTTATGGGAGTTGGACAAGGGGGAGGGGCACCTCTCATACAACCTAAATTGGTGATATCGAATAGCTTTGAATTTATAGGAATTCAGCTTTGGAATTCAGTTTTTGACCTCAATTTACACATGCAGTTTCAATGATTTTTTTTTATGGGCGTTGGACAGGGAGGCCTGACATCTCCCTTACATCCCAAATTTGCAATATCGAATTGCTTTGAAGTTATAGGTTGACAGCGTAAGAAATCGGTATTCGACCTAAATTTATACATGCACTTTCATTTCTTACATTTTATGGGCGTAGGGAAAAGGGGAGTGACACTTCCCATACAACCCAACTTTGTGCTATCAAATAGCTTTGGAGTTATAGGTCGCACAGCATCGGAATTCAGTATTTGACCAAAATTTACGCATGCAGATTTACTGATAAAATTTTTTAGAGTTTGTCGGGGAGCGTGGCACCTCCAACTTAACCCAAATTTGCGATATCGAATAGCTTTGGAGTTATAGGTAACTCAGCCTCGGAATTCAGTATTCGACCTCAATTTACACATACAGTTTCATTGGTTAAATTTTATGGGCGTAAGGAAAAGGGCAGTGGCACCTCTCATACAACCTAAATTTGTGCTATCGAATAGTTTTGGAGATATATGTCGCACAGTTTTGGAATTCGGTATTCAACCTCCATGTACACATGCAGTTTAATTGATTACATTCTATGAGCGGTGATCAAGAGGGCGTGGCACTTCCTATACAATCCTAATTTGTTATATCGAATGGCTTTGTGGATATAGGTCGCACAGTCTCGGAATTCAGTATTCTACCTCAATTTAGACATGCTGTTTAACTGATAACATTTTATGGGCGTTTGAATAGGGAGAGTGGCAGCAACGCGCCGGGTTTCAGCTAGTTATATATAAATGATATTAAAAACTTAAGTCTAAATGGACAACTTATCATGTTTGCGGACGATATATGCCTATTTTATCCTTATAAACATCACGCAGTTTTAAAAGTACAAATTGAACATGATGCGGCTTTGATTGCTGAATTTGCTCGGCTAAATAAATTAGTTTTAAATTCAAATAAAACTAAGTTTTTAAGGTTTAAGCCACGCAGATCAAGAACTGATGATTTGCTTAGTGTGTATGTTGAGGAAAAGGAAATCAAAGAATCGAATACTGTTAAATATTTGGGATTGAATTTGAGTAGCAACCTTTCTTGGGGTGATCACATTGAGTTGCTTAAATCTAAAGTATCATCCGCAACTGGAATTCTTTTTAAATTTAAAAACAAACTTTCTAATGGAGTTAAACTTTTAATATATCAATCTCCAATCCATAGTCATTTGACAAATCTTCCTGTTAAATATGCACAAAAAAAGACTCAAGAATTGAAATTGTTACAATCTGCTCAAAATCGTGCTTTAAAAATAGTGTATAATCTCCCATTGAGGTATTCCACGTTAAGTTTATATAAGAAATATGCGAAAACTGTTTTTCCGATTTATGGGCTTTATAAAAAAACAGCTGCTAGTTTTCGTTTTTAAGACACTACATGGCGTTGGCTATCATGTTTTACAATTTCACCAAAATCAAATCAATTTTAATACAAGGACTAGCATAAATCTTAGAACTGTTAGATGCCAATTAGAGACCTCAAAGCAACGCGTAGAATATGCTTGACCCTACGAATTTAACAAGCTGCCAAGTTCTATTAAAAAGTACTTCTATTAAAAAGTATGGATTTTTAAGTTGGCAGTTAGCCTATTTAAAGTTATTTTGGCGCTGAGGCATTTATTTTATTTTATTATTAGTTTTGTACTCTTGGATTACAATGAAAAAAAAAAAAATCGACTCAGGATGTCATGCTGACCAGGAATACCTCTGCCTTATACTTTTCTATATCTGCCACGCATCCTTACCAGCGTTATAAACAGAGTGACAAAGTAAATATACCCCTGACAAAGTACGGGTAGGGGTATTAGTAGCGTTATGAATACTAGTATGAATACTAGTATCGCCTGTGGTCGAAATTCGACCAAAGTTTCGAGAGAAAGCAACAGTTTTAGAGATATCGTCATAACCTTTATATCAAAATTTTTCAGAATTTACTATTTGTAAAATAAAAAATAGATGCGTCGTTGGACACACGAGAGGAGCGAAGCTTTTTCACAGTTTCATAGATTTGTTAATTTATTAGTTTTTTTTTAATAAAATAATTTTTAAATTCAAAAATTTAAAATAACATCAAATTAATTAAAAAAACACAAGTTATAATCACACCAGCAAATTTTATTACATATCATTATTATTTTATTTTATTACATATTACATCCATTTTGAATTATTTTTGTAAATGTTTTTTATTATTATCGAATTTTATTAATGAAATTTAGGGGTTTATGATAACTAAAATAGCAAACGTATGGTATGGATAATATGTCGGCGATATATCTAGAAAAAACTGCATCAATAGTTGTTCCTAATCATGTTGTACAAATATTTGGATCGCTTATTATTTGTAAATTATATTTATCAAAAAGGAATTGTTTAAGTGCCTTTGAGGATTCATGTCTAAAATCGCAATTAAAATCTCCACCAAAACCAATTAGCATTTTGTGATAATTTTTACCCAGTTCAATGGAACCTGCTTCTGCAGAACATACTTCTCCAATTTTTGAAATATCAGCGGAAAAATTTTGTAGCTGAAGTCTGTTTAAATATATTGAAATATCCCCAGTGACTGTATTGTACTTATATTAATTATAATTGTGATAAATTGCAACTCCTCCAGAACGACAACTATTTCTCTGAAATTGAGATATACAAGCGAAATTAGTGATATCGATACTTTCATCATTTTTCATTTTTGTTGCTGATAGCAATATAATATCACAGATTTGAGTTATAGAATCGGTAAGATCTGGAGAATGCGCATGGAGACTCTGACAATTCAAAGTCATTGTAGAAAAGAACTATTTGCTCTCTATCAAATTTTTTATAGTAATACATTAAGTTTCCAATTTGTTAAGAAAAAATCTTGAAAATTCTCGAATTAAATCATTTCACCTTCCATGATGAAATATACAATAAATTGATCAGGGTTTGTGATAAAAATTCCGTCAATACTAGTAACACGAGATAAAGCGACGTAGAGTAATTGCAAGGAATGCTTTTTGTCATATTCGTAAACAATCTGCGAATGATCCACCCTGTGACATATGAATAGTTACACCATTGCAGGAATTAATGGAAAATGATTTCTTGTAACTGTGATTGTTTTATTTTTATTAAGAGGTATGCTACTGTTTTTTCGTAGAATTGGCACAGCTCTTCTTCCAACTTGAATCGATTGATCATCAGCAGAAGCTTTCATTCTTGCTTTCTGACCAATTTTAGACTCATCGAATTCCTGCCAAACTTTTTTAACCTGGTCATTCTGGTCAATTTCAATGTGCACTAGTTTACCAATAGCCCCATTTGCCAAACTATCGCTAACATTAATATTTGTTGTTATTAGATAATGTTTATTGATGACAAAAACAATTTCAGAAGGTAAACCACCTGTATCGATGACTTTGAAATTATGCAATTTTTGTTTAAATGCTTGTAATTGTTCATTATTTTTATTGCGTTCTGTTGCGCGTAATACTATGTTCACACACAGGCCGAAAAGCCGCTTTTCAGCTAAAAAGTCTCTTTTCAAAAAAAAGATTTCACACTGAAAAAATTACTTTTCGTTTGACATTCAACTTGTAGTAATATGTTTGTTATTATTGCGCTTTGCTTAATTCTTTTTATTGTATTAAATAAAATTATTTTAAACCACATTATCAAATACTAAATACATTATTCTTACCTGTATTTAATAGTAAAATTGTTTATTTTGGCTTCCGCTGCATTTAGCAAGAGCCCATGTCGCTGGCCATTCTATGTCGCTGGCATATATATGTATATTTTTCCGTGCACCACGAAACTCTTCTGCCTTCTCCTCCCACAGCTCGACCTATATTGCCTCATGCAGCTCCCCAGTGGGCAAAAGCAGGTCTTTGAAGCGCTTCTAGCAGGCCATCATATGGAATTCTTAGCCCTTCCGTGCTCGTTTCCAAGCCCATAAGCTTTTTATATGAAAAGAGAAAAATTTCTAGGCCTTCCGCTCTCGCGACTCTAAAGAAGCCTGCTAGAAGCCCTTCTTTAGAATGTACATTAGAAAGAAAAGCAATATAAATATCAACTTGAAATAAAAAAACTCTTGACAAATTCCAGACTTGAACCAACGTCCTCTCAGCTGGCGGTCTGGCATCTTACCCATTCGTACACCTCAGTTGTTAATAAATTTTAGCTTATTTTGCATCAAATCAAATGAAAGTAAGTTTTCGGGAGCGCGGGTTCGCAACCCAGCTGGGCCCAAAAAAAAAACTTTTTTTTTGTTTTTTTTTTTTAAATCTAATTTTTTTTACAAATTTTTCTGTCCATTTAAAAATTTTTTTGGAATTTTTTTGTAAATTTCTTCATACAAAAATAATAGAAAAGACTTAGAATTTTTCCATATAAAAGTTTTCATATAATGCGATATGCAATGTGTTAGATTTCGGAGACCTGGGTTCGCATCCCAACTCGGACAAAAAAAATAGTTTTTTTTTTGTTTTTTCTTAAAGATTTGATTTTTTTTTAATTGATCTGATCATATATAATTTTTTAAAAATTTTTTTAAAAATTTTTTATATAAAATAACAGGAAAATACTCCAAACCTTCAAAAGGTAGGCCTTACAGAAGCACTCATCAATACAGCGATCATGGAAGGTATATTGACGCCAATAAGAGCACTACTAGCATGCATTCTTTTGCGTATCGCTAGCTAAAATGCCCACTGGGTCACTCCATTGTTCTTTGTATTTTTTTTTATCCAATACAACAAATAAAATGTCCAATTGGAGTTTGACCAAATAAAAAATATCAGCAGACAAACGAAACGCCAAATATCAGTGACATCTTGGATTTTAGTAATAGATTTTAACAAATAGTCTGTTCAACAACTAAAATCAGGGTTGTTTTTTAGCTTTTCAGAGTTTTTTCATTTGGCAGTTCTTCTATGGCGAAAAACTTAATATCATGCAGCTTTTCAGCTAAAAAGCCATTAATGTCCGATTTTCGGCTTTTCGGCGTTAGTGTGAACAAGTTATTAGATAGAATTATTAAATAAATCTACAGAAGCATTACTAAAAAATAGTCTTATTCCATTTGGACACAGGTGGCTCTGTCAGATTCCTTCGTAAAAAATCGACTCTCTATTAAATGTAACTCGTTTTGCTCAAGTTTTTTACCATCACCAATCTTCGTTACCAATGACGAAAACTGTTTATTACTTTGCCGCATAACTTGTGTCAATTCATAAAATTTAAGTTCCTGATTTTGTTGTTTGGATAGCCAATACACGATCCTTTTGATCTGCACCATAGCTTCACGCATTCAAATGAAGGATAGCTAATGCACAATCCTTTAATAGATTCTTGTCATCTATGCAACATAGCTTCAGTTAATACTTAATATTAAATAAACTCTCATACTCAAACGAAAGTTTTTGGATCAGTCGGTACCCACCAGGAAATGTGAGCATTACCGGATGTTACCACGAAACATTCCATGGAATGTAGAAAGCATTCCCCATTGTTACACACTCCATTGCTTTTTTAACATAGCATGTCATTGGAGGGAAACATTCCTCCCCGCTGTGTTAAAAAGTCATGTGGAAACATTTCTCTCCGCTGTCCTCAAAAGTGAATTGGAAGCAGTCCTCTCCCCTGTTTTAAGAATTAATGTGGAAACATTCCTCACCCTTGTTATGAAAATGGATTCGGCCAGGATTCGAACCCGGGACCCTTGAGCGAGAGTCGAGCGCGCTACCATTAGACTATCGAATTCTACAATAAGTGGCTAGAAAACAATGATATTAATATTTTCTTTTGTCATTGCTTGGCAATAAATAAAAGCTTCCACATGCATTCTTAAAGAAGCGGTTTGGAAACAATATTAAGCTTCCAAAAGATGCGATGGGGAAACAATATAAGTACAAAACTACCCTTAAGCTTTCAAAAGATACGGTGGGGAATGTTTTTTTATCACTTTAAGATGGAAGCCTTCCGATTTTTCCTGGAGGGTAGTGTAAAGGACTATCAATCGATAGGGCACGAGTTCAATCCTCATTGCTGACAAAGAAATATTTTTATTAATTTTATATTGCCTTGTTACAATCGACACAAAAAGCAACAACAATGCTAAGAAAAAGGTGTATGGAAAAAGTGTCGTTTTTCAGATTTCACTCAAGCAAATCACAAAACGAGGCGTAAAAAGCTTCGCTTCAAAAAATATTTTTTTTCCAACCCGGTCACGCTACAGATCGTCTTTCTGCATTATATAATTTTTATTTGCATGAAACCGTTATTTTCTCTAAAAATTCAGTCATTAAAAGAAATCAAAATATCACATATTCAAAACTGAAGCAATGACCTTTCGTTTGGTGTATAATTTGTTTAACTTTTTTGTTTTTTTTTTTTTTTTGCTAGGTATTCATACTGGATTGAACAGTAAAACCATATGGTCTCTTGTTTTTGACTAATCGTTCAGTTTGAGTATGCAGTTTTGAGGTACTCATGGTCAAAATAAGATTCACCGACGAATTTATCGATATATCGATTAGTTATCGATGTTTTTTCTTGCTAAACGTTCATTTCATCATAAAATCTCTATAATGTTATCACTAGAGAAGATTAAAATATGCACAATAAAAGTCGATTCTCAGCGCATTAAGAAGCTCGAAAAATCGTTGAAATACTCTCGATAATATGCTCGATACTACTACTATAAAAGTTAAAATAAAACAAAATTTGGAACATTTCAAGAATAGCGACAACTCTAATTTTTATTTTATTTTTTGTAGATTATATGGATTTTGGCCTCCTTACTCCAAATCTGAAAAAATTGCAGGCCGCTCACAATTGGTTTAGAAGTTATAGGCCTGCAAAGTTTTAAAAAATTGCCTACACATCTTGCTATTTTTTTAAATTTTTCAACAAAACTACGCTTTATAGGTATCAGGTAAAGGTAATTAAAGTTCCTATTCAACAAGGTATCAAACATTAAAATCTATTCATAACTTTTAAAGATATAAACATTTTTAATGTAGTGCTTTCGTAAACGGGAAACCACTAGTTTTGGAGGCCTATAACTTCTTAACCAATTGCGAGCGACCTTAAATGTTTCCAGATTTGGATTAAGGAGTTTAAAATCCGTATGATCCAACAAAAAACTATTAAAAAAAATAGTTGTGTATACAGCGTGAATCAAAATAACTTTCGCACTTGTTTTATGCCATTAATCAAAAGCAATGTGTAAACTTTATTGAAGAAAAATTTTTATTTTTTATTTAAGCATTCTTTATAACTCTTCATCATTTAGTTCGAATCTTTCATCATTAATCTATATATATAAAATAGGATGTGTGTATGTATGTAACGTATGGACTCCAAAACAGCTGGGCCGATTTTGATGAAATTTTCAGGTAATGTTCATCTTGGTACGGTGGGTAACATAGGCTATATTTGGACCCGATAGGTGGCGCTGGGGTGGACTTATATCGAAAATTTGAATTTATGGACCAATTTAATCGGAGGGCATTCCTTCAACAGAATTAAAACATGGCAAATTTGCTCTGCAACATCTTTGAACTATTTTTGCCTTTTGTGCTGGAAAAGAATCTTTCTGAAAACAAAAATAACCCTCTCTGTAATTTTGCTTGGCATGCCGCATAAGATAGTTCTTTAAAAAATGTTTTCAGTAATATTCCGAATTATTTTAACGCCTTTTTTGATAAGAAGAAGGGGCAATTTGCCTTTTTCAGAGAAAGCGCTCCAAACCATGATTGACGAAACATTTTGAAATCTTTCAATGGTTTTTTTTTTCTTTAGAAATATCTGCTATGCAAGCTGCGTACACTCTATCATTTTGCGAGTTGTGGCTTGCTGGCAAAAATAAGAGTTTTTCGTCGAAAAATATGATACTGCAACTGTCGTGCTGGCGAAGGATCTGTGCACTTATTTCCTTTCGCAATATTATTATTATTGACAAAACTTTTGAAAGGGTTCATGCAACAAGTGTACAATTAATGCCGGAGTCGTAAAACAACAACATTGTTTTCCAGTGTTGCTTCTTTTTGAGTAATTAGTATTTATATAGGTGCAACAGTTACTTTGATTCACGCTGTAATTTTTGAATTATGTCCAAAATTTTTTGTAACCGAATACATATTTTCAACCTTATAAATTTATAAAAGGGAATTACATTTGTCTCAAGCGTTTTAACATTTCAAATGTCTTTCCTTGGCATTAGGGAGTCCAATCACGAAATCTTTTTTCGATTACGGGATTAGTTCGGGATTAAACAATTTATGAAGTAAATAAATAAATACTTTTTAATGCAATTTTTGAAGTGAAAACTTCTTTAGGCGCGTTGAACGATTTTGGCATAGGGTAAATCTTTGGTTTGCGTCATCGTGATTTTCCGAGTAACTCTCGTCATCAATGCATGGCAGAGCATGGCAGAATAACCAAGTAGAAAGCAGAGAAAATCGAGCTAGTTGTCAAAATCAGCTGTTCATCTCGAGTTTCTTTATGTTCACGTTTTGCAGTTGATTTTGGTTAAACTTGTTTTTTGCTTGTTTGCAAATTGAACACTTCCTCGGCATTTTTTAGTTTTATTTACACTGTTTTTATAATATTTTCATTCAAATTAACACAAACTTAACAAACGTGTCCGCACTATTTACAATTTGAAAAGCAAAAATATGTACTAAACAAAATGAAGTTTTTCTTATAGCATAAGATGAAAAATTGTATTAGTTTTTAAATAAGTATAAATTGATAAAAACGGTTTCATTAGTTTCATAGTCATAGGCAAAATTCTGTAGAAGAAATTTCTTGTTTTTTCGACAAAATGAATTTTAAGCCAAAAAGCCTTTAAACCGTTTGCGCGACTATATTAAAGTGTTATATACCAAAATTCATGTTTTTAAGAGTAGAATCAGAAATCAACGTGTCCCGAAAACTTTTCGAAAAAGTCAAAAAAATGGAACGGTCTAATGAGGGGGGTCCCCTTTTAACCCGAATGCTTGCGAATACTCGACGAACTGATTGCGGCGAAGGCAATTACTGCCTAATAAAAAACGGTATTAGCCTTTAACAGCGTACTATCAAGCGAAAAAAAATGCCGCTGTCTGTTAGTTGTCAAAAAGCTCAATAAGGGTATTCAGGCCCGTAGAGAGCCCAGTTCGGGCCCGGGGGGTTACAGCATACTGGCCCCTCTGAAAATGTTTTTAACACATAAAAATTAATAAGAAAATAAAACATGGCGAAAATTATTATTTAGTTCTAAGCTATTATTTATTTTCCATAGTTATCTTTAAGCCATGCACCATGACAAGTGAAACATATTTATTTATTTATTTTTATTTTATTTATTTATTTAATTAAATGTAAGCGCTTGCAAGAATAAACTTATAATTAAGCACCGATTACATATATGGCGATAATATCAACACAAAAATATGAGATATAAAACATAATCTTGAATAAAATTTAAAGTTAAAATTACATATCGGAAACAGTTAAAACATTAACAATTTTTTAAAATTGAACCAAAGGTAACAACTGAGATTTATAACAAATATAAATAATAAGACAATCAAAAAACTAAAAAAAAGGGGAAAAATTAAAAGTATAAAATTAAAAGGAGATTAAAGGAGAGAAAAAAAAAAAAAAAAAAAAAAACGAAATAATATAGCTTAAGTTAAAGGGAGGACAAATAATCTGATAGCTTAGATTTAAACAAGGTTGCATTGCAAATACGCTGTAAAGAGAATGGAAGCGAGTTCCAAAGACGTATAGAATTAACAAAAAACTGCCGTTCTGATGCCTAGCAGGCGTGTCTGGGTTGAACCAAGTTGTTACCGCGCTGAGATCTTAAAAATTTTAATTTTTCATATAAATAAAGAGGTTCCTTAGTAAAAATGATTTTATGCAAGAAGACTAACGCCTTCATGTTCAGGACATGGTCAAAAGTCAAACCGAATATTTGTTTTGCATACTGTGATATGTGGTCAGTTCGTTTAAGTCCGAAGACATAACGAGCGATGTTGTTATAAGCAACGTTCAGCTTGCGCTTACTTGCAGAGTCACAATATGCGAAAATTTCAGATCCATATAGTACGGTGGGAACGAAGATTTTTCCCACTGTGATATTGACATGATTTGTCCAATTCAAGGTACTGTTGAAAGTAATGCCCAAATTTTTTGCCGACTTCACGACCTCAATACATGATCCGTTTAGTATGACTTCAGGTAGAGTTGAAGTGAAATTATGTTTCCTAGCTATAACTAAACATTTTGACTTGTTTGGATTGAGGCATAAACCATTAGCAGAAGCCCAATCATGAATTTTACGTAAATTTTCATTCAAACTTGCGACACAATAGTGAACATCAGACTTGCGACAGCTAGTATACAATTGCACATCATCAGCGTACATTTGTATGCCACAACTATGCAGAATAGAGGGTAAGTCATTTATATAAACTGAGAATAAGAGCGGACCCATTATAGATCCCTGAGATACTCCACGGCTCACACTTAAAAAACTTGAGGTCGCGCAGCCGATATTCACTGCTTGTATTCTATTAGCAAGGTATGAACTCATTAGTCGAGTGGCTGTTTCGGAAAAATTAAACATGTAGGACAATTTTGAACATAAAATTTGGTGATCGACCGTGTCGAAAGCTTTCGAGTGATCTAGAAGAATCAAAAAAGTAACTTCATTTTGATCAAGATTATTTCGTATTTCGTCGGACACGTCTAGTAGAGCAGTTACGCAACTATGTTTTGGTCGGAAACCTGATTGTCTATCAGTTAAAAGTTTGTTACACAATAAATATTTGTTTGTCTGTTTGTACATAAGTGATTCAAAAACTTTCGATAAATATGGCAAAATTGCTATTGGGCGGTAATCGTTTCCAGTTTTAGGAATGGGAATTATTTTGGCTTGTTTCCAAATAGCGGGGAATTCTGATTTAGTTATTATTGTGTTAAAAATGTGTTTAATAAATGGTAGCAGTACGGGTAGAAGTGCTTTGAAAAACTTTGGATGAATTCCATCGAAACCGACAGCATTAGATTTGATTTCTAAGCAACTTCGCACTATCTCGGCATCTTCAACACGTTGGAAGCTAAAAGATGAGTTTGCGCTATTTGATCTTTGAAGGTAATGGTTGAAGTTACCATTTGGCATCGGCATGGGAATATCAATAAATTTATTATTTAGATCCTCAACATTTACGATGGTATCAATTGGCGGAGAAGTTCCACCAACTCCGATTTGCCGAATTATGCTCCACTTCTTTTTGCAGTCTATTGCCGAACTAAATTTAGTTTCATAGTATTAATATGTAAACTTGGCAACCTTCACCGCCCTGACTACATCTTTTCTATATGTTCGGAAAATAGTATATCGTTCTGGTGTTTTAAGACGCTTCCATTGGCTGTATGCTACATCACGTTTCTTGATTAGACTTTTAATCGAATTTGAAAACCAGGGCCTATCATTATGTTTGAGTACTTTAGTTTTAAGTGGGACGCATTTTTCAAACAAAGTGTTGACATTAAGTTGTAAGAAATTCAACTGATCATTAGCTGATAGCATGGAAAAAATTTCAGTCCAGTCGATAAGATTTAGCTCTACCTGGAGTGAATTATAATCAACATTTTTAAAATCGCGATAAGTAATTTTTTGTTCAGGTACAACCAGCTGGAAATCATAGCAGAGGAAAATTAGGTCGTGTTTGGAAAAAACTGGAGCAGAAAGTTGGTCATAGAGTCAAACTTTGTCACTATCGCCGACAAAAAAGAGGTCTAGCAAAGTATTACGACTTTCGGAGAAATGCGTAGGTTTAGTGCAGTTAGGCGACGTAAGACCAAGAGAACACATGTCTTCAGCTAAACGAGTTTCTACCAGTAGATCACTATTGAAATCACCACATATAATAATATCATCAAAAGAGTTTGCCACCGACTCTATTTTTAGTAACAAGTTTTCTGAATTTGTATTGCGATTTGGCCTATAGACTGCGCCAACAAGCAGTTTCCTCAATTCATAAATAACTTCAACAAATAAAAACTCAATGTCATCATGTAGATTTGATTTACTAATATAATTGCATTTAATACCATCTTTAACAAACATTGCAACACCACCAGCATGAGACTCTCGATCCGCCCGAATCATTCTGTAGCCCTTTACACTAAAGACAATATCCTGTATCCTGTATCCTGTATCCTGACAATATTCTATTGTCGTTGTTGTTGTATTAATTGTCTCTATCTAACGGCAACTTTTCTATGTGACACTCTATGTGACATTCTATGTGACACACTATTATAACAATATTTTTATTCTGCGTTTTTATTCTTTTTGTTTATTCAAATTTATTTTTCTTGCTTTGGCAGAGGCAAAACAATCAATAATTACATTAAAATTTATTTTTTTTTGCTAACTCGGACTCTATATTTAAAATTTTCTGTAACTTTTATAAAATTTTTAAAATTAGTTGATGATCGAATAATTTTACCTTCAAACGATTTAAATTTTTTGTAACGTAAAAGATATTTGGTATACTTATAACCAGAAATTTCTGTTATATGTCCAAAGAAACTGTTTTTTTAATAAAATACAAAATGTATTTTATATATATAATTTGAACTATTTAAATATACTCGTATTGCGGATTTTAAGAAACTGCTCTTCTACAGTAATGAAATTACCAAAAAAATCAAACACTTTAAAATGCTACACCTATTTGTCAACAAATTTAAGAAATTTTAAAAATATGAAAAAATGTAAATTTGGGTAATTATGTAGAAACTTGTGACTAAAACAAATGGATTTATTTATTGGAATTTTATTTTTCAAAAAAATTTACATTTGGTTTCTACGCTATAGAGAATTTAACCATAAAAAAGTTATTTTTACAATAGTGTCATTTTTGTCATTAACAAATTTCTATGATTATATGCATAAATATCTTCATTACTTTCAAACTAAGTAAAATTTTTACGATCAGAAATATTTAAGGAATTTTCTAAAAATTTTATACCATATAGAATACCATGTACAAGACATCTTCAACGTTTAAAAAAACGTAGCTTTTATTATTTCAAAATTAAACTAATGCCAATATTTTTGTCGTATAAATAAAGAAAAAACTTACCTCTAAATAAACGGAAGTTGGTTTTGTATTGAACTTATTTTTTCGACAAATATTCTTGTCAGCACAGCACGAATAGTAAACTTACAATTAACTGCAGTCCTTTTCTCGAACATTTTTGATTTCTGGGATCTGTTTTTTCTTGCATATTGTAATATTCACTCGCAATATTACATACCCGGCAGAAATTAAGGCCTTGATGAAACTTAAAGCTGACAACACTAATGAAACATGCAAGACTTGTGTTTTTAGCCAAAAACAAAAACGTTTATTTTTGATGAGATAGGTAAGAATGACAAGAAATAAGGTAGACATTTTGAAATTAATTTTTTGAAGAGTTTGCTACTTTAATAAAAAATTGTTGCATTAGCAGTAGATTTGCAAATTTTAAGTAAGTTAACAAGTAAGTTTAAGTAAGTTAACAAGGATATATTATTTTTGTATCTCATAATAATTATATAGCTTATCTATCAGTGAAACCCTTAATTTATTCGTAACTTAAAGAGGAATGTTTTAAATAAAACATGGCAACTCTATTTAAAAATAACTCAACTGATGCAATGGTATTTTATTGGATGAGTCGTTTTAAAGTTAACCTTGAACGCAATATACAGTGTGTCAAACTTGCAGATACTAGAATAAAAGTTTTACGTATAAAATTTATCCATACATGTTAAAATGTACTCATACGTTTTCAATGTTTTATTGAATAAGGATAACAGACACATTTTCATTATCTTCATAACATATCGCAATAGAATATTTTGAATAATTTTTATTTGTAAAAACTACGAAGTGGATAGTAAATTTTTTTAAAATATTAGCTATTTGATATGAATAATTTCTGATAGCTAATGTTTTATATTAGTTTAAAATAAACTTTATATTTTATATAATGGATAACTTTTCAAACTTTCACATAAAAAATATACGCATTTTATTTGTCAAATATTCCACTGTGATCAGCTTTGAGCTTTAAGTGTATTAAGTTCTTATGAATGTTTTCATTACTTTTAACGTTGTGCCCCAATAGGAAATGAAAACATATTTCTAAAATGAAATGAAGCATGCACTTTTGAAATTCGAGCAAAGGAAGGTGTTCAAGATTAAACAAAAATAAATAGAAAAGTATATATGTTGCCAACTCGCTCGGTAGAAGTAAAACCTTCAGAGAAATTTAGCAATTCAACGACGATATATATTTTTTATATATTTTTCAAAAAAAGTCAAAACTATTGAACTTTTTTAAAAACATAACTAAATCTTGATTTTGTGGTAAAAATAAAAACAAGTAAAAATTGCATTTCTTACTACCATAAATAATTTCCCTAACCTCCTTTGCAAAATTTCTTCCATTTGGTTTGCATAAATTGTTAAACTGCTTTTGTCATTCAAATATCAAGATGTCTTGGCCAAATATATTTATTCCAAAATCTTGTTTATATATTTTTATAAAATAGCCAAGTCTCAAAAATAATATATGTGAAAAAATTACCCCAATACCCAGCAAAAAAAGTGCTTCCAAAAGAAGCTAAAGAGGAAAGCAAAGTCTTGAATTCCATCCCTTCCACTTTCATAGCCAGAAGGCATTCTTTTAACATATGCATGTAATTGGAAGGAATGCTTTCCTTAGTCTTCTCTAGAAGTGCTTCTAGGACTTTTTCAATGGAAGCTTTCTTTGAGCCCTTCAATCAAAGGATTCTAGTAGGTGTTTTTCAGGAGAACTTTAAGAAGGCATTCGACAAGAAGGCTTTTTGTGGTTTGAGGGTTAAAAAATCCCTTGGAAAATATCCCTTTTCCCGACATTCTAGCGATTTTGGTGCTGGAAATTAATAGTGTTTGGTTTTTGTTGGGGGATTTAAAAAAATTCCAAGGTAAAATATCCTTTTTTCTGAACTTCAAATAATTGAATGTCTTCCAGTTTATAAAAATGCCTCTCGAAAGAACTGCTTTATAAGGCTAAGAAAAAGCAGAGTTTGATCAATAGAATGTCTTCTGGAAGCAGTGCCACTAAGAATGCATGTCACATTTGTATCAAACATTTTGCTGGGTATCTCTCTCTAATAAAAATGTGTGACTAACATTTATTCTTTCATACCATCGATTATATCTAGATAGATAGCTTTCTTTATTATATGAATTAAACTCTTTTTTTTTTGTTTGCTTTGTTTTGATAATGTTTCTAAGAAATTTTCGTTATGACACATACAAAGGAAAGTAAGAAATATGAAGAATAATTAACAAAAACACTTCTCTCTTTCAACAACAAATCAGCTTTTTAGTATGTTGTCATCTATGTGGGCTATTTTGGTCAAACAGTTTTTTGAAAAAAATATTGTGTAATAATCAAAAATCAGCTTTTTGTTTCTTTACTAATCCACCAATCCGGGCCCCCTTAAAACTTTCTTCTTTAACAACCAATAAGCTTTTCAGTATGTTGTCATCTATGTGGGCTATTTTGATCAAGCCATTTTTTGAAAAAAAATTTTAATAATCAAAAATCAGCTTTTTGTTACTTTACTAATCCACCAATCCGGGCCCCCTTAAAACTTTCTTCTTTAGCAACAATAAGCTTTTCAATATGTTGTCATCTATGTGGGCTATTTTGGTCAAGCAATTTTTTAAACAAATAAAGGTTTTTTGTAATCAAAAATCAGCTTTTTGTTACTTTACTAGTCCACCAATCCGGGCCCTCTTATAACTCTCTTCTTTAACAACCAATCAAGCTTTTCAGTATGGAGTCATCTAAGTAAGCTATTTTGGTCAAACAATTTTTCAAAAAACATTTTTTAATAATCAAAAATCAGCTTTTTGTTGCTTTACTTACCCGCCAATCCGGGCCCCCTCAAAACTCCGGGCAAGGAGGGAAACACCCGTCGCCCCCCCCCCTCTCGGCGGACCTGAGGGTATTTAATTCACAGTTGAAAAATTTCCGATATGCTGAAATTTACGAAAACTTCAGTGCAATTGTTCTTCATTTGGTTTTCCAAAGTTTGTTTAAATGTAATCACCTATTGAGTTAATGAAAACTAATGTATTTCTAATAGGTTTGTTTTTGTAACGAGTTTGTTATTACCACGTACACATCATAAGTAACATCACTACTACAACAGATTTTGATTTTATTTAAAAAAAAATGTAATTTAATAATTAATAGTTTAAAAAAATTTAATTTCTTCTGACACCCGTCTGTTTCTTCTGTCTGCTATATGAATACTACATTCAACAAAATAAACCCTAACGTGTGTTCAGGGCCGTAGACAGGATTTACCAAAGTTTTCGATGAACATATTTTATTCAAATAGAAAAATGTTCAATTTGTATCCTCCTAAAATAATATTTAGGTTAATAAGGTTAATACCTTGGATTTTTTAAAACGATTCTTAAAATATTTTGGCTGTAACGATAGCCGCCAGTGAGCAAAAACATTTTGCAGAAACCTTCAAAAATAATGACACCAAATATCAAAATGAAATTGACACAACTGGGTCTTCACAGGACACCGATAAGTCCGATCATCGATCTCAATTGACACACCAACTCTTCTGCTACTTGAATGACAATTCAAGTGATGAAATGGTTTGGCTTGTTGAAGGAACCATTTCTTTCATTCAATACACCTTTAATGTCCTCAGCGCCAGTTGAAAAATTATTTTCGTTCGCAGGCATAGTAAACACTCCAAGACGGCAATCATTGTCTGATTTTTCTTTTGAAAAATTAGTGCTTATGAAGGCAAATAGTAATTTAGAGTAAAAAGGTTTTATTTTTGTTTCGTTAATGTTGTACTATAATACATTTTTGCTCTCGTTCTTGTTTTTTTGTCAATCTTTGTTTAGTAATGAAATACATAACTTTGTTTTTTTTTCAATAAAATTTAACAAAATTTTTTGTACCTAAAACTGAAATTCTTAAAATAATCAAAAATAATCTCGAAAAGTAATCGGATTATTTTTTATTACTTTTGATTCTTTTTGATTATTTTGACAGATGCTGAACCTACGGATTGTAGAAGATTGGTAGGTACTTGTCTCGTCGTGCTCTTCGTAATTTTGCTCGATCACGCCCAAGTAACATTGTTGGAGCAACTAGGTGCGAGTGAGTCCTAAAAGTGTTCTATAGGTGTATAATATGTGGTTAAAGCTTTACCGCAGCTTTGTTTGCTTCTAGTTGCTTTTAATTTTAA
This sequence comes from Dichetophora obliterata, assembly GCA_963920525.1. Taxonomy (NCBI): domain Eukaryota; kingdom Metazoa; phylum Arthropoda; class Insecta; order Diptera; family Sciomyzidae; genus Dichetophora; species Dichetophora obliterata. Next base: position 189,003,818 of record OY986435.1, on the reverse strand, counting down.
AAAAAAATGCTCCATATATGATTATTTTACCATTTTGAGCTCTAATACTTTATACAGCTCTGTAAAGGATTTTATAAAATCTGCAAAAGGCTGAAACTGATTACATGAAAATATTAACTTTTACAGCATTCTTATTCACAGTCATCTTTTCGATAAAATTGTGATATATGTACAACATTTAGAGTACCACTGATAAAGAACTGAGTGACAACGGTGACACAATAGTGAGAAAAAATAGAGCCATCACAACAAAACAAATTTAACAGGAGGAGGGGAAGGTGGGAAGGCAAAAAACTATAAGGAAGATTTTAAATAATCCAAAATGGTCTAGACATACTCTAGACACGCAACTGCATTCTTAGAGATAAATGGGGACGTTCAAACTATATAGAGAATTTTTTACACAAAACTCAGTTTTATTAATAGTCTGGTATAAAAAAATAGATTTTTAGCCATAACTTTTGATTGAAAAGAGATATTGGGGTAATTTTTTCACATGAATTATTTTTGAGACTTGACTTTTTTGTGAAAAATATAAAAAACAACATTTTGGAAAAAATAAATTTCGTGAAAAAAATCAAAAGGGGCACCCTTGTTGTTTTGATGACAAAAACAGTAAAATAATTTTTGCGCTTAGCTGGAAGAAGTTTTGCAAATAAATGCTATGTCATATGAAAGGTAGCCAGATGTGCAATTCCAATGTGATGTGCAAAATCTTTTTGTTGAGTGTACGAAATAATCCAAGCTTCTAGAGTTTCAAACATTTTTGAATGCTTCTCAGCTAGCTAAGTCGTTAACAAATAAAACAACAAAATGTAAGCTCAACAAATCATCGTGACAACACAACTACTAATTGTTAACTGACTTCGAGCATTGGCCAGTAATCCCGTTGCTGCCGGTAAGCGGTGACACGGGTTTTAAAATCCTCTCAATATATAAGACAGTTAATTAATCGTCTAATCCAAGTTTACGTCATGGGCTACGATGAGATTTTAAGTGCTTTGGGTGGTTTTGGCAAATATCAATATTTCATATTCTTTCTCTTGTGCTTAAATGCAGCTGTTTGTGCCATTCATGCATTTTCGGGTGTGTTTCTCTTGGCGCAGCCACGTTTTCGATGTGCTTTGCCATCGGAACTCTTGGCTGCAACTGACAGCAGCAACTATTCTTTGGCGCCGGAGATATGGGAAACATCATATGCTGTAGATACAGCAACAAGTGGCAGCTATCGATCGTGTGAATATCTGACAGCGGCAAATACCAGTGAGAAGTGTAGCAGCTACATCTATGATGACAGTGTTCATGCCAGTAGCGCTGTGACCGAGTGGGATTTGGTGTGTGAGCGCAGCTGGCTGGTGGCCACTAATCAGGCATTGCTTATGGTAGGAATACTACTGGGCAGCATTATTTTCGGTCATTTGTCTGACAAGTACGGTCGTCAGCCTATTCTAATGGTTGCTTTGGTGCTGCAATTAGTGTCTGGCATCTTGGCTGGCATTGCACCCGAATACATTAGCTTCACTGTAGCACGCATCTTTATTGGCTCCACCATCACTGGTGTCCTCATAACGGCCTATGTTTTGGCTACCGAAATGGTTACACCGCACTACCGTTTGTTGGCCAGTGTTGCTGTGATGATTTCTTGTTCTTTGGGAGCTATGCTCACATCGGTGTTTGCCTATTTCATACTCGACTGGCGCTGGTTGCAGATTGCCATGTCGTTACCTGGTCTACTCTTTCTGACCTACAAGTGGATCATACCAGAATCTACACGTTGGCTTATTTCAACGCAACAGAACGAACGAGCAAGATGCAATATTGAGTTGCTGGCACGCAAGAAAGGCATCAAAATCTCCACGGATTTAATGGATACGCTGTTGCTGGAGCTTAAGGCGCCCAAGGCATCTATTGTGCCTAAACAGTGTGCCACTGCGACACACATGCAACATCAGCAGCCTACTATCATGGATCTTATGAAATCTCCCAACATGCGACGCAAATCCATGCTGATGTTCTTCAATTGGTTTGTCATCATGGCCACTTTCTATGGGCTTTCTTGGAACACAAGTATGTTGGGTGAAAATGATTTGCTGAACTTTGCCATAAGTTCGCTTATTGAGATACCAGCCCACTGCTCCTTGTTGCTCATGCTTAATTGTCTGGGACGTCGCGTTGTGCTCTGTGGTAACCTACTGCTCTCCGGTCTGGGTCTGCTGCTGACCACTGTTGTGCCCAACGACATGAACTGGCTAACCATTGGCTTTGCAATGGTTGGAAAATTTGGCATAACTGCAGCTTTTGGCACCATCTACATCTTCTCAGCCGAACAGTTTCCGACGGTTGTGCGCAATGTTGGCTTAGGCGCTTCTTCGATGATTGCACGCTTTGGCGGCATCTTGGCGCCATATATATTTACACTCTCGCAGATTTGGCATCCCCTGCCACTGGTTATATGTGGCGTCTTAACATTTTTGGCTGGCATGCTTACTCTATTACTGCCTGAAACGATGAACAAACCAACGTTGGAAACACTTCAGGATGGTGAAAACTTTAGGCGCAAGAAAAGCAGAAAGTCGCTGGAAATTTAAAAAAAAATCTACAAAGAATAGGATATCTATAATTATAAGTTGCGGGAAGTCTACAGATAATTAGAACAAATAGTTTTTATTCATTGCTACACTTAAGAAAAACTTTAAGCATTAAGAATTTAATACTCCGAAAATAAATAAGTGCCATAATTTTGTGCAAAGCAATAAATATAAATTTAATTTAAATTATAAAAAAAATAATCTAATGATATGCATAAATGTGTCTTACCAAGTTTTCCCAAGATTTTTTTTTGTGTTAAAAACTTGTTTCTAATTGAATGCAGTTGAGAAAACAACTTTTGCATAATATTGCAATAAATCAAGTCTAGATGTTTGACAAATGTTAATTAAAATTCATTACGAAACGTATAACAACTCGTTTCTTCTTTGATTGCAACGCTAAAAAGCTCTCATTCACATTTAGCATTGCATTAGAAAATTTTCCATTCAACCAAGGTGCTTGATATTGATATGTAAAAAAGGTTGGCTTGAAAAACTAATATGTTGTCGTTGAAAAGAACTCCAAATAAATTTCTGGATTATGCTATGCGGCATTTGGTATAAAACATTTGTATATAACCACGCAGATTTTCAAAATCTGGCAAACACTATTTACTTTGCAAAGCAATATGCATCGTAAGGTGAGTTGTATACACTGAGAGATATTCCGCCCAATTCTGAATGAATTTTAACGGGGAATCGGAAAAGAGAGTTTTCATTTTTAAGAAAGCAGATAAAGATATCACATTTTTTTTATTAATACTTATGAATATTGACGTTTCATGAACAAATTGGCATTAAAAAGTTCCGAAATGTTTTTGGACTTTATCTTAAAAATTTGGGCTGATTATGATATTGTATCGAGTATAAATTTCCTGTGTCAAGAAGTCATTTTGCTTTATTCAAGTACGTGAGAAACTACTCCTAATTTATTTGGGAGAGATTACGGTTTCCGAGACGCCATGATCTGAGTACGCAGTTCTGGAGTGATCATTAAGAAAATAAGAACCATTACCATACCAGTTATCGATTTTTTAAAACATTTTCATTTAAAATTTGCCTATATGAAAATTCGGTTATATCTTTGCTAATGTTTTACCAATCTGTGCAATTCGGATACCAGTCAACAGAAAATTTAAATGTATTTATGACAGAAGACAAAAAAAAATTGATGCGTCGTTGGACACACGAGAGAAGCGAAGCTTTTTCAAAGTTTCATAGATTTGTTAATTTATTAGTTTTTTTTAATAAAATAATGTTTAAATTCAAAAATTTAATATAACATCAAATTAATTTAAAAAAAAACACAAGTTATAATCACACCAGCAAATTTTATTACATATCATTATTATTTTATTTTATTTTATTACATATTACATCCATTTTGAATTATTTGTGTAAATGTTTTTTATTATTATCGAATTTTATTAATGAAATTTAGGGGTTTATGATAACTGAAATAGCAAACGTATGGTATGGATAATATGTCGGCGATATATCTAGAAAAAACTGCATCAATAGTTGTTCCTAATCATGTTGTACAAATATTTGGATCGCTTATTATTTGTAAATTACATTTATCACAAAGGAATTGTTTAAGTGCCTTTGAGTATTCATGTCTAAAATCGCAATTAAAATCTCCACCAAAAACAATTGGCATTTTGTGATAATTTTAACCCAGTTCAATGGAACCTGCTTCTGTAGAACATACTTCTCCAATTTTTGAAATATCAGCGGAAAAATTTTGTAGCTGAAGTCTGTTTAAATATATTGAAATATCCCTGTACTACTATTGAAATATCCCCTAATAGTGACTGTATTGTACTTATCTTAATTATAGTTACGATAAATTGCAACTCCTCCAGAACGACAACTATTTCTCTGAAATTGAGATATACAAGCAAAATTAGTGATATCGATACTTTCATCATTTTTCATTTTTGTTGCTGATAGCAATATAATGTCACAGATTTGAGTTATAGAATCGTTAAGATCTTGAGAATGCGCATGGAGACTCTGACAATTTTAAAGTCATTGCAGAAAAGAACTATTTGCTCTCTATCAAATTTTTTATAGTAATACATTAAGTTTCCAATTTATTAAGAGAAAATCTTTAAAATTCTCGAATTAAATCAACATTAGAAATATCATTTCACCTTCCATGATGAAATATAAATTGTTGAGGGTTGCCATCAGGGGTTGTGATAAAAAGTCCGTCAATACTAGTAACACGAGATAAAGCGACGTAGAGTAATTGCAAGGAATGCGTTTTGTCATATTCGTAAACAATCTGCGACTGATCCACCCTGTGACTTATGAATAGTTATAGCCATTGCAGGAATTAATGGCAAATGATTTCTTGTAACTGTGATTGTTTTATTTTTATTAAGAGGTATGCTACTGTTTTTTCGTAGAATTGGCACAGCTCTTCTTCCAACTTGAATCGATTGAGCATCAGCAGAAGCTTTCATTCTTGCTTTCTGACCAATTTTAGACTCATCGAATTCCTGCCAAACTTTTTTAACCTGGTCAATTTCAATGTGCACTAGTTTACCAATATCCCAATTTGCCAAACTATCGCTAACATTAATATTTGTTGTTATTAGATAATGTTTATTGATGACAAAAACAATTTCAGAAGGTAAGCCACCTGTATCGATGACTTTGAAATTATACCATAAGTTTGCTATTTCAGTTATCATAAACCCCTAAATTTCATTAATAAAATTCGATAATAATAAAAAACATTTACAAAAATAATTCAAAATGGATGTAATATGTAATGAAATAAAATAATAATGATATGTAATAAAATTTACTGGTGTGATTATAACTAGTGTTTTTTTTTAATTAATTTGATGTTGTTTTAAATTTTTGAATTTTAAAATTATTTATTAAAAAAAACTAATAAATTAACAAATCTATGAAACTGTGAAAAAGCTTCGCTTCTCTCGTGTGTCCAACGACGCATTTATTTTTTTTTTTTTTTTAATATTACAATCCAGTGAACCAGTTTTAGCTGTCTAAGCCACTGAGATAAAATCTTTAATTGGATTTTATATAAACACTAGCTGATATACCCGGTGTTGCTCGAGAGTCATTTATGTAAACATTCTAACATACACTTCTTGATTAAATATTTTTTAAATTCTGGAATAATGTAAACATGTTGAATTTTATTTGTAAGCTACCGTTAGAAAGGTAATTGAACGAACTTTAATCCAAGTTGGTGGTTAGATCTCTTGCGGTGAGCTAATTGAATTCAAAGAAGGGATACGATTAAGTATATATAAAAATAAGAAAAATTATTTTAATTTTTATATATACTTAATCTTGAAGCTAGCAAAATTACCTTTTCAACAATATAACAATTATGGTGGGACTCAATGCGTCCTTGAGATATGGATATTTAAACATCTAAACAAAGATTAATCTTAAAAAATATATTGAACTTTTAAAAAAAAAATTTTAATGAAATATATTAAAAACAGCGAAGATATTGGCATTAAAAGTAAAAACTTTGATTTTCATATAATTTTTTCTTATTATTTTTCTTTATAATGTTTTATGAAAATTTCGGTGTACTAAAAATGATTGTACTAAAATTTATATTAGCTGGGTTTTCAGGCTCATATGATCGCATTTGCAAGCAAAGCAAAAACAACAAAAAATCCAGCAAGTCCAATCTATTGATCCAATTCTATGTTTTTAAAAATGGCAGTACTGCATTATTTGACATTTAAAAACTTTGGTAGCAATTGCATTTTCACAAAACTTATCTGCTAGCTACATAAGAACATCAGATATTCTTCTGTAAGCAGATAATAGCGCCACCTTTCTGTAATCCTAAACGTGTGGGGTTAATTTTGAAGAAACGTTTGGTAGACATCATTCAGGTATTCACCGCAAGGTGTATAGTTTGTACCCACTGTACTTACAAATGCGGCGCCATCTATCTGTGAATTTAAAGTACAGATCAAAACTAATGAAATAATTGTGCTGACCAGATGCGCATATGTTTTATTATATCGCCATATAGCTGAAACTGATTGCATGAAAACATTAACTTTTAAAGCATTGTTATTCACAGTCATCTTTTCGATGAAATGTTGATATATATACAACATATAAAGTACCATTGATAAAGAACTAAGTGACAATGGTGACACAATAGTGAGAAAAAATAGACCAATCACAACAAAACAAATTTAACAGGCTGGGAGGCAAAAACTAAGTACATTGCTATAAGAAGATTTTATATAATCCAAAATGTTCCTAATGATTCTAGACACACAACTGCATTCTTAGAGATAAATGGGGACTTTTTTAAAATAAAACTCAGTTCTATTAATAGTCTGGTATGAAAAAATAGATTTTTAGCCATAACTTATGATTGGAAAGAGATATTGGGGTAATTTTTTCACATAAATTATTTTTGAGACTTGACTTTTTGTAAAAAATATAAAAACAACATTTTGGATAAAATAAATTTCGCGAAAAAAATCAAAGTTGTTTTGATGACAAAAACAGTAAAATAATTTTTGCGCTTAGCTGGAAGAATTTTTGCAAACAAATGCTATGTCATATGAAAGGTAGCTGGATGTGCAATTTTTATTTGATTTAATTTTTACAACAAAAACAATGTTTGAGTCATTTTTTGAGTAAAAAGTCAATATTTTGGACCTTTTTCGACATAATTATAAAACATAGTTACTCTGACTTAACGGTACACTTCAACCTATTTTTGTAAAGTGATTTTATTGAACTCTTGAAAAAAAAAATTGAATGAAATATAGTAATGAACTGCGGAGATATTTACATCGAAAGACCAAACTTTGATTTTCATGTCGTTTTTCTTCTCATCTTAGGTAACGATGTTTTATGAAAAAGTCGTTGTACTGAAAATTTCTACAATTTTGAATATACGTGAGTATTTTTGATGTCAAAATAACAGAAATTTTTTAAATTAAATACACTAAAAACTCCGATGGTAAAAATTATTATTATAATAACAAAATTACCGTTAGTTGAAAAATTTCGGAGAGAGCGTGGCAAAAACTAAGTATGTAACATTTTAAGCTGAGACAATTTTAATATGTGTACTTAGTTTAAGCGAAATCCGTTGAGCCATTTAGAATTGTATAAAGGCCAAACAAACAAACAAACAAACAAACAGAAAATGAGTTTTATTACTATACATAGATTATTGCCAATACGCAAATTCAAAAACGGGAAAAGAAAAAAAATATTACATTGTATTTCTATTTCGTGTTTTCATATGGTATTAAGTTTTATAGATGTTGTTATTGCCTTAGATGACTATTTTAAGTATCTTGTTGACGACAATATTTGTTGGCTTTATTTTACTAGACCTTTTTTTCGTAAATATTCTCTATTGATTCGAGGCAAAACTAATGTCAAAAACGTATTTTTTTAAAAAATTTGGTATTACTTTTACTTTCCTTTTGAATGTAAATAGTAGGATGAATGCAGTAGGGTATCCGTAGGAGTTTTTTTGTACATTTTAGCAATGTCAAATATCGACTCTTACACCATGTTCTTCCTCCCTTATAGTTTAGGTTTTATTTAAGAAATTCTCCTTTAGCGCTCATATTTCAGGTCAAAGATCACACGAATAATTCAGTACACTTCTTTTTTTCCAAAGCAACAAAAGAAGGAATTAAAATAAATTAATTTTAATCAAAAAAATCATAGTGAGGTAAGCTCATAATATTCGATGATGGAAACTGTTTATTGAATTATGTGTCGATAATAATTGTTGATATGTCATATGTTATATGAAAAACTGTGAAAAAAATTTAAAAAAAAAATAAAAATTTACAAAAAAAATAACTTTTGGCCTATTTGTTAAGCAAAAAATTAATATTTCAGAAGTTTTTTGGTAACATTATAAAACATTGAATTGGTGAGGTGATAGTAAATTTTTCCCTTTTTCTTCAAAGTCATTTAATTGAAATTTCAGACAAAGAGAATTTGATGAAAATCGATTGAAAAATGGCTTAGATACTTGCTTGCAAAATAGCAACTTGAAGTTTCAATAGTTTTTCTCATTCTGAGGCGATGGCCTTACTTCAAAGAAATGTATAATAGCGGGAATGTTTTTTAACATACTATCCGTGCAAAATATGACCAATAAAGCTTTCGTGTACCGTAATTTTTCTTAACCAACGACTTTTCAGACAAAAATACGGTGTACTGAGAAATGCTACAGTTTTCGAGATATCGTCATAAATTTTATGTCAAAAAAACGGAAATTTTTTAAAATTTACTATTTGTGAGCAAATTCACCATCACAATATATAGTCCTACATATTACATAAAAAAAATGCTTATTGTAGGGTATACGTAAGAAAAAACGAATCATTCTTTAAATGACTCTTATTTGTATATACATACAAAGATTGGCTTTTTTATAAAAAAACCATTTTTTTTTAATTACAAGCAAGAAAACAATTCGGCACGTGCATGAAATCAACAACTATTTATTTGCATATAAGCACTCACATACCTACCAACGACAATAGACATATTGCTTATATCGTACAAAACATGATCTATTTTACCAGACATAGTTTCGTACGTGTTTTGTGTGTGTCCAATGACTAGAAAAATATTCAGCTATTGCAAAATTTAAATAAAGTACCGCTTAAGGCAGTATTCTTGTCTAGAAAATTGAAAAAAACCAAAAAAATTTTCATGTTTCGACAGTTTCCGAAATTCGAATTATTTAAAAAGTTACAGCCATTTTAATTAAAGAAACTTAAATTAAAGGTTTTAAGTGCGTTTTTCTCGAAACTACTTTTTCCAACTCGGTTGACATAATATCTCAAGATCTAATAGACCGATTAACTTAAAATTTGGTGTGTGCTTTTTTATGTATCCCTCTATGGCCCGAACATAGGGATGTGCAACTGCCAGCAAAAGTCGACTTGAAAATGTAAAAGTCAACTTTTTGACTTTTTGAACTTTTAGAAGTCGACTCTTCAACTTTTTTCGACTTTTTTTAAAATATTTTTGTACCGGTATTGTAAGGCAGTTAAGAAGCAAATGATTCAATATGAAAAATGTTATTTATTGTTAAAAAATAAACTAAAACATGATACTTATAAGTTAATAAATAAAAAAAAAACAAAATATTGCAGTCTTAGTTCTTATATAGATAATCAGACTTCTTATAAATAATTTTGCCGGGTAATCGAAAGAGGGAGAGTTAATTTTCAAGATAAAGTTTAAGAACATTTTGGAAATTTTTATTGCCAATTTCTTCATCAACGTTCAATATTTATGAAAGTAAAAAAAAGAACTGTGATGTCTCTATCTGCTATCTTATAAATTAAAACTGCCTTTTCCGATTTCCCAGGAAAAATTATTTATATTTGGGCTGAATATCAAGCCCTAACCGCCGAATTAACGTATGCTTTATATACCAAATTTTACAAGAGAAAAATGTTCCTTATTTTTTTTTTTTTGCATAAGCGGTACATGTAAATTTTATTTTTGTGTTAAATATGACTTTGGAACAGTTTAACGTAAAGATGTGAAATTTTTGGAGTTGTACTTTGTTGTCTTAGTATCGTTTGCATTTAAAAATTAATTTCGGAAAAGAGGCGCTTACGTTAATTCGGTGGTTAGTGCTATATATATATTTGTGCACAAGTGAATGCACAATTAAGGGAACCACATGTCTTCACCAACAGAACGTAAAAAAACCAACATGCTAAGATGTTCTGGCGAAAGCCTGTTTCGCAATTGGTTCGCTATGAGACCAGCATGAGAAAATAATCTTTCGGATGGCTTCGAAGTTGCAACAATTGATAAATATTTTTTTGCAACGGCCCGAACAAAAAGAAATTCAGTTGTCATGCATTTCCAGACAACAAGCGGATTTTTATTAAGTTTTCGATCAACAGCTGGGCGAGCCAGATAAAGGTGCAGCTGAGTGGGCATCCCTTCAATTTCATCAGTTGTAGAGTCCATATTTGTTTTAACCACCTCATCCAAAAAACATAATATGTCACTATTATGGGATTCTTGATTATTAGATGTCGATGCCGCTATCACAACTTCTTCATATGAAATTCATGTTTGTCTCATCTCGGCATTCACAAGGTCACCTAAATAGAGGGGGGGGCTAATATTTTCTGTAATTATTTTTGTACTGCTGCTTACCAAGGTACAAGATTGCTTGAGAACACTCACAGATATTTTGAAATGCGTGCTTTTTGAACCTAGAATTATAGAAGTGTTAAAATAGCGTATGGTTTTACCAATTCAATATTGTAAATTTTTTGTGATTTCAATAGCAAGCACTCGTTTTAAATTATTGCCAATTTGACTTAAAGCAGAACATTCCTCTCTTTTCTGTAATAAAAAATACATCAATTTGAGAATAGTTTGAATATTCTGATAATAAATTGGTACTCTGGCAAAGTAACAATTGTTACCCAGTATTCTTGATATTTCTATGTGTTTGTTGTTATGTTGTTTTTTTTCAAAACAAAATTTTAAGCTCAAAAATAATAAATTTTGATAAAAATTGTCACCTGATTTTCAAATAACGACAATTTCACTAAAACATATTGTTACGCGTGTAACGTAATCAGATGATACGCAATTGCTTTGGCACACTTCCACTTACAGTCTCTTTTTTTTAATTTTGCCGACCACTATTTTACATTTATCGAATCAAGAGTTGCCAACGCAGCTTTATTTGTTGTTAAACAGCTATTTCGTTTATTAGTTAAAAGAAAACAGTTCTCAGATTAGCGTTAAGGTGTTTGTTTCGCATAAAATGAAAAAAGTCGAAAGTAAAAGTCGAAAGCAAAAGTCGACTTTCGACTTTTTCCAATATCAGAAAGTCGATTGCCAAAAGTCGACAGTTATCAAGCAAATGTCGACTTTCGACTTACTTCGACTTCGACTTGCACATCCCTACCCGAACAAGGATTTTGTAAAAATTTTGTTTATTTATAATTTTGAAAAAACTCATAACTGGAAAAAAGGCCAAAAAACTACATTTTTTGCAACAGTCGCCATTTCGCGAAAACTGGCCAAGTCGCTATACCTAGTAGTGATGGGAACTATCGAATAAAAATATTCAAATTATTCGATTGTTTTAAATCATTCATTCATTCGATAGTTTTTTTTTTATTCGATAGTTTTTTCATTCGCACTTCGTTGGCATACCTTCAACTGATTGCACGAATTGTGAGTACAGCAAATGTAATTGAAAAAGTATGTTTAATAACACTGATTGCTGTGCGTTTATATGAAAATTATAATGAAATCACACTAGTTAATAGCTATTCAGAGATTTTTTAAGTTGAATGAATGAATACTAGAACTGATAGCAAACATTTGATAGCTACTATAGTTCTTTGTAAAAGCTACTATTTTTATAATTCGAATGAATGATAAATTTATTCTATAGAAAGTTCTTTGTTCTAGTTATTATTTTTTAATTCGAATGAATGAGTTAATTATTCGATAATTACATCATTCGATAGCTTCATGAGCTATTTACTATTTTTTAAAGTAAATGATGATGATATATATGATGATTATATGATGATATCATATAATAGCTGGTGGTCCCAATCAATTTGATTCTATCGTGAAGTCGTCCCATTGCTTTGTCGCCTAGACCTTGGAACAAAAACCCTTTGCAACAAGATGATTTGACTCCATCAATTTTTCAGTTCAGTTTCAGGATCAGTTTTTCTAACTGCTATTTGTTGCTGACCACCTTAAACCTGCATAAAATTTACAAAAACAGTTTAAAATTAGTTTTTAGTCATTAAAAAGTAAAACACAATCATAAAATAGTTATATTTTTAACAATTATTGCTCAGCACGTACCGCATCGAAGGTAAAATTATTTTCGCCCGAAAATGCAATGAACAATTTGAATTGTTTAAAAAAATTATTTAAATACTTAAAACCATGACCAGCTTTGAAGTCAGTTTAGAGATAAATTTATTTGAAAACATGTTTTTAAATATATATTGAATGTTTTCGTAGCATTTTGCTTATAAAAGTTAGTGTATGGGGTAATTCCGCATAAAGTGACCTTTTTTCTTTTGATAAATGGATAAATATCTGCAGACTGAAAGCTTTTTAGCGACGCCAGAATTAATATAAGCATTAGGCCGGGTCGATTTGTGTGAAGGCAAAAAAATCGCCCATTGCTCAGTGAAAATCGTATTCTAGGGATCAAAATAAGAAACTTTACCCGAGGAACTATACCTCTAAAACTAATTCTAATACCCCTACTTTTGACTTTTTCCCGTAGGGTCAAATTTTGAAAAATCCCTCTTTGACCCATTTAGAGTGCCTCAATCGAGTCCAAATGTATGACCGACCCCCACTAACTTTAGAGGGCCGATTCACCCATGCCAGTGGCACACGCCTGGAACCTTCTAGGGGTTCTCCATACAAACATTTAAAAAATCACCTCTTTGGCACTTTACATGAAAGGGGGGTTCCAGGGGGTGTGCCACTGGCATGGGTGAATCGGCCCTCCAAAGTTAGTGGGGGTCGGTCATATATTCGGATATTGGGATGAATAAGACAAGTACTTAATTGTGCTTAAAAGGAATTATTATATTTACTTAATCTTAAAGCAAGCACAATATACTACTCACCATAAAATAAAAAATAATATTTTCTATTTTAGAAAAAATATCAACTTTTTCATCAGTATATCAACCACTTTCGTGTAATGTGCTGTAGCGGAGCTAAAACTTTGAGATTATCAAAGGAAATATCAACAAATTTTGTATCTTTTGTTTCAGCGGAGCTGTAATCGTCAAAATTTAAAATCTCTGTTTTTTTATGTTAAAATACAGTTAATCAACAGTTCTTTTCTAAATTCTAACTTTGGATGATAACAGCTCCGCTAAAAGAAAAGATACAAAATTTTTTGATATTTCACATCACACGAAAGTGGTTGATATACTGATGAAGAAGTTGATATTTTTTCTAAAATAGAAAATATTATTTTTTATTTTATGGTGAGTAGTATAGATTCTATATCAATAATACTAAACACGTATCAAAACCGTAAACACCCTGTATCTTGAAAGTTTTACAATATGGGAGGAAACTCCATAAAGTGTTATACTCGCCTTATCAATAAGAATCACCAGCCGCGGGAATTAATGCTATTGTATATCTGGGGCACCTTGTATATAATTCATGCAGCTTCAAATATAAAAATATAGGTGTCCCTATTTATTTTCACATGACTGTATGGGCTCTGTGAAATAAGGCCCTAGGAAATAAGGCCCTAAAACAAAAGGAAATAAGGCCCCAAATATGGGGCTTTATTTCATTATGAAATAACACCCTACGAAATAAAGCCCCAATTAAACGAAATAAAGCCCTAACCTAAAATGAAATAAGGCCCCAAAATTGGGGTTTTATTTTATTTTTAGAACAAGTTCTTATGAAATAAAACCCTATATGATGCACTAAGGCTCCAAACTTAAATATGTCTGTTTTTTAAAAGGCTGCGCGAAAATGCACTCCATTGGGATGAACTACCCCAATATAAAGAAAATACAATAGCACCCCAAATTTTATGAAGAAGGACCCCCTACAATAAATTTACTTTCAAAGAGTTGTTTTCTTACTCGTAAGAAAGCTTGTGAAGTGCGAACGTCGTTTCATTTTCGCATGCCATTTCTATCAATTATATTATTTATCTTACCAAATTTAAAGTTTTTTATTTTCAAAGTATGCAGTTATTAAAAAAGTTTTTATTTAACAAATTATATTGCAATCATTAATACAAAAGATGTATTTAACAAATAGTTTAACATATAAAAAATAAGCAGTAGTATGAAATAATTAACAAACCTAAACAGAAGTATTAAACAAATTTACCTTTGAAGAGCTAAAAAATATATTAGATGAACACTTGAATAGTGTCTTGTACAATGATTCTACAATAAGGGCAGTTGTAATTTTGCAACCCTTTGGAAGTGGCGTCTGCCAGCATTTTAAGATTACATTCGTCACATATTTTTAAATGCTTGCAAGGTAGAAAAACTATATTTGCACATTTTTCTGTGCAAACAACACAGTAGTAGTCATTGGCATTAGGCACTGATGTCTCTCCTTTTAAGGTATCTTCATCATCTACCTCTTTTTCCTCTGTTTCAAAAACGTCATCGCTAGGGATCATATCAATGCATATTCCGTTGGTTTTGAAAACCATTCTAGCAAGATATGTGGCCACTGTAATTTGTCCTTGTTCCAATAAACGGGTGGCTTCTTCAATTTTGGAATCTCTTTCAATATTATATTTTTTTCCTTTTTTGGCAACATTGATTTCATATAGCATTGTTAAATGTCTACTTTTAAAAAATTCCTCATCTCGAATTAAACTGAGAAATTTAAAAAAGTTTCCATGTTTTTGAATAGACCGTCCCAATACTCCATTGTAGGCTTCGACTGCAGATGTAGTTCGCGAGTTTTGCTTGAAGACAGTCATATTTTCACAGCCAACCTAAAATATTTTTAAGAATAATTCAAAAACATTTGCTACTTGAGGTAAATAGTTAATCCAACCTTTTGTATCCATTGTTTTTAAAAATATTTTAAAAATGTTAAGAATTTGTTTTCACTATCCATTAGGAGAATACTTGATCTTATTACTGCAAAGCCACTGCGTATTAATGGTGCTGGAAGCAGCGGAAGAGACATAAGCTTATGATAAGCCATTGAGGCATGATTGGAGGTTCTTATGTAATTTAAAAGAGATTTTTGGCTTGCTACGTTTCGCCTTACAGCCTGAAAAAAATGAAACCTACAAAAAATTTTCAAAAAACTTGAGCTTAAAACTGAAATTTGGTTCTTTTATTTTAGTAATAATTACCAGCAGCCAACGCTTCTTGAAAGAGGATAAACGCTTCTTACAGCTTGCCTAAAGCTGCATTCGTAATCTTTTATGAATACTGCTGGATTCATATCAAATACGTTATTTTTAATGTATTGAAGTATGTATTCATAACAAATTTTAGATTTCTTATCTATTAAGATGAAAAATACTGGAAATGTCTATGGAAAATTAAGTTTTTCTGCATGGTTGAATTAAATTAAAAGATTTTAATTTATAAGTTTACCTCATTAAAACACTCGATATACAGTGGCTCACAGCTTATTTTATGCATTGCATACTTTCAATTTTATGGCTTTATAACAACGAAACTAACAGGAATAGAAAAAATAATATAGTATCATATAAAAGAACAAGATGTTTAGTTTACTAAATTAACTTAATTTATTGTAAAAATATATATTAAGTTGGCTTAAAATTAAGAAACCAGAAAATACTGCTTAATTTCATATCACAGCTTATTTTATGCAGTTACTTGTTATTTATAAATTTTTCGTATTAATTAATGATATCTGATATTTTTATTATTTGGTATGATAGCCCATGTTTTACGCAACAGATCTTAGGTGGTTTGGCATTGATGCGACCAGTTTTTGAGTGATAGGTGGCGAAATATTCGCCCACTTCGTTTTCAATATCTCTTTCAGGTGGTTTTTGTTGAAATTTGATGTTTCCGGATGTTATTTTCCAATAAAGACCACACATTTTCAATTACATTAAGGTCTGGCGACAGTGCTGGCGATGCCATCAATTGTGGGCATTTGTATATTAGCCTGGTTTGCACTATACCCGCTTTGTGCTTTTGATCGTCATCCTGGTAAAATCGGAAATTCAATTTTATACCCAGAACCTTTGCACTCTCCAACAAATTGTTCTTCAGGATCTGTAGGTACTTAAATTTGTAAATTGTTGTTTCAATAAACGGCAACTTTCTAGTACCAGCAGCTGACATTCAGGCCCAAACCATGGCGCTGCCACCGCCATGTTTCACGGTTTGTTTTAAGTTTTTTTTTGTTGACCTTGGTATTCGGTTTTCGCCACATATAGCACATACCATCTGAACCGAATAAATTGATCTTCGATTTATCTGCAAAAATAACTGCATACCAGTACTCTGGGGCCTTGGACATATGTTCTTTGTCGTAGTTGAGTCTGCATAGTCTGTTTTTGGGGCTAATAAATGGCTTGTTTCGTGTAACTCGGCCATGACAGTTACTTTTGCGCAAGACACGTCGAATAGTTTCAGCACTACACTGTTTGCTCAGGTCAGTTTGAACTTCAAAAGCCATTTTCGGAGCTGAGAGTCTCGGGTTAGCCTTTATCAGTGATCTGCAAGCGATGGCATTTTCGCTACTTGCAATCTACCCTCAACAAATACAGTGACAGTCTGACCGCACTACGCAAGCGCTGCGATTGTTGTGTCGAACATACTTGCAACATTGAAGCCAACTGTGTATGAGCGTGTCGTAAGACCACAATAATGCACGTTCGAGTTGTTGGTTTGATAACCAGCGTAGGGTCTTTTCAACTTCTGGTATGCAATGGTAAGTATGATCATTTACAAGCAACAAAACAAAGACATAAAGCGTAACTCCTGCATAAAAAAACCAGCGCTTATTTTGTTCTCCGAACACAAAGTATTTGCAGTAACATTGCAGTAATATTGCAGTTACTTTGCGTGACTTTTGAGAGCTTGTAGCTCATAAGCTAATGGTTCAATTGAGCTGATTTCTTTTTTAAAATAAATTACAATATAAAGTTTAATTGAGTGAGCAATAAAATTTGTTTAGTAAATTTTTAAAGATATTTATTAAATTTAGTTTTTTAAGAAATTATATCAGACGCCATTTTACTATAAAACACCTTTAACCACTGATTTTGAAAGCTACAACTTTTGTTCAATTGTTCAAAATTTTGAAATAATAGGGTCGCCACCTAATAATATGTCTTTTCAAGAGTTTAAAACTGATAAATGACGTTTAAAACTCTTGAAAAGACATATTATTAGGTGGCAGCCCTATTGTTTCAAAATTTTATAATTTTGAAATTCTGACAATGGATTCGGATTCAGCGACCCATTTTTGGCGTACCATTTTTTTTTTGCCAGCCCCGAATTCATAAAACTACAAAAAATTAAGGTGGCAACCCTATCCACCATCTTGAATTTTAAAATTCTGACTTTAGATTCGAAATCAGCGACCCCTTAACACTGATAAATGATGTTTAAAACTCTTAAAAATACATATTATTAGGTGGTAATACTGTGGTAAAAATTTAGGTGGCAACCCTAACCTCCATCTTAAATTTTAAGACTGTGACATTATATTCAAAATCAAATCCGTTGTCAGAATTTCAAAATTACAAGAATTCGCAAAAATAAAAAAAAATTTAGGTGGCAACTCTATCCGCCATCTTAAATTTTAAAGTTTGACATCATCTTCGAAATAAGTTACCCCTAAAACTTCCTAAAACTATTTACTCTATTCATACTGAAGTAATCTACAAACACTTGAGTAAAAATGCAGTGTACGCGCTGATTTCATCGTTCGTAAGCTTACTTTTGTATCACTGCTTAGCCGAAGTTGAAATCAACCTGCAATGGTACACGAGGCAGTAGCTCAAAATAATGCATAATTATAACGATTGCCGTTCGTGCGCTGTGGTTTATACACTTAATTATTTTATGCAAATATCTATACTTTCCACTGAAGTCGAAGCACACATCACACAGTGTTTGACTTTGGTACAATTGGCTAATGCAACATGCTTGATGTTGTAAGTGAGCTCGATGGCGTAGAATATGTTGCATGGTATTAATGATATTGAAGTCATACAAAAACCAAGTATGTACTGGGTGTAAAAGCAGTTGCAGTTCATCGCTGCAGGTCTCTGGCCTTTATCTTCCGTACAATATGCCGCTCGTCGGTTGCATTAAAAATTTTGTTTAGTGCTTCTTTGCTCTTATTGTGCAATCGATTCTTATGGACGAAGTGCTCGATGATCTTTTGCACTGTAGAGGAATTCATATTAACCATTCCAGCCATTTTTCGCTGCGAGCTGCTGTTTTTAAAATAGTATATAACCAATTCTCGTTGTTGCAGCGTTGTGCGCGCTCCTTTTTTAAATAATCATAGAAGCAGACACTTGAAGCAAAAAAATCAGACTAAAAAGCTAACACAAAGCAATTATAGAAATAGAACGAAGGCATAGCTAACGAAAGTACCGTTAGACAGCGCAGCATTAGAGTACCGTAACAGAGAGAAGTGACTGCATAAAATAAGCTGCGAGATGAAATTAAGCAGTATTTTCTGTTCTCTTATTTTTTAAACAACTAAATATATGTATTCACAATTAATGAAAAACTTTTATTTAGCTAGACTTTTTGCTCTTTTAAATGACACCATGTTATCTTTTGTATTCCTGTTAGTCCCATGTTACGGTGGCGGTCATGGGCTCATCATGGTCATGCATTGTTGTTGTTTCAATGTAAATTAAAAATTTGAGAGCGAGAGCAAGAGAGTATATTTTCACCACCACGGTCATAGAAATAAAAGATAAGGAAGTGGTGTTATACTCACACACACTATACGTGTGTAGAAGGAATTTTCGTCGCTGAGGAAGCGAGATAGAGCGTCGTTATTTGACATAAGCCCTTCCCGAGCAAAAAAAAATCCATTTTTGAGGAAGAACATCTGTCAAAACACAAGTTCTGCTTCATGAGCGCATTCATTATTTAGGGTGGCAAGGGCCTTAATTTTTTTTCATATTGGGATAAGCTTTAATAGTTTTTTATTTGTTTACAATTTCTTTGAAAACTTGACATGAACTTAAAGTGGATTAGCGACCTAAGGTTACAAGCCATAACTAGGTATTTTTATATATAAAAAAAACTAATTTAAAGCCCACAGTTCGGAAAAAAATACACAAAACTATTTATTTTAAAAGAGTTTAATTTGGTATGTATTTTAGTTGTTTAGTTTTTGTGTTATTTTAATATCAATTAAATAGTTTATAAAAAAGTAGTTTTTTGAAATGAATTTTTAAAAAATCATTAAAAGTAACTTTTTTCGTTTCAGTCTCATTCTGAGTTCATGTCTTTTACATTATTTTAGCAATGCTTTTCTCTGTAAAAAATTGGTAACGCAACATATTATATAACGGTGGTATATAAAATTTGCATAGTAAGCATACATCTACAAAATAAAAAATAATTTACGCCTTTATTTACTACATAATTGAATGCGGCCCTGTTTGAAGGTTTTTGTGTTTGTGTCAACTTCACTGTGTTTGTAAAATACTTCATTTCACTTCAATTACACCGCTTCCTTATATTTTACTTCTATGACCACGGTCACCAAATGATTCGACAAAAATATGAAATCATGGGATCAAAACAGTGTTGCGTTGTGGAATTATTCACAACATTTGTGTTTAGGCACGAAAATAGTACACTTTTAGTACGAAATGTATGAAAGCAGTAATAAAACCTGCTTAATAGCAACACTCATCGGTTGAAAAAATACTAAAAGTAGCAAAAAGTGTGATGGCGCTTAGGCATCATATGACCACCAGCATAACATACTTTCGTCATACAACGCATCAAACGAAAAAAGAGAGTAAAAAGTGTCATGACCAGGGATCATATCACGACCACCGTAACATCACCCTTAGTTTTGTTTTTATAAAGACCTAAAGTTTAAAGTATGCACTGCATAAAATAAGCTGTGAGCCACTGTATATAATAAGTAATTGCTTGAAGCATCCTTGTGGAACAATTTTGAATGTTGCATCCATAAGCATTGTCCTATTTGTTGGCGGAATGTGATTTTTTATAAGATCAATCATTTTTAAAGAAGAAAATAAGCAAAATTTTCTTCTGATATACACCCCGTTTAAAATGCTCTAGGATTTGCTTCGTCTTTTGTTATTCCAAAATTGTTTCAAACTGCCTTTAAATTAAATGCTTCAACGACTTGTATAGCACTCATGGGTGAAGCAATAACGGATTTACTAGCTATATATTGCAGTCCTCTTCTCACCTTTGTAAATGCTATGTTTTTTGTTTCTTCTTGGTGTTTTGAAAATAAATGATTATTGAAAATGACCCATTCTATTCATAAAAATTACATAAATCTGACTTACCTTTCACAATTGGTGCGAAAAGCAGTTTTTATAGTGTTCATTGTGTTCATTCCGCCGCCTAAAGTGCCCGCAATATGCGTACAATCTTCTTTAATGGCATTTAAGGCTTTGATTTCTTTGTAATCTTCCTCTTCGTTTTCATGATTATGATCTACGTAGTTTAGTGCAAGAACGCATTTTCCTTCCGACAAAAGATTAACTCTTGCTTTGCAGGTCTTTTGCCGACATTCATATTTTGTAATCGTTTTATAAGTGGATTTTTTCTTATAAATCATTTTTCCTTCTTTTACCATGAAATTTTTCACAATCCATTTTATTTTTTAATTTTTTATTATGTCCTCACTATGCGGCAAAAATATCAAAACTTAACATATTTTTAAAAATTTTTCAATTGATTTTATATAACAAAAATTTAAAGGTTGTTACAACAACCGTATCCAAGTCTGACTCTCAAGGAGTGTTAAAATTTTTGGTGGCCAATTTTACAATTGAATAAAGCAATAATTTAAAAAATAAAATAAGGCCAAATAAATCGAAAAACACCCCAAATATTCATGCTCTTATTTCCTAACATCATTTTTGGGGCCTTATTTAATTTTACTCTTGGGGCCTTATTTCATTATGAAATAAAGCCCCATTTTTCAAAAATGAAATAAAGCCCCAAAATAGGAAATAGCACCCCAATTATTTATGTTTTTTTTTTTTGTATAGAAATGTTTGGGGCCTTATTTCATTTGTAGTTTGGGGCCTTATTTCCTGGGGCCTAATTTCATAGAGCCGACTGTATGTCGAAGCTTTGTATTGAAGTTGTACACCAAATAAAAAATTATGGTTTTTCTGATGATGCCCACAAACGCGGCAGCACGTTACGTTGTTTTGGATTAATAGTCATTAGATTAAGAATCACAATCCTGTGTTTAATCTTATTAAAAAAAAGGTTTTAGTCTTAAAATCCTATTGAACAGGAACTTTTTCTCTTACTTTGGGGTAGACATAAGATTTATTTTAATACTTCCATTTTTTAATGTTCCAGTGGAACGAATATTTGCTATATTAATATTGAGAGACTAGCAAAAGAAATAAACTAAGCTCTCATACAAAAGCTTCTTAGGAATAAATAAACAATTTTAAACAGTTGAAGAGCATTTTTTGAGGCAGAAGCTGATATGTTCCTGTCAATAAAATTAGAAATAATTTTTAACCTCATAATGATATACGTAATCCAAGATATTTTCTTACACATTCTTTGTTTTATGTTATTTTTAATTCTGGATTTGTCATTGAAATAATTGGTGTTTTATTGTTTTGCAAAGAAGAAAATTAAAATTTGTGTAACTTGATCAGAATTGTGTAATTTTCGGAAAGCTTTGTGTAGTTTTGAAATATTTTTGTGGCGACACTGTCATGCATACATTTCTTTTTGCGTGCATTCCCACTTTTGAAAACAAAAGTATCCACGTATCAACACAAAAATACAACTTTAATATTTTTAAACAATTAACCCCAATTTTTTAAGCTTCCAAAATAATCTTATTTATTTAATTTTAAGACTAACAAATATTTTTTTTAAATTGTAATAATAAGAAATAAGACATGAGTAATAATATTAAAAGGAAACATAAATTTCAGTACTTCTGTCCTTTTCAGCAACACATATGCTATTGCCCTTTAATAACATTTATTTTATAAGTATTTAAGTATAGTATTTAGACCCAGCAAAAAAAGTGCTTCCAAAAGAAACTAAAGTCGAAGGGAAAGTCTGGAATTCCATCCCTTCCAGAAGACATTCTTTTAGCATATGCATTTCATTGGAAGTGCTTCCAGAACTTTTTCAATGGAAGATTTCTTTGAGCCCTTCAATAAAAGAGTTCTAGTAGGTGTTTTTCAGAAGAACTTTAAGAATCCATTTCATGGAATGGAATGGTTTTTGTGGTTCGGGGGTTAAAAAATCACTGGGAAAATACCCCTTTTCCCGACATTCTTGCGATTTTGGTATTAGAAATGAGAAGTGTTTGGGTTTTGTTGGGGGTTAAAAAAAATTCCGTAGGTTATAAGAATACCTCTTGAAAGAACTTTTTTATAAGGCTGAGAAGAAGCACAGTTTGATCTATAGAATGTTTTCTGAAAGCTGTGTCCCTAAGAATGTAAAAAAATATAAAAAATAGATGCGTCGTTGGACACACGAGAGAAGCGAAGCTTTTTCACAGTTTCATAAATTTGTTTATTTATTAGTTTTTTTTAATAAAATAATTTTTAAATTCAAAAATTTAATAGAACATCAAATTAATTAAAAAAAACATAAGTTATAATCACACCAGTAAATTTTATTACATATCATTATTATTTTATTTTATTACTGTTAATGTTAATGTTGTGTGGTGGAGATGCGTACTGCGACCTAAATCAGATCTATTGTACCTCCTTCTCAAAGCTCCGCTGGGTTTGCGGATTACAGAATTTCATACAGCCCTATTTCTCTAATGAATTTGAGAATATTCTTAGGTTCAAGGGATGAAACCTGCTCCAGACTCAGCTCATAGTTCCCCAGTGCTAGTTTACGTCTGCGAGCCACGGCATCGCAGTTTGTGAGTAGGTGCATTGGAGTCTCCTCTGCTTCTTCACAGAAACGGCAGTTACTATCGGCCTCTATGCCCAATTTCATCAGGTGGTATTTCAGTTTACAGTGTCCTGTAAGGAACCCCGTTAGAATCCTAAGATTCGGTTTGCCTAAGCTTATGCACAATTTTGATCTCCGAGTGTTAAAATCTCTGAGGAGCAATTTGGATTGTCTTAGCTTTGGGAGGCTTTTCCAAAGGTTTGAACGTTTATGCCTCTCCTCCCTTCTTAGTTCTTCTTTTATAGAATGTGTACCCAATTCGCAGAATGGTTCTGGTCCTATAAATTTTGTGGCTGCACCCTGTCGCGCTAGACCATCGGCTTCTTCGTTACCCTGTATTCCTTCGTGTCCTGAGACCCAAAGTATAGTAACAGTTTTATTCTTGCCTAGTTCGTTGAGTTTTGTTAGGCATTCCCATGTTATTTTCGATGATATCTCACAGGAGACTAATGCTTTGATTGCTGCTTGGCTGTCTGACATCACAACTAAATTCTGACCTTTGTATTTCCGGTCCAGATTAAATTGTGCACACAGCTGTATTGCTAGGATTTCTGCTTGAAAGATGCTGGGTGTTGTCCCCATAGGTTCAGAGTGCTTGGTTCTTGGCCCGTACACCCCTGCGCCTATACCTTCCAATGTCTTGGACCCATCTGTATACCATGCTATACTGTGTGGTTTCTTGACTTGCGATATCATCTCGCTGTAGTTTTACCTAAACCTGTCCCCTCTTTTGCAATGCACAACAGAGTTCGCTTGGCTACTCCCTCTATGACAAGGTGTAAGGGTGTTAGGTCCAGAATTACTTCTAGTGCTGCTGTAGGGCATGTCCTCATGGCCCCTGTGATGCATACACAGGCCAGTCTCTGCACCTTTGTTAGCATATTCCTCATTGTGGTTAGCTTGGTTCTCTCAGCCCATGCTATTGCACCATAGGTGAGGATGGGTCTCACCATCATGGTATACATCCAGCGGAGAACTGTTGGGTTACAACCCCAGCTTTTCCCCGCCAGGCTCCTACATACCATGAGTGCGCGCGTTGCTTTGTTTATAGTTACCTCTGCATGTCTTCTCCAGAGAAGCTTTGAATCTAGTGTAAGTCCCAGATACTTTACTTCTCCTTTGAAGGGAATTTCAGTGCCATCCATTCTCATTGTTCGGAGGTTTGGCAGGCTTCTTTTGTTAGTAAAAGGTACTATGGTGGTTTTCGCTGGGTTGATACTTAATCCCACCGTGTTGCACCACTCCTTTGTTACTGACAGTCCTCTCTGTATCAAGTTACAGAGTGTATCCTCGAACTTCCCTCTCGCTATTAAGGTGATGTCGTCTGCGTAGCCCTGACATTTTATGCCATTCTCTGTTAGCATCGTTAACAATTCGTCCACAACAAGACTTTACAGCAGTGGAGAAAGGACTCCGCCTTGTGGGCAGCCTTTTTTGTTTTGATTCTTATAGTGGTGCTACCCACTTTTGTTTCTGCAGTTCTAGTGCTAAGCATTTGGCATATCCAATTGCTGAGCATATCATTTACTCCTTTTTTATGTAAAGACTTCTTCACAGCCTCGTGAGAAGTATTATCAAAGGCTCTTTCTATGTCTAAAAAGGCACATAGTACGATTTCTTTGTTTTTGAGAGCCGACTGGATGTTACTAGGATGTTACTTTGAGAACCGACTGGATTCTGTAGACCTACCTGCCCTATACGCATGTTGGCATGGGTGCATTGGCGCATTCTCCAGAATCTCAGTTCTTATATAGTTATCTATTACCTTTTCCATTGTTTTAAGTACAAATGAGGTAAGGCTACTGGGTCTAAACGACTTTGGTAGCGTGTAGTCTGTTTTGGTATGAAGGTGACTGTGGCCCTTCTCCATTTTCTTGGGATATAGCCCAGCACAAGGCTGCTTCTAGTTATTTTTACTAGGTGGGGCAATATAGTTTCTGCACCCTTTTGTAAAAGTGCAGGAAAGATGCCGTCTACACCTGCTGATTTGAATGGTTGAAAGGTTCTGAGTGCCCAATCTAAACGAGCCGTAGTACAAATGCTCGTTGCGAGTTTCCATTCTTCTTGATTTGGAGCAATTTGCCTGTCTACCGTCTCATACTCAGCTACTGGTGTGCTGCCCGGGAAATGAGTTTCTAGAAGGTGACTGGCTCGTTGATCTTCTCTAATCGTATAGCTTCCGTCCGACAATAAAAGTGACATTCTTGTCTCCACTCTGCCTTTAGCCATTGCTTTGTGTATCCTGGTTGCTGCTGGCGTGGAAGAAATGTCTTCACAGAAAGTTCTAAAGCTCTGTCTTTTAGCTTTCCTGATTTCTTTATTATACTCCGTCAGAGTCGCCGTGTAGTTGTGCCATTCTCCGTTGCGCTTTGCGGCATTAAAGCTGCATCGCACCTTCTTCCGGAGTCTGGTCAGCTCAGCGCTCCACCAAGGAGTTCTTGCCTTGTGCCCTGTTGGACAGCTAGATTCGTAGGCATTATATACTGCATTGTTTACCTGCTCTACATAGCATTCAAGTTCTAGGATGTTACTAATTCTACTCTTAGCTTTTACGTTCTGTAGGTTTTCTTTCAGGGTGTTGGTGTATGTGTCCCAACTGGTATTTCTTGGGTTTTTTTTTTTGGGTTCTATCTCTTGACATTTCGCCCCAAATCTAAACTCTATTATTCTATGGTCAGATTTTGAAGGTTCCGTTGATACCCTCCATTCCCTAATCATATCCCCAACATCTGGGCTTCCTATGGTGAGATCTAAGACCTCTTCTCTAGCCCTAGTCACAAAGGTAGGTGTTACCCCCACATTGAAAAAGTCTAGATTACTACTTAAAAGAAATTCTAAAAGGTACTCACCTCTGGTGTTGACGTCGGTGCTTCCCCGAATTGTGTGGTGCGAGTTTTATTATTATTTTATTTTATTTTATTACATATTACATCCATTTTGAATTATTTTTGTAAATGTTTTTTATTATTATCGAATTTTATTAATGAAATTTAGGGGTTTATGATAACTGAAATAGCAAACGTATGGTATGGATAATATGTCGGCGATATATCTTGAAAAAACTGCATCAATAGTTGTTCCTAATCATGTTGTACAAATATTTGGATCGCTTATTATTTGTAAATTAAATTTATCACAAAGGAATTGTTTAAGTGCCTTTGAGTATTCATGTCTAAAATCGCAATTAAAATCTCCACCAAAAACAATTGGCATTTTGTGATAATTTTTACCCAGTTCAATGGAACCTGCTTCTGCAGAACATACTTCTCCAATTTTTGAAATATCAGCGGAAAAATTTTGTAGCTGTTTGAATATATTGAAATATCCCCAGTGACTGTATTGTACTTATATTAATTATAATTACGATAAATTGCAACTCCTCCAGAACGACAACTATTTCTCTGAAATTGAGATATACAAGCGAAATTAGTGATATCGATACTTTCATAATTTTTCATTTTTGTTGCTGATAGCAATATAATGTCACAGATTTGAGTTATAGAATCGGTAAGATCTTGAGAATGCGCATGGAGACTCTGACAATTTAAAGTCATTGCAGAAAAGAACTATTTGCTCTCTATCAAATTTTTTATAGTAATACATTTAGTTTCCAATTTGTTAAGAGAAAATCTTTAAAATTCTCGAATTAAATCAACATTAGAAAAATCATTTCACCTTCCATGATGAAATATAAATTGTTGAGGGTTGTCATCAGGGGTTGTGATAAAAAGTCCGTCAATACTAGTAACACGAGATAAAGCGACGTAGAGTAATTGCAAAGAATGCTTTTTGTCATATTCGTAAGAGGTATGCTACTGTTTTTTCGTAGAATGGGCACAGCTCTTCTTCCAACTTGAATCGATTGAGCATCAGCAGAAGCTTTCATTCTTGCTTTCTGACCAATTTTAGACTCATCGAATTCCTGCCAAACTTTTTTAACCTGGTCAATTTCAATGTGCACCAGTTTACCAATAGCCCCATTTGCCAAACTATCGCTAACATTAATATTTGTTGTTATTAGATAATGTTTATTGATGACAAAAAAAATTTCAGAAGGTAAGCCACCTGTATCGATGACTTTGAAATTATGCAATTTTTGTTTAAATGCTTGTAATTTTTCATTATTTTTATTGCGTTCTGTTGCGCGTAATACTATGTTCACACACAGGCCGAAAAGCCGCCTTTCAGCTGAAAAGTCTCTTTTCAAAAAAAGGTGTTCACACTGAAAAAATGACTTTTCATTTGACATTCAACTTGTAGTAATATGTTTGTTATTATTGCGCTTTGCTTAATTCTTTTTATTGTATTAAATAAAATTATTTTAAACGACATTGTCAAATACTAAATATATTATTCTTACCTGTATTTAGTAGTTAAATTGTTTATTTTGGCTTCCGCTGCATTTAGCAAGAGCCCATGTCGCTGGCCATTCCCGCATATATATGTATATTTATCCGTGCACCACGAAACTCTTCTGCCTTCTCCTCCCACAGCTCGACCTATATTGCCTCATGCAGCTCACTCCATTGTTCTTTGTACTTTTTTTATCGAATACAACAAATAAAATGTCCAATTGGAGTTAGACCAAATAAAAAATATCAGCAGACAAACGAAACGCCAAATATCAGTGACATCTTAGATTTTAGTAATAGATTTTGACTTTACCTCAACAAATAGTCTGCTCAACAACCAAAATCAGGGTTGTTTTTAGCTTTTCAGAGTTTTTCGCTGAAAAGCAAACAATTAGCAGCTTTTCATTTGACAGTTCTTCTATGGCGAAAAACTTAATATCATGCAGCCTTTCAGCTAAAAAGCCATTAATGTCCGATTTTCGGCTTTTCGGCGTTAGTGTGAACATAGTATTAGATAGATTTATTAAATACATCTACAGAAGCATTACTAAAAAATAGTCTAATTCCATTTGGACACAGGCGGCTGGCAGATTCCTTCGTAAAAAATCGACTCTCTATTAAATATAACTCGTTGTGCTCAAGTTTTTTACCATCACCAATCTTCGTTAGCAATGACGAAAACTGTTTATTACTTTGTCGCATAACTTGTGTCAATTCATAAAATTTAAGTTCCAGCAGTTCTTAAAGTTAGGGAATAGACTATTCTCATCAACAAAAGAAAACACGTACTTAGCGATGTTAACGACAATGGTGGTAAGTAAAATCAACATTTGTTTTGTTATATTTTTGCTGATTTTGTTGTTTGGATAGCCAATACACGATCCTTTTGATCTGCACCATAGCTTCACGCATTCAAATGAAGGATAGCTAATGCACAATCCTTTGATAGATTCTTGTCATCTATGCAACATAGCTTCAGTTAATACTTAATATTAAATAAACTGTGATAGTCAATAAAAGTTTTAGGATCAGTTGGTAGTGTATGGGGCTATCAATCGAAAGGGCACGAGTAGTTCAATCCTCATTGCTAACAAAGAAATATTTTTATTTATTTTATTATTCCCTTGTTACAATCGACACAAAAAGCAACAACAATTCTAAGAAAAAGGTGTATGGAAAAAAGTGTCGTTTTTCAGATTTCACTCAAGCAAATCACAAAACGAGGCGTAAAAAGCTTCGCTTCAATAACTTTTTCTGTTTAGTGTAAAATAGATGATATGGATTGCACGTAGAAGAAAAACAAGATTTCATTTAACGCATTTATCTTAAATAATACAAAAAAGACACAGTTTCGATAGTATCGCAAGTATAGACGTAGAATTCCTTTTTATACAGTAATAGAGAAAAATTCTGATTTTTTCATGTATATTCTTCAAAACTTTGTTAAAGAATTATATCTTCTAAATAAAAATTATTCAAAAACAAATTTGTTTTTGTTGTCCTTCTCTTAACTTACCTGATCTAAAAAGCTCACAATTAAATTCATGTAAAAATTTGTTTTGTTTTATAAAAAGTTTTCGTTTGATATTTATGGTGATAAATTTGTTGTTCTTTTTCATTTGTTTTGTTGGTTAAAACTAAATGTAATTCAAAGTTATGTTTAATTAAAGTTTTTCTAAATGACCTCTATATTTATTATGTTGACTTTATATGATTTAAATACAAATTCTAAATGTTTGATAGTTTAAATCATACTTGATTTTAAATACAAATTCTAGTTGTTTGATAGTTTAAAATCGTTTATCGAGCTTAAGGTCAAAGTTAGTTATGTTTAATTAATTGAAATAAATATGGGTAAATTTGAATTATTTATTTTTCCTGTAGTAAAGAGCATATACATATATGTATATTTTAAAAGTAATTTAAAATTAAAATTTTAGTTAACAAAATAAATTTTTAATATGGAAAGAATATAATGCGTAGTAAAAATAGTTCGAATTTATTATGGTATTTAAAAAATGTAGTTTTTAAAGCACAACGCATGCGCAAATTTGCGTAGTAGTATACATATGTACATACATGCTGAAAATAAACATGCGTTTTATTCGTATTCCAACTCATGGCAGAATAACCAGGTAGGGCCGACTCGGAGACGAATGAAGTAGAAAGCAGAGAAAAGCGAGCTAGTTGTCAAATACAGCTGTTCATGTCGAGCAAAAATTAAGAACAACTAAAAAAATTTCAGCTTACTGATCCAACAAGAATTACCAAGCAAATTGAAACAATGACGCACAGAAAAGAGCAAGATCACATCGGTTGAGCAGCGTTAGAGGGGATGAACCGAATCGCCTACAGAAAATAAACAGAACTTTGCTTACTATGTCCCGCTTTTCACTCGTTATACACGAAAATTCTCGAGCTTGCGGCGAAAGCAATTATTGCGCTGGTGGTAAGATCTCTTTGTCCCGTTTTTCACTCGGCAATAATTGCCTTTGCCGTAAGCAGTTTGTGGATTATTCGCCCGCATGAGGGGGTTTACGAAAGTCCCTTTTAAGCCCGAGTAGTCTACAAATTACTTTCGGCAAAAGCAATTATTGCTCATAGAATTGCCGAGTAAAAAACGGCCCTTTGCAGCGCATGCAGAACCAAAACAACAATATCAGCAGCTAGAAGCAACGTTGCCATGTATGTTGAAAAAATCCCATTCGTGGTAATTTTTAATTGCGCTTAGGAATGTTTGTTTTTGGGAATTCCTATTAAATTTTTTAATTCGGTATTTTTTAATTGGTGTGGGAATTCAGTGGGGTATTTTTTTAATTTTCGTGGGAGTTTGCTAATATTCTTCTTAAAATTTTTTTTTCTTTTTTAGTAAGCAAAATTTCGTTGTGATATTTCTAAATATTTTTTAAATTGTTTATGCATATGGGACTTATTGTGATATTTTTAATGCGAATGAGATTTTTGTGGCAATTTTAAATGCATATGGAGTTTGTGGTGGTATTTTTAAAACGCGTGGTATTTTTGTGGTAATTTTAAATCATCGTGGGATTTTTTTGATATTTTTTTATTGTGGTAGAAACTTTTTTGTTTGTGTTTACCATGGTAACTTTTGTTGTATTTAATTTATGTTACTGTGAAAAAAGTAACTTTTTGTCGGAATTGTATTAAATTTTAACTGGGAACCTTGGCTCGTAGGAGTACATTTTTTTGTAGCCACATACTGGCTCTCTAGCTACATGCATCTGTATTCTCTATGGTATTACAACCCAACAAGCCATGAATGTCACTGTGTCAGTTAAACGGTACTTAAAACGGCAGCGTCTGATTTGCTGGTATGAAAACGACAGGTTTCTGTACCTTTAAACCGTTGCCTATATAATTGTAAACTCCTTTTTTATATTTATCAAGAATCGAATTGAAATTTATGTCATATTCGCGTGATGTGTTTTTGTTCTTTTTCCCTCCCTTTTTCACCCGTTCGCCAAAAAACGCTGAAATTTGCATTGAATCTTACATTGAAATCAAGGTAGTGGAGTTAAGTTGCCGTTTATTGTTTAGTTTATTGTTGCAACTTAATAAAAACCATTTCAAGAAAAGGTTACAATTGTTTAACAACAAATAAAATTAATATACAACTTAAAGTTTTCTAGTTTAAAATCGTTTATTGAGCTTTAGGTCAGGTTAGAACAATTAATTGCTCTAACTAGTTCAGCTAATCAGCTAACTTATTAATCAGTAGTGATGTTTTTTTTTTCTTTTTATATTGAAAATGTCGTTCCTGTTGTTTCTTTGAAAAAAATTCGTTAGAGCAATTAATTGTTCTAACCTGACCTAAAGCTCAATAAACGATTTTAAACTATCAAACAACTAGAATTTGTATTTAAAATCAAGAATGATTTAAACTTTCAAACAATTAGAATTTATATGTTAATCATAGAAAATCAATATTAATATACAACTTAATAAATGGTACGCTTTTATGAAACACACAATGCATAGTTTGCTGACAACGAAACGGACCGCTTCAGTGCTTTTAAAAGTGCACACCGTTTTCAACCGAGCCGATTGGCTGTCTGGGAAATGAAAAAAATGAAAGCAACTGATGTACAGTCATGTGAAAATAAATAGAGACACCTATATTTTTATATATGAAGCTGCATGAATTATATACAAGGTGCCCCAGATATAGCATTAATTCCCTCGGCTGGTGATTCTTCTTGATAAGGCGAGTATAACACTTTATGGAGTTTCCTCCCACATTGTAAAAATTTCAAGGTACAGGGTGTTTTACGGTTTTGTTTAGTATTATGATATAGAATCTATACTATTCACCATAAAATAAAAATTAATATTTTCTATTTTAGAAAAATATCATCTTTTTCATCAGTGTATCAATCACTTTCGTGTCAAGTGCTGTAGCGGAGCTAAAATTTTGAGATTATCCAACGAAATATCAACAAATTTTGTATCTTTTCTTTTAGCGGAGCTGTTATCATCCAAAGTTAGAATTTGAAAAAACTGTTGACTAAGTGTATTTTAACATGAAAAACAGAGATTATAAATTTTGACGATTAAAGCTCCGCTAAAACAAAAAAAACAAAATTTGTTGATATTTCGTTTGATAATCTCAAAATTTGAGCTCCGCTGCAGCGCATGACATGAAAGTGGTTAATATATTGATGGGAAAGTTGATATTTTTTCTAAAATACAAAATATTATTTTTTGTTTTATGGTGAGTAGTTTAGATTCTAGATCAATAATACTAAACACGTACCAACACCGTAAAACACCCTGTATCTTGAAAGTTTTACAATGTGGGAGGAAACTCTATAAAGTTTTATACTCGCCTTATCTGGAGGAACCACCACCCGAGGGAATTAATGCTCTATCTGTTGCACCTTGTATGTTATTTATGCAGCTTTAAGTATAAAAATACTGGTGTCCATATTTATTTTCACATGACTGTATATTTATATATGTATTATTTACATACATACTAATAAAAAACAACAACAACAACAACAAAAGCAGCACAACAACGAACGACGTGATTACGACCCAAACACTAAAACAACAACTACAACTACAACCTTAAAAACAGCATAAGCAGCTACTGCAGCTAAACAGCTAAGCAGCTTGTGCATTTCTCATACGAATAGATGAATTTTTCATCTTCTTAGATTTTGCTTTTTTATTAGATATTCGTTTTATTCCCACTAAAACTGATATTTTGGCATTTTTTTTCTTTGTACGATGAATATTAAAGTCTGTAGGTATACCCCAAAGTGTCAAATATCTCTTTGAAAAAATTCGTGAAAATGACCTCCATACAAACCGCGCTGTAAGACGTAATTCTACGTCAAAACAATATTATAAATAAATTTTTTAATGCATCTTCTTCTTGCTAGGTGGCGTAAAAACAAGTACTTCTTTTCAGACAGGGTCAAGATATTTTGGTCCCAATTTATCGGAAACAAAAAAATTCAAAGTGCATATTACTGCATCTTTATGTGAAACGAAACGAAAGCAGAACATCGTCAGAGAAACGAGCAACAATATTCTTTGATATGGAAAAATGTATTGCTTACCGTGTCTTGCACCACGTTCAGCCTTCGTTTCGTTTTTCATAAAGATGCAGTTAATAAGGGTGCATGACGGTACAACCTTTACTAGAATTATTAAGTCTCGTTACAATTTGCTATCGCTAACGGGAATCTTAAGGGTAAAAAATTACGGATTTTTTAAAAAGTCGCTTAGCTATGGCAGACTAGAAATATTTTTCACAAAATTCAGAAGTTCTTTGTAAATAGATTGCTTTAATGCATTTTTTGATAAGAAAATATTGCCCAAAAATGTCTCAATGTCATAATTTTTCTTAGCGTTTTTCTCGAATTTAAGGGACTGCTTAGATTTTTTTAAAAAATATCCAAACTTACACTGAGGCTTAAAAAAATTATCCATCAATTTTTGAAGAGAAAAAAGTATCCAAATGGATCCAATTGGATCCAAACGGCAACATTGGCACAAAAACTTATCTGCACAATTTTAACCTACTATATTATATTAAAACATTGGAAGTTGTTTTAAAAACGTTTCCTTTTACTTTTCTATTTTAAAATGTGCGTTTTCATTGTTATATGGTGAAAAAAATATTTTTAAAAAATATTCGTTTTACCCTACTTTAGCTAAGTAAAACATTCATAGTTGTTTTTTAAAAACGTTCCGTTTTAGTTTTCTTTTTAAAAATGTGCGTTTTGATTCTTGTATGGCGTAAAATATTTTTAAAAATATTAATTTTACTAAACGTTCTTAAAATGTGCGTTTTTGATTTTTTGTTTTCTCAGTGTAAAAGACCTTAGTTTAAGCATAAGTTACAATTTAGAAATCCTTTTGCTTTTCCCTGCTGTAACTTATGGCTTTTTAGATTTAATATGATTTATAATTGATTTAATAAAAAAATTACCTGTCTATGGGGGCAAGTGCCCTCCCCTTCTTCGCCTGTGGACGTCCATGGTCGCTTGTATTTTCTACACGTTTTACTTAGGAACGTATGTACAGCAGGCTGTATTATGTGGGGCGAATTTCAAAAGTGGGAATTTATTTGCTCTCCAGGGCTAATTTTTTTCCAGTTACCTCCAATATCAACGTTCCGAAGTTTCGTTACGATCGGACAACGGGAAGTCGACGCGCACTCCATGTTCCCGGTGAGATATGCGAGTTCAGTAAAAAAAAATTTTTTTTCATTTTTATCAAAATAATGTTGAGTTCAGCTTTCAACATTGAATGAGTTATGCTTTTAATTAATAGTTTATTTATTTACCTACAAAATGAGCCCAAAGTTGCTGAAATCGGATCAAAAATATGAATTATATGATAATTTTGGTGAATAATATGCATGCATTTAGTCAAATATATTAACAACAAGATTTAATCTGAACTATGTTTATTGTTTTTGGTGGTATATGTTATCAAAAATAAAAATAAATTATTCCTAGTCGTATTCGATAAATGAGTGTTTTCAACCACACAAAATCGAAAAGCAATAAGGAGTGCGCTCAATAGGGTACAACATTCAGATGTCATTAGGTCTGTTCCCGTACTCGATTCAAGTAGCTTGAAATCATTATTTTACAGTTTAAGCCATGGTGTAAGAAAACCAGGTGTTAGTGAGTTTTTGACAACACCATGAATTTCTTTGCTTCTGTCAAAAAATTGTGAGCGAAAGAGCGGAACTGTTGATAGTTGTCAAATTGTGTTATTTGTTTGAGTTGCTAGATGATGTGCTATAGTTCTTATTGTGCGAATTTAGTATAAATAAATATTCAATGCAATTAATTGTGCCGTGTTGTGTTGACAAAAAGTTATTGCAGTTGTCTTCAAAGAATTTGCCAAGTTTGTTATTAAATGTTTTGGCCATTTTATCAGAAACGCGCGCTGGAAGGTGCCGCCGACATGAAGGCCAGCATGCAAATTGTCTTGCATTCACATCGTTGTTTTTTTTTTGCATAACGCATAACAGCGTCTCATATATTTTCTAATTGTTTTCCATGTCACTTTATTCTCACTTTAATCTCATTAAAAATCTTATAAACTTGCAGAAAGACACGAATTTAACAAAATTTGTTTTCATTGCAATTCACCATCAGCTGTTTTTGACAAGAGCGGGGAAACATAATTTTATCATTTTGAGAGAGAAGTGTCAAACTCACTAACACCTCTATTTCTTACACCATGGTTTAAGCTCAATAACATGCAAAATGTCACTTTCTTTTCTATTACAATTACTGGATACTAGATGTAATTGTAATAGAATAGAACACAATAAAGCGATGTTTTGCGCAAGAGCGCCCATCGTCAAAATGATGCGGAAATCGCCAAGGAGAAACAATTCGTCGACAATCTTGACGACTTGTTCGACATCTCGTCCGTCAATGCATTAGAAACGATGAAAAATGAAGATGATCGGGAGTTTCTACGAAATCAACGTAAAAAAGGACGACCTGGATGCATGTTGGGAGTGGACGCTCTTTTAGCAGCGAAAGAAAAAAGACGAGAAGAGCGAATGGAGCAGGAACGATTGCGCAAAGAAAGACATACTGCTGATGCTGAACAATCGCAAACGAATAGTATGTGATGAACTCTCAAAGAAATAAAAGGTGTACTAATGCGTATTATTATTATTATCATTATTATTATTATTATTATTATTATTATTATTATTATTATTATTATTATTATTATTATTATTATTATTATTATTATTATTATTATTATTATTATTATTATTATTATTATTATTAT
This sequence comes from Dichetophora obliterata, assembly GCA_963920525.1. Taxonomy (NCBI): domain Eukaryota; kingdom Metazoa; phylum Arthropoda; class Insecta; order Diptera; family Sciomyzidae; genus Dichetophora; species Dichetophora obliterata. The sequence continues at coordinate 188,967,896 of OY986435.1, read as the reverse complement.
TATTATTATTATTATTATTATTATTATTATTATTATTATTATTATTATTATTATTATTATTATTATTATTATTATTATTATTATTATTATTATTATTATTATTATTATTATTATTATTATTATTATTATTATTATTATTATTATTATTATTATTATTATTATTATTATTATTATTATTATTATTATTATTATTATTATTATTATTATTATTATTATTATTATTATTATTATTATTATTATTATTATTATTATTATTATTATTATTATTATTATTATTATTATTATTATTATTATTATTATTATTATTATTATTATTATTATTATTATTATTATTATTATTATTATTATTATTATTATTATTATTATTATTATTATTATTATTATTATTATTATTATTATTATTATTATTATTATTATTATTATTATTATTATTATTATTATTATTATTATTATTATTATTATTATTATTATTATTATTATTATTATTATTATTATTATTATTATTATTATTATTATTATTATTATTATTATTATTATTATTATTATTATTATTATTATTATTATTATTATTATTATTATTATTATTATTATTATTATTATTATTATTATTATTATTATTATTATTATTATTATTATTATTATTATTATTATTATTATTATTATTATTATTATTATTATTATTATTATTATTATTATTATTATTATTATTATTATTATTATTATTATTATTATTATTATTATTATTATTATTATTATTATTATTATTATTATTATTATTATTATTATTATTATTATTATTATTATTATTATTATTATTATTATTATTATTATTATATTATTATTATTATTATTATTATTATTATTATTATTATTATTATTATTATTATTATTATTATTATTATTATTATTATTATTATTATTATTATTATTATTATTATTATTATTATTATTATTATTATTATTATTATTATTATTATTATTATTATTATTATTATTATTATTATTATTATTATTATTATTATTATTATTATTATTATTATTATTATTATTATTATTATTATTATTATTATTATTATTATTATTATTATTATTATTATTATTATTATTATTATTATTATTATTATTATTATTATTATTATTATTATTATATTATTATTATTATTATTATTATTATTATTATTATATTATTATTATTATTATTATTATTATTATTATTATTATTATTATTATTATTATTATTATTATTATTATTATTATTATTATTATTATTATTATTATTATTATTATTATTATTATTATTATTATTATTATATTATTATTATTATTATTATTATTATTATTATTATTATTATTATTATTATTATTATTATTATTATTATTATTATTATTATTATTATTATTATTATTATTATTATTATTATTATTATTATTATTATTATTATTATTATTATTATTATTATTATTATTATTATTATTATTATTATTATTATTATTATTATTATTATTATTATTATTATTATTATTATTATTATTATTATTATTATTATTATTATTATTATTATTATTATTATTATTATTATTATTATTATTATTATTATTATTATTATTATTATTATTATTATTATTATTATTATTATTATTATTATTATTATTATTATTATTATTATTATTATTATTATTATTATTATTATTATTATTATTATTATTATTATTATTATTATTATTATTATTATTATTATTATTATTATTATTATTATTATTATTATTATTATTATTATTATTATTATTATTATTATTATTATTATTATTATTATTATTATTATTATTATTATTATTATTATTATTATTATTATTATTATTATTATTATTATTATTATTATTATTATTATTATTATTATTATTATTATTATTATTATTATTATTATTATTATTATTATTATTATTATTATTATTATTATTATTATTATTATTATTATTATTATTATTATTATTATTATTATTATTATTATTATTATTATTATTATTATTATTATTATTATTATTATTATTATTATTATTATTATTATTATTATTATTATTATTATTATTATTATTATTATTATTATTATTATTATTATTATTATTATTATTATTATTATTATTATTATTATTATTATTATTATTATTATTATTATTATTATTATTATTATTATTATTATTATTATTATTATTATTATTATTATTATTATTATCATTATTATTATTATTATTATTATTATTATTATTATTATTATTATTATTATTATTATTATTATTATTATTATTATTATTATTATTATTATTATTATTATTATTATTATTATTATTATTATTATTATTATTATTATTATTATTATTATTATTATTATTATTATTATTATTATTATTATTATTATTATTATTATTATATTATTATTATTATTATTATTATTATTATTATTATTATTATTATTATTATTATTATTATTATTATTATTATTATTATTATTATTATTATTATTATTATTATTATTATTATTATTATTATTATTATTATT